>ML677359.1:4479624-4941433 GCA_007922305.1 Dermatemys mawii
GTGGGTGGGGGAGTAAGCCTTCCTCAAGGCGCACTGAGGAGCGGGGACGTAGATTGAGAAGTCTGGGGTTGTGTGAGGAGAGAATACAGTATTTCTTGTGGTCATGTAGACAGGGAGTTATGTGAGCAGAAATGTTAATAGGACCAATGTGAGGGCATGAAATAGAAGATGGAGTGCATGTTTCACAATGACAACTTGTAACGCTTCCTCTTAACCATACTGTGGGCTAAATTATCGACTCAGCTTTGCACCTCTTATTAAGCCCAAGTTGTTATTACTACTTAAACAATGAGCATGCTGAAGCTATGTTCAAATTCTTCTTGTTTTACAGATGGGGATACAGAGGCTGAGAGTTTAGGTGACTTGCCAAAGGCCTTGGGAAGGACCATTGTCAGACCTGGGATTAGAACTTGAGGTCCTGGCTCCTGGTGTGGGCTCAGGTTGCCTGCATTACCTTCTGTTCCTGTTGCATACGAACTTTAAATGCAAATGGAATGTTATGTTTCCAGTAAGAACAGTAACACAGAGACAAACGAAAGTCACAACACCTTTAACAACCGAAAATCAGCTCAAAATCATCTTTTGCTCTCACCAGGCTGTCTGTCATCTCCCAGCACTCCCTTGGGCCTACTCAACCATTGTTACATGCCAAAGAGCATCACAGATAGTGGAGCCTAGTTCTGCAGGTGTTTCTTCTCGTGCCTGGAAACAGGCTGAATGCCTTCATGGGCACAGCTAATAGAGAATCACAGTATTGACTGAAAATCTCCAGGGAAATCTCAGACCAGTGCCTACCCTTCCTGGGTGCACCCATTTCTTCAGTGGTCCAGTCAAATAAAAAAAATCTGTAGCTGGGTTTGGTTCTGCAGCAGAAGAACTTCTAGTTTTCTTACCACCGAACACCAGATAGTTTCGTTTTAGAAAGGCAGGCAGTCGTTTTAGGCAGGCAGTTGTGGATGCTTGGTACTTTTGAGAATCATTCCCTAAATGTCTCAAAGTTCCTTCTTTTAGGCAGTCTTCACTCATTATGGTTCAGTCCTTCAAGATGCTGACCCCTCTGTCCAACCTAACTTTAAGGAGGTGTATTGTTCCACTGAAGTTGGTGGGACTGTGGATGTGCTCTGTGGGATAGATGTTTGAATAGTCGGCATTTATCATACGGTTTACCACTGAAATACCAGAATATTCCTAATAGCCCTGTAGTTAACAAAACATTATTATTATGTAGGCTCAATAATGCTCCACTCAAACAATTCATGACTTTATCTTGGCATTATCAGGGGGTTCTGAGGGAATGTCATGTAGAAAGAGTTCTCCTAAAGTGTGAACCTCCCTGCTGGAACACTTTTGCAGAAATTTGCAGTTGAGAAATATACGAATAAGCTCTTGAGACATGAAAAGGAGCCCACAGATCAGTTACTGGAAAAACAGATCTTCAGGGCCGAATTCCAATTTTGCTTCCCTGTACTGTTGCCCAATAATACTGAAAAATAATTGACCATTCCTCACCACTGACAGTTGAACCAGTGGAAGGTAAAACTTCTGGGCACGTCACCCCTAGTCTCATTTCTTTGACTGGTAAGTGCACGATACATCTCTTAACCAAATTACATGCATTGCCTGAAAGCTTCTGAAATATCAGAGGAGAGAATGCAAATAAGCCACATAAATACAGACCGCTAATAGGTTTGTCTTTATGAATAAGCACCTGTCTGCTAGTGTCAGTTCTAACCATTCCACCTCATCCTGTTATCCTGAGAAGTGGCAGTCTTCTTATCCTGATTCAGCTCTGCTTCTGAATCATTACCAAATGTTATTCCGAAAATATTGGCTGCCGCTGTAAGACTTAACATCACCTGCAAAGCTCCTGGAAAAGGAAGTCTGCATCCTCAGGTCTATATGTTAGTGTCCGCTACAGCTGCAGGTAAATAGTGTATGTGCGCGTGCACACAAACACACAGACACGCGCGCGCACACACAATGTATTAACAATATCACATGTGCATGAGGGAACATTTGATTGCCTTATCTAAATCTTTATCTCTACTGTCAGTGCATTTTAGGTGTGCAATCGCCTGTTACCGTATGCTGCCCACAATAAGGGGGTCCTAAGAGAAACAATCCAATAGTAGACTCAAGGACAACATTGTCTTTTTAACCCAGACTGTGTTGCTATAACTTCCCTTCCACACAGCCACCAAAGGAATATGCACTGCTGGAATTCACATGACCTCTAGCCAATTAATAGAAAGTACGGTGGAATATTATGCAACAAGGCCAGCCATAAATAAATTAAGTTCACGCTATCAAATACTGTACAATGCCCGGAAAGAATCCTCCCCTTCACCCATGTTCAAATACCTGCCATAGTCTACTTAGCAGTGGCTGAATACTGGAGATGAGTTTCAGGTAAACCCTTCAAATGTGATGCACAAGTAATACACTGCCCAAGGCATTTCTGTTTTCTATGGCATTTCTAAGCTCTCCACTTAATTGGGAAATATTAAATGGTCCTACATGTTTACCAACAAGTGAATACTGTTTTTTTTCTCTCTCTCTTTCAGCTAATCCATTTAAAATGTCATCTCACTTGTGTTTGAAAATGAGTGTGACAAAATGAGAGAGAATAGATATCAGTGTCAATTCATTTGATGCTATTTGATACTATATTTATAAAATGCATATTTCCACATGGCTTAGGCTACATGTAAATATGTCAATTGTTCATCTAAACTCTCATTTCACATATAACTATAGTTATGTGTCTTTTTTGGGGTGTTTTTTTTTAATTGGAAAGGAAAAGCTAGTAGTTTATGCTGTTCCTGTAATGTTTATGCTAGAATTGGCTATACACATTTCTTTTGTTCTTTCTCGTTCTTTCTTTCTCATTCTTTCTTCAGAACCTCTGCATCCCCAAATACACTGTAAGCTCACTCCTCCTTTCGATACTCGTATATCATATAAGTTGCCAAGGATCATGAAATATGTGACACGTGGAGAGGTGTTGTTTCCATTTGGAAAGCCATGTCTTACCATTGTCTGTTGTACTGAGAGGGAGTTTACCAATGGTCTGTTTATGAGAAGGTTTTTTAAGACAACTGTATGTTAGAAAGCCTGTATGCAGCTCAGAGTTGGTGCAGTTTAAGACACACTTCCAGCTCCCAGTGATGGGATTTTTAGAAGAAGGAGGAATTAGCATTATTATTATTATTTTATTTATTATTAAACTGAATTCAGGGAGTCTCTTTTAGGAGGTATATAGAGTAGAACAGATTTTTTTTTTTTTGTCTCTCCCCCTCCTAGTACTGGGGGAATTCCTCACAGCAGGATGCAGTGCAGATTTATACTGTATTTCAAAGCCCATCCTGATAATTAACAGCAAATAGTTGTGGATAACATGCATCCGGGGAGTGTCTCTCCAGTTTATATTTGCTGAGCTTGTCTGCATGTTTTCGTGCTCCTCTATTTAGAGTGTCTAATGCTTTCTTTAAAGCACAATCTGAAAGTCCACAAAATCAAATTTTCAAGTTATCTACCTGAAGTGAAGAAAACAAAAGATAACTGAGATATATGTGAAGCAAAAGAAAAATAAAGCACTGTGTTACAAAAGCAAATGGATGATTCAGCTAAATACGTAATTTGTAGGAGAATGAGAGAATACGAATAACCTTGATTTCTCTGCTGAGTTTTCGATGCTTACACTGTAAAGTTGTTTAGTACCAAGGTTCTGTTTCTGATCTCCTTTATATTAGTGCATGGCAGTAGGAAAGTGTGCTAGTCTGGTCATTTAGGGAGGACTAGTAAGGCACAGTGAAACCATTTTTGAACTCTTACGTTTTACTCAGATGTAATTCCACTGGTTGCAATGGACTTGCTCTCTAGAGGATTTACCCTACAGCTGTGAATGTCCCATAACACATGAATCATGGCTTTGAATAACCCAGCAGCCAGTCAGTCTGATCCCATCTTTGCCTTGGTTATCAGGTGCTGAGGATCAGGTGCCATTACCAGATCTTTGGCTCAGTGGCATGGGCAACTAGTGAGAAAGGAAAGGACAATGCTTAATGTCACAGATACAAAGTAAAACCCGATTCTTCCCGCCTTCACCTGAGGGACCAATTACTTCTTGGTGACTTGCCTAGTGGCCAGTCCTGGACTTGGACTTCCTCTTTAACCCATCCCAGAACCAAGTAATCGATTGCACTGGCCACCTCTGCTGGGCCAGTTGAGCTCCTGCTGTAAACCATCAAAAGGATTATTGATAGCTTGCTGCCAACTCGAGAGGAACTGCCATTTAATGGATATCATTACACGAATATAAATAGAACCATTAAAAAATCCAGATGCACTCCTCACAGCTGTTACTATTTTTAACTTTAAATTCTGACATATGAGTTATTTAACTCTCAGACACAAATTACCTTTGTTCATAAAACGTTTAATGCATTAAGTAATGCAGTATAATGAGTTTATATGGTATCATAAAATGAATATTATATTCTTGCTATACTGTAGCAAAAATATAATATTGCTAGCTTATTTTTTTGTTCTCACTTAACTACTCCATTTTGAGCATGAAGAGGCCAACATTTTATATCTTCTTAATGGTAGCAATGTAATTTCTTAGGTACAGTCAGAGTTTTGTGGCTACATTTGCAAATAGGTTGGAATCGAAAAGGAGAACGGATTAGCAAGCATGCCACTTTCATCCAGATTTTACTGTTGTCTTCTGTTTTCTTTTTCTTCTGTCAAATGGCGGTGATGTTCCAGGGATTCGAAAACCCCATTTTGTATGTAGTGCACATTAGACAAAAAAGTGTTGGTTATATCTAATGCACTCAGAAGTGTGCCACATTGCGCACTCCCATTTTAAGAACCCAAGAGAGAATAGTGAGAGCATAACTTTGGTGCGCAGATGTGGCTTGTTCACTCATAGTGGGCAAGGTCTTTTAAAAAGTGGTGACTAAATACCCTGTATTCAGGATAACGATTCCTAGGAGTAGCTTTAACTTGTGCCTTTGTACATGAAACTAAGTGGAGTTTTAACTTGTAGCTCAGCCTCTTCACATGTAGAACTGCAGAATGTGTTGGTACCACCAAGAGCAATGGGAGTATATGAGTAACTGAGGGCAGAATTTGGCCTGGCCTGCCAGTTCCTCAAGTTCCTTCTCTTGAACCCACTTTTGTTCATGGGAGTTTTGCCTTGACTTCCTTAGAAGCTGGACTGGGATCTAGGTCCCATCAGTGCAAGTGAGTGATGAAGTTGGATAAGTGCTTCGAAAGCTGTGCACATTTTCTGTACATTCTGGGCTTGTCGTCACTATGGAGCTAAATTGGCGCTGATGCAGTTGAATAGCAGGTCTAGTGAAGATACATTCAGTCGATGGAAGAGTGCTTTCCCATCTATTTCTGTACTCCACCTCAAAGAGAGGCTGAAGTAACATCTGTGTGAAAGCGTTTCCTGTTGACAAGCACAGTGTGGACCTTGCAGTAAGTAGATCTAAGCTTATGCTTAATGGTGACTTAGGATGTTAGCTCATGGAGCTTTATAGTCACAAACTATAGCTCATGTAGCATAACCACAACTTTCCAATGGCTCTTGTAAGTGTTTGTGCAGCTGTCAAGCTACTCAGGCTTTACCATGAGATTTTGGACATTCCTTCAAGTACAGGCCTAGTAAATCTAGATGGACTGAACTGTTACATTTTTATAACTCTTGCTCAATTGAAGATAATACATTTCCCCCAAGATTTGACTGACATTCTGATAGGTAAAAGCCTTCCTGGCTTACTTCAGAGCTCTCATTTGCTTCGGGAACTGCCTCTACCAACTTCTCCAACAGATACAGTCCGTTTCAGAGTTTTCAAAATGCTGTGTACATCGGCCAAACTGGACAGTCCCTACGAAAAAGGATAAATGGACACAAATCAGATATCAGGAATGGCAATGGCAATATACAAAAACCTATAGGAGAACACTTCAATCTCCCTGCACCCACCATGAAAGACTTAAAGATCAGCATTTTGCAGCAAAAAAACTTTAAAACCAGACTGCAAAGAGAAACTGCAGAGTTGCAATTCATTTGCAAATTTGACACAATCAGTTTGGGACTGAACAGAGATATTGAATGGCTAGCTAACTACAAGAGCAGTTTCTCTTCTCTCGCTGTTCACACCTCCAATTCAGCTGCTAGAGGAACACCTCACCCTCCCTGATTAGAGATAACAGCTGGTTCAGCCTCATTGGACCCACCCTGTTATCTTTAACCTGGCTCTTGCCTACCTATTTATACCTGCCCCTGGATTCTTCCACTGCATGCATCCGACAAAGTGGGTATTAGCCCATGAAAGCTTATGCTCTAATACTTTAGTTAGTCTTTAATGTGCCACAGGACTCTATCCTCTATGAATTTATCTAGTTCTTTTGTGAACTCTGTTAGTGTCTTGGCCTTCACAACATCCTCTGGCAAAGAGTTCCACAGGTTGACTGTGTGTCAACCTGATTGATTGCTCCAAAACCACTACCCTTTTGGGCTTGCAAACTTCTCCTGTTCCAGTAGCTGAACTTGTAAACACCTATAAGCAAAGACCCATGTGTGAATAATTCGTAGCAAATTAAATTATTCAGCACACTTAGCCTCTTTTCTTGTTTGTGAATTGAACATGAAGAGTTAGAGAAAATCAAATGTCTGTATCTTAACTTGGATGGATAATTTCTGAAAATTATTTGTAGATTGTTAATTAACAGTTTGTATTTAATATCCCAACTTCAAGCTGTCTTGTCTTTGAACACACATAGAGCCGATTGGTTTTCTTTTTGTTCCCTGATTGGATGAGTGTAGCTCTTAGAATCTGATTCCCAGTGCGAATACTTGCACTTACAAGTTCAGAACTCACTTACCGAGTCTCTTCTATAGCATCCACTTTAAATTCACTATTTCTATTAACTTTCTTGCCGGTAAGCTCTTCTCCTGGAACATTAATGAAAAGGGGAACAGACACAGGCCAAGCCAGTTCACATTTTTATTCAAGCAAAGAGTGAGGTACTGTATTTCCATTAGCTGTAGATATGAGCATGTGAAAATGTGTTCGAGCGGAAACTGTTTTTCATCATTAATGACAGAAGCTTTTACCGGCAGAACCACTAAAATACTTGGGATGAGATTCTGTGTTGTGCTTCTTAGCCCTGGTCTACACTGGGGGGTTGGGGGAGGGGACGGGGGGGCAGATCGATTTAAAATTCGCAACTTCAGCTGCGAGAATAGCATAGCTGAAGTCGACATACTTAGATCGATTTACCGGGGCGACTTCACGGTGGTGAGTCGACTGCTGCTGCTCCCTGTTGACTCCACCTGAGCCTCTCGCGATGGTGGAGTACGTGAGTCCACAGGAGAGTGCTCAGGGATTGATTTATCACGTCTAGACTAGACGCGATAAATGGACCCTCGATAGATCAATTGCTACCCTTAGAAGCATAGCACTGAACTCACAATGCAGGGGCAGGGAAGGCCAATCAATGGTTGCTTTCAGCCGCCTTTTCACCCTCTTGATACTGGGCTGTTCTGGAGACTGAAGAGACCCCCCAGCATTGGAAAAATGACTCTGGGGGCACTCCAAGTTACAGCCTCTCTGGGCCCCCCACGGGCTATAATGCTGACTGGACTCTCCATAGCACCTTGTGTTGTGGCCCTTCCTCTCTTCAGCCATTTCCCCAACAAGCCCCCTATGCCAGAGCTTGCGAACAGACTCCTTGGGAGGCAGCCTCACAACTGTTCCGGCAGAGCCTGCATTGGATTACCCTTTCCAGGCACTATGGAGCCCTTTTTTGCTATTCTGGTCCTTTTACATGGCATAAAGGAGTCGGAGTTGGGAGGATGAGAGTGCCATTTGCCTTTCCATGATGCCCTTCAGTGGAGGATGGAAAGTGCTTGACCAACTATAAAAAAGTCTCTCAGCATCCTTGTGAGGGTGGCATCTTGGGCTTCCAGCATCCTAACCATTTCCATATCAAATTAGCTCAAGTTCACAGGTGTAGTGTGGTTGATTCCCCCCTCCCTCCGGTCCTGCAAACTAAACCTGGTCCCTGAAAGTCAAACTGTCATCTTTCTGGATGAGGAATAAAAGATTTTTTTCAAGTTAATTTCTGTTTCTGAAGTTACAGCAACTGTCGCCATTAGTACCACAACTGAGGGCAGTATTTGGAAGTGCAGTGGGAGCCAAGGCCCAGATTCGTAAAGGGATTTTCCCCCCAGGGCTCTCATAACACAAATATAAACATATCTTGCTCATTTCCTCAAATATATGTATATGCGATTCACCTGTTAAGCTGAAAACCAGCAAAGATAATTTCATCCTCTGCAATTTTTTAAATAAACAATTGAGAAGGGAGAGATTGAAAGGTAACTGGAATACAACCTTCAGAATTCTCTATGCATGAATGCTATATTAAAAGCCACAGACAATTGATAAAAAGATTTAAACAGATGCTTATGATTATGAAGCAGTACAATATGTGTTGTTTGTTTTAATCTGAGGAAAGCTACCACGTGGATGTCTGTTACACAGACAATACTGTGGAGGTGATTAAAACAAATGTTGTTGCTTTTTTAACATTGTGAATGGCATGGCATAGGCCTGATCTGAAGCCAATGAGAGTTTTTCCATTGACTTCAGTGGGTTTTGGATCAGGCCCCTTGAGATCATAGGACACGTACATGCAAATCTAAAATCCTTTTATTAAAGACAAAATCCGCTTGTGACATTTGTGTTCCTCTTAGCTGTCACTGCTGTAAGAATATTTTTACATTTACATTTATCGTTTGTATATCCTTGGTGCCCACTGGTGTTCTGAGGGTTTTTTAACTTAGCATATGGAAGAAGTTGCTATAATAAACTGAGATATGTATCTACACTAAGCTGGTAATTGCATGCATAGCTTTATTTTCATCTGAAATTCCCAGAAAGTCAGTCACTACAAACATAATTTTTGTTGGAGATTAGCATTATTGGAAGCCTTATAACCTTGGTTTTAGAATGATTGTACTAAGATCTATCTATCTATCTCTAATCTAGTCTTCATTCCTTTTGTACACCAAGCTCTTATTGGCTTGGGTTTGAGTCACGCACTTGCAAGGCTTGCAGAAATGGCTGAAAATAGATCCCATGAACCTTACAAATTTAGGAATCCATTTTACTCTCCGTGATCAACAGTCATGCCAGACACATTGAAATCTTAGTTTTTGCATATGAAAGTAATTTCCTTAAGTATGTAAAGCTGAACGTTTTTCTTTACTGTGGAGATATGGTAAATCTAGTTTACAGGCACATTATTAGACAGTCCCTGTCTCTGGAAAGCACTTAGCTGCAAGTTGCAGCTTCCAGTGTTTAGTAGTTGACCTTTTCATAAGTCTCTTCCCCTTGTGCTTTATTACTTAAATAAAAAATATAAATTAAAACAATCAAGGATATACTTAATAGAAGTCTGAGAATCAGTGACCTAAGAAGAAATGTCTGAGCTGACACTGGCCAGGAAGCATCGCCTGCATGCAATAAACAGGGTGAAATTTAATGTAACTGTAACAAGTGAAAAGTGTTGATGTAGCTATCAGAATCTGGCAGGCTAGACTGAGTCCTTTAGTGTCTGAATGTAGTTGGATTAAGGAAGAAATTATGTGAACTTCAAAATGGACAATACAGTAAAAGAGTGAGGTAAAGAGGTGGAGAAATTAGATGTCTGGCTAGAGGTTGCATCTTTACAGGTTGCATGCAAACCCATGTGTTTGTGAGTGCAAGAATTATTAGATGACTCTCCAAGCCACTCAGTGATGCATAATGTGTGTAAAGGCAGAATTGCTTAGTATTCTAGTTTCACTTGATAGGTTTATCTTTAAATGTATTACTGTGTGGAAATTTGTAACAGTTTTTTAACTGATATTTTTATGGTATGTTTATTTTGAGCTCACATGCAAATACCATTTCTAAATCATATAGTTACTGTACAGGCCAATCATCTTACATTTGGGAAATGCCTTTGGCAAAGGGATAATTTTGGGACAATTTTGGGACAGAATTCATTGTTGCAAGATTTTTTACCATATATGGATGCCCATTTGGCTTGTGTTTGTTCCACTTTTGTTTTCACTTTCCAAGAATATTGTAGAGAAAGTTAACAGAAATGGTCATCTTTAAGTGACTATTACAGAATATTCTCAGAAAATGAGATCCGAACAGCTAAGTGCAAATATGCAGCCTGGAAATTTGATTCTAAGAGTTATGCTTACCCAGTCATGGGACCGGTATCCAGTCAGAACTAACCAACACTACTTGAATTATGGGTAGTTTTGCACAACATGAACAACATCAAACAGCTAGCTAAATTAAAATGATTTATTAAGGACCATGCCCTATTGGGTGTTGGAGAACTGAGTTCTTTTTAAGTATGTGTCACTTTTTATCAGATACAGGTATCTCTGTGCTATTGTACCAGTGTCCGAGATAATGAAGGAAATGTTCTTCTGGGCCCAGGCTGGACAGCATGGGAGAGAAGAGGACATTAAAAGACAGATGACAGTTCTGCCCAGTCCCAGCCTGTCAGGTGCTCTAAGATACACCAGCTGGCAGTTGTCTTCAAAGGACCTTGTACCTGTCTAAGATTTCCAGAATGCATCATGCTTCAGTCATGTGCGCTCTCGCTCCCCCGCCCTCCACCCCGCGCCCCCGCGGCTGGAGACCGTGAGGGGTGATGAGGGTCCTAGGGCCAGATCTATTGCTCTACACCATATGGGGGAAGTTCTACTCAGGACCTCTTTGGGGATGGTAAATCTGCTGCTGTGCAAAAGAAGTGGAGCAGGGTGGAGAACCTACCCCAGTAATGTCAGGATGTGCCGTGTTTGTCAGAAATAAAGCAGAGCTTGGGGAAGCTCAAATTTGCTGGCACAAATGTGATTTGATTAAATGGTCGGCGGAAATAGTTGAAAATGATGAGGTGTATGTGATCTGAATTTCAGGCTAGGAAGCAGTGGGGAAACTTGTGCACTGGGTGAGTGCCCATTCCTATGTGGGATTATAAGATATATGAATGATCAGCATCTATATTATTATTTTTAAAATTCACAATAACGGGAAGCTGGCTTGGGACTGTACCAGTTATATAGTTAGGGCCAAGGCAGATCTTGAGTAACTGGGCTGCACGTTGAGGAATTCCTTACAAAACACAGGAAAAGAACCTTCCCTACCAATCATCCCCAAAACCACTGTGGCCGTTCCTGTGGGCCTGAGGCAGTAGGAGCCTATGTAATCCCTGTACACCTCTCCAAAGACAGGGGGTTTGATGCATGGATCTGTGCAGCCATGTTCCGCTGGCCTCAACTAAGCTGTAACCCCACACCTAAAATCCCAGTATCCTCTGCATCAAGACAGAGAGCCTCTGCTAAGCTGTACTCCACGGTGCACAGAGATATGTAGCTTCTATATGAGTCACTAACTCCTGCATTGTAGAGGCATGCCCCAATCTGTTGAATCTAGAGCCCTCTCCACCTCTTCCTAACTAGGGCCAGGGAAGAATGTGGATCTGTCTCCCTCTAGTGGCTGGTCCGCTTAAGTTCTTTGCTACTGCATCCTGCTAAAGAATTTATTCTTTCTACCACTTGTGCTGAGCCTCAGGCTTTCTGCACCAACATGCTTTGAGCAGGAGGTTGGACTAGATGACCTCATGAGGTCCCTTCCAACCCTGATATTCTATGATTCCCTGGGTTTAGATCCCACAAGCAGTGTCTGTTGCAGATGGAAGGAGCAGGGAAAGCATCCCCTCATGGTCTTATTGCTGAATATACCTCCTTCTACTAAATAATAGTATTAAGTTATAGGTAAGTTTACAAGTGTTCTGATCGGAAGGTGGGGGATGTGCAGGATGGTATGACCTAGTTATCTTCCTCCAGTAATTTTTGTCTCCTCTGCATTTTCATATTAAGTATGGAATTTAATTATCAGCCTTTACAGAAAATGCCTTTGTCAAAGGGGGAGATTTCAAACACCATTACAATGGTGATGACTGTCACTTGTTACCTTTAAGTCCATTGCGAGTCTTATTTGAGTAAGTGAAGAACTCATTAGGCACATCTGGAAGATGTGGCAAATTTAACCCTGCCCTGATTAATCGATTTCAGCTCCTGGTGTACGAAAGATGTTGTTGGCCTTATTTTAGTAGCTTTCCAGGTATCAGGACTGTAAGACTGCGTTTAAAGTCATTTGTCACAGCTTTGTGTCCAAAATGAGAGTTGTCACTGCCAGCAGCCAATGTTGCCTGAGTTACCCAATTTAAATCTTATTCCTGCCAGTGGTTATGAACATTGATCTTGCTGAATCTCTCCATTCAATAGGTCATTTCCTAGGATATATGTAAAGTCAAGGCAGTAGTACTGACTTGTACAAAAATGTGTTATGATTATAGCTTGTTCTGCTAAATTACATTTATTAAAAATCCCGTTTCCTGGTTTAGAAAGATTTCAGGTCTCTCCAGCAGACTTTAGAGAAGAGGGAGCAAGCCATCAAATAGCCTCTGTCTTCTACTGGATTTTCCCTTGTGTTGACGTTTTACTTTAGCCTTCAATCAACTGTCAGGTTCAACATCCCCTTCCTTTGATTACTGACCCCCGATATGGACAGTGTTTGAATGTTTTTAAGAGCATACATCATAAGGGATGTACTGTGACATAATTTTAGATTACTTTAAAGGGTGAAAGGGAGGCTTCCAGGGGATTCTTGGTAATGGAAATTAAGGGCATGGTGGGGTCTTGACGTTGATGCCTTATTATTATTAACTTCAGGCGCAACAGAAACCAGAACCCCATTGTGCTCTGTGGTGTTCAAACATATCTATGATGCAGTTCCTGCCCCTGCCCCTAAATAGGCAAGATAGGGGAATGGCAGCACTCCAATTCACTGGTGAGAAGGTGAGACAGGGAGACTGTTCCACACCGTGAGTTTGTGATGCAGCCAAGAATTAAACCCCAATCTACTGGTCTAACTATCAATGAAACAAGTTCTTTGATGATAATTCTTATCCATTTTACCTGAAACATTCAAAACACTTCAATTTTAGGGCCCAGTCCGACTCCCACTAAGGTCGATGGCAAAGATCCATCTTTAGTAGCCAATTAGAATATTAAAAAATTGATTAAAACACGAGGAAACACATTCACCGGGAAAGAGATGCTTCAATGACACGGATGATGCATCCAAACTAGGGGGAAAGATGGGTTATTTTACCCCAAGTTAGTTAACGCATGTTAAAGTCCTAGAGTGAGCAAAGCAACTGTTGTTTTAGCACTAGTTAGTAGGCTGTCCTACTAGGTGTTAACATGGGTTAGTGGGTCAAGGTAAAAACTACAACTGCATTGTCTACCCTGGAATTTTACCTCACATTACCATGCATTAGCTAATATAGGGTGGTAAAATACTTCCATTGCCCCAATACTTCCACTGTCCCTCTTTCCCCCTTATTAAGACAAGGCCTAATTGAGGTAGAATCTCACAGTCTTTCCTTTCCACACCTTGCGCCAAGAGCACAGATTGAGAAAGGAAGGCTGGGTGTTTTAGTCACATAATAATGGGATGCCAATAATACATGAAGTTAAATAACAAAAACAGTGTTTTCCCCTTGGGGGGCAGTCATTTTTCAAAGGAATAACATTTAACTTCAAAGTGAATGAGACTCTAGACCAACCAAGAGGACCAAATATTTCTGAATGTGCACTATTGATGCTTTAACTTCTGTATTGGGGAATAACATCCCATTTTGGCTGAATGTGTCAGTCACTTCTCCCTAGACTTGATTGGAGTGTATATGCAGAGTGTTAAAAACGAGGATTATGGGGCCCCCATCTAACAGAGAAGACTCCGTTCTACCCATATATCATCTCTTCTGTGCCATTGAGTTGACTACCCCTGCTCCACCAATAATGCCGGCCTTCATTGTCTATTGGTCATATTTTCCCACAAGCACCATTGCATTTTCTCCTTTGTCACCCCTTCTATATGGGAAAAGTGCCACATAAATATCTACAAAGCCACTACATTGTTCTCCTCCAAATCTCTCCTTAAAACTACTAAAATCTGCTACAGCCTACCAGTCATCAATGCCTAGACAGCTGGTGTGCTCGGACACTGATTATCACACTTGTCAATGTCTGACTATTAGTGCTTCTTGCATCTTGTTTGCTTTCACCTGATGTCTTTTGTATTTTGCTTAGCTTGTAAACTCATTGTACAGTGCCTGCTTAGAGCCTTTACACCCAAATCGAACGCTACATGTTTTAACTTCTGCAGGGGTTATGGGCTGGCAACTCTACACATGGGATTCCAAAGTCAAGTTACATTGCTTCCTTATTGGCCTGTAATAGTTCTTGGCACGAGATCTAAATTGATAGAAATCTATCTCTGCCCACTTTACAAACGTGTACTGAAAAAAATGAGAACTAATTGATTCTAACATGGAGCAAGGAAAGCATAACCCCTGGGCATGGATTTAACTGGGATTTTTTTCCCCCCATGACTAATTCCTAGCAGACAACATATTTTTTTATCAGACAAACACTAGCTTCTATATCTGCATTTGCCATAAGGGAACTTTTGACGTGCCTTGAGACGGCCACGTAAACTGGCCTGTCAAATGAAATAAATGGATCCACAAGAGCAGGTCAGAATAATTAGTGACAGCAGGTCTCACTACTTCTGTAACTAATAAAGCAGCCAAGATTTCCTTGACAGTTCACAGGTAGGGTTGGCTGGAAAATGGAAATTCCTTCTTGTGGAAAAACTTTGTTTCTCAGATTTTTTAAATCCCAAATCAGGGTGAAAAATCAAAAATTTTTGTAAGGTGGCATTTCCAGAAAAATTCTCTTTTTGGGAGAACCAAGAGAGACTCTTTTGGCATCCCAACTGCTCATATGGAAAAGTCTTGTCACTTTTATTTTGCCTCACAGCTTTCAAACTCCATTCCTAGGACTTGCCCAAACTTTTAAAATAAAAGTTCTCCCTGTCGGGTTCAAGCTGCATTCTCTCTTTCTGTAAGGCTACCCTCACCCCTCCCAAACATCGTTCTTCTTTCTTTTTCTAGAATCTGGTCACTGAGCCTGATCGATTAGGGAACTCAGCTTCATGTGTTACAACCTGCCAAATCCTTTTCCTCTTGCTTGCACACCCTTGTCAGGAAAAGGGAGTGTTGGCTAGGTTGGACAAGGTGGAACTAATAGGCCCCAACACTTCTAGGACTCTTATGATGGGCAGTATACAGCATTACACATCCCCAATTCCTACATGTTATTCCTCTGGTAGGATATTTTCTTCCAATATAAAATCATTTATAGCTATTCTTAGTTCTGTACGTAATTATTGTATTTTCAACCACCATGGCAAACTCCTTCTACTTTCCCAGGAGTTCATGTCCTTAATTGCAGAGTCAGAGCGACTTTTAAATTTAACATTGCTTTCCTTTGATCTTGATATCTACTTGAAACATGTAGTAATTGGGAATGCATCCTAAACATTCATGCTTTAAAAACTGCTATTAAACTTAATTGCCCTTCTTTGTCTCTTCCTCTGCTCCACAGGGCTGAACCAGGGAAGAAAGCTTGAAACCTACCGGTCTTATTGTTCTATAGCATTTCTTTTTCTGCTCTTTGTAGTCTGCTGATTTTTCCTACTTGGTACAAGCTGTGCCAACTTCTGACAGCCTCCGGAGGGCACTCATCAGGCCATAAAAAACTGCCCAATGATCTGTCTAATTTGATACCTTGTTTTCGACAGTGATTAATGTGGGATTAATTCAAGGAAAGACTAAACCTCTGTAATGCACCTAATTGCACAGTATTGTACACCACTTCTTCCAGATGCTAGTGTAGGATTATTATGATTTAATGCTGTGGGAGTACCTAAAGTCCATAGCCAGATTTGGCCCCATAATCACCATATGCAAGAGAATAGATAGTCATGGTTGTGTAAATATCTAATTCATTTTTGATAAAGCTGCTTGTCACAGAACTTTGAGGCTACTTCTACAGGGTTGCCTTTTAATGTCAACACGTATTCCCCTTTCTTCCAAGAGTAGAAGGAGAGGAAGGATGATGCAGTGGTTAGGGGGCTAGCAGGGGGCTCAGGTGTCCTAGGTTGAATGGAAGTTAGGCACCAGAGCACTTTTGAAAATCCCACTAGGGTGCCTCTGCATCTTTAGATGCCCAAATACCTTGACATTTCTGGCGTCTCATCTCTTTGGCCAGGATCTTCAAAGGTGTTTAGGCTCCAGACTTCCATTGATGTATATGAGCTGTTGTGCCTTGGTTCTCCAGCTGTAAAATACACTTCCCTACCTCATAGGGGTGTGTGAGATTTGTTAAATATTAAGGATTCGGAGACACTCTGATACTATGCTAATACACCTTAGATAGCTAGACATGATTGTCAGCAGCCTCTTCTGTAACATATCAGGCTTTGTTGGGTATGTGCCTTCTAATGTTAGTTTACATTTCTTTCAACTAAAACACTGATATGTCTTCAGAAGCCACATGTTCTCTAAACATAGTTAATTTTGAGGGAGATTAATAAACCGAAACCTACTGCTAACGGAACTTCCGCTGCTTTCATTGCCAAAGACATTTGCCATGTAAAAACCCACTGCCCAAGTAAACCCTCCACCAGATCTTCTGCTGGCCATTGCTGACAAATTGGCCTGAGGACAGCAGGGCTGGCTTTCTTCACCATGCTTTAAAACTCTTTGCAGATGCCTGTTGTCGGCTGGTGGTATGAAATGAGCGGTGCGAATACTACAAAACCCTCTATCTTTTTTTTATATTCTTTGCTAGACAGGGAGCCAGACTTTTGAAGACTGAATTTATTCCACTTAGACTGAAAATAGAGGGCTTTTTCAATCTGAAAAATTCTTATGCCTTTCAAATAGGCTTCCTTGTAGGGTTGCCAGTTTTGGTTGGATGTATTTCGGGAAGTTTCATCACCTAATTGTTAACTGAAGATTAATCTTTAGTTCCTGGAGACTCCAGGACAATTCTGGTGGGTTGGCAACCCTACTTCCTTAGCATCTTAAAGCACTGTACAGGTGTTAACTACCTGAGCCTTGCACCATCCATGTGAAGAGGTTGATAGGGATTATACAAGGATCCCTTCAGTAATTACTGAAATGCAGCCACTGCTGTGGTTGAACACAGCCCCAATTTAACAGTCTAGCAACTCACTTAGGCCTCAGTTCAGCGACGTACTTAAACAGCTGCCTAACTTTGAACCTGATAGCGGTCCTGTTGGCTTTAAGGCGGTATATGCTGAAGTATCTTGAATGCAGGCCTTCGGCACTTTTGAAAATCCCTACTTAAAACATGCTTTTTGAAAATACTCTTGTATAATCAGCACATGCTTGTTATACTTTCAATACATGGTTTTTACAGTCCCACCTCCCTTCCCTACAACCACTTAGCTAAATCAGAGGGAGGGTGGCACCATGGCTGGGAAGCTCAAAGGAGTCTAAATTAATTGATTCTGTGAAATCCTACAGGAGATGGTTGCCCGACTTCCTTATGGTCTTTTGAAAGTCCCAGCTTGTCTCATGATACCAAATGGATACCAAATGATACAGAAGGGGTAAGGTAAATATAGGTAGAAGTTTTTCTAAAACCCTTACTGAATTCTGTAGCATTCAGAGTGTGCCGTACCTGTGTGTCGTATGTAACATATGCACTAAAATAATGTCAGGCTATCTTTTTGTACAGACAGTGTCCTTCTATTAGACTACAGTTTTCCTGAAAGGCATATCAGACTTAAAGATAAGAAAGGTATTTTGTCTGTTTCATTACCAGATTTCTGCATGTCTCAATAAAACACCTTCCCTTTATTATATTCATTCACATCAAAACCATGGTAACCTTAGAGAGCAGTAATGTATCTGGAATTCCCTTTTTTGTCCTGATCAATTGTGATTATACAATACAGTATTTGTTTGCCCAATATTCCAGAGACAGGGTGTGCCAAATCTTCTTCCCTGCATTTCTTGAAGTGCCTTCTCTTTCTCTGTCTCTCCCTTTTAAAGGGATAAGCTGACAAAATAACTATTATTCCTTGGCTTTTCTGAACTACAGTTAGTATGAAAGGTTCTGTTAATGGCTGAAAGTCTTATACTGGCTTCAGCCTGTCTATTGAACATCTGCCTGATGTACTAGTTGAGGAATAGACTTTCTACTAAAGCAGACATTACCTTTCCCTAACAAAATAAGTTGGCAAAGTCATTCAGTTCTGTAAGGAATTTTTAGCATTTTGGTGCTTGTTGATTCACCAAAAGATACCATTTCCTTGATTCTGGATAATTTGCACATAAAGGAGTCCATGTTGATACTCACTAGACTTAATCCATCTGAGCAACAGGCAGAACTATCTCATCTGATCAAGCAGAAATTTATTTAACCAAAGTATTAGTATTCTTTTTAAGAGATACATACACTTCTCTGTCTGTGGCCACTGTTTCCACTGATATCAACAGAAATTTAGCCAGAGATCAAGGGCAGTTTATGGCCCTAAGTATATAATGTTGCTCTGTGATTAAAATGCTAATATAAATCATTCATTTAAACCCTGTAGATGCATCTAATAGATCCTAATTCTGCTCAAAACTGTTGAGTTAATGAAGCTTTGAAAAAATGAGCTACCCAAGTATCATTTTATAGAACAGTTTGTTTCATCTTTGTGCATATTAAATACTGCAACTTTCTGAAATAAAAAGAGCACACGACTGCTTAAAGTGCACGGACATTTGATGATTATAATCAAGACAAAAAACCTTGTTAGAAAATATATTATGGGTACAAACCCAGATTCGATCAACTAAATTAGAATAACCATAATTGTTTTCATCAATCAGTATAATAGGTTTGCAAATACGAATGAGATGAGTCTTTATCTGAACGCTTGCCCTGTCAGTAGGCTCTACTTTAACAGGGAAGAAGGAGAACAAATGTACTGATTTCTTGTTAAGCCACTGAAATAATTTCCCAGTTCTTTTTCTCTTACCCAACACTGGCTGCAGTTATTGTAGGAGATGCAGTTGGGGACCAGTGAATCTATGTAGATACTCAATGAGATTGTATTTGAGCCAAACCCTCTGCTCAGTGCCAAGTAACCATGTGGGGCACTAGGCACCTGTAGAGGGATAGGATATGGTATCATTCTCCACATGCTTCCAGGCAGCGTACTAGGTGCAGAGTTGATCTGCAGAAGCTATGTCTAGCAGGCAGCCCAATAACTGGAGTAGCCTCCATAGAGCCAGGCTGGTCCCACACCGAATGGCACCCAGGTAAGGAGTGTCTTCAGTGCCCGCCCCAACTGTTAAACTTTTGAATACCTTATTTTTTATTGCATTTGTAGCCCATTTCATCACATTAATGCACAATTTGCATGCTGGCCTAGGCAGCGACAAAGGAATCTGTTAGACTCTCGAGGGAGTTACCCCCACGTCCTTTGGTCAGTTTGGAACTGCGATGAGGTAATGCTCACCTGACTCTGAGAGGTGGAGAGGGCAAAGCCAAGAGGGAAGAAAGGACATAATAAAGTAGAGAGACATTTGCCATGCTCGCTCTCTCTCTTCCACCTACACAAAATGACTGAAGCACTGATCAAAGGGGAGAGCCCGGCTGAAGAGCAACCAACCAGCCTGTGGTGAAAAGCATCTAAGTCATAAGGACATTAAAAGCGTTAAGATCAGCTTAGAATGAATTTTGCTTTTATTTCATTTGACCAAATCTGACTCATTGTGCTTTGACTTATAATCACTTACAATCTATTTTTATAGTTTACTCTACTTGAAGCACTGTGTTTGGTTGGAAGTGTGACAGAGATTCCGCTTGGGAGAACAAGCCTGGTACATATCCATTTCTTTGTTAAATTGACAAACTCATATAAGCTTGCAGCGTCCAATGGGCATAATTGGACACTGCAAGACAGAGGTTCCTAGGGTTGTGTCTGGGAGCGGAGATATTGGCTAGTGTCATTTGGTTGCACAATCCAAGGAGCAACTTACATGCCAGCGGCTGTGCGTGAGCAGCCCAGGAGTGGGGAGCAGAGTAAGGCTGGTTCCCGGAGTCAAGGATCTAGCAGATCATCGGTATGGATAACACCAGCAGGGTACATCCCAGTGGGTACTTGGGAAACATTAATGAATGAGTGTATTTCTGCCATTCCTTTTCTATTGGTTAGAATTTGTGTGATCATATATGATGTAGGGGTGCAATAACAGTTTTGTAAATGGCAGTGTACAAAACTCAGAGGAAATGTTTTATGACCCTGTCCGTTATACATCCCACAATACATCGGGAACTTGTAGGAGATGATGACGTATTGTTCTAGTATTTTATCTATGGCCTGACCCGAAAGCCTCTTGAAGTCAATAGATACACTGACATTGATTTCAGCGGTCTTTGGCTGTGACCCCCTAACCTCACAAATCCTCAATAAGTTTTGATATGGAAGACTCAAAAAGAAAATAGCTTGAAAGTTACTTTGCACTGTAAAGTTACCAGGGAAAAATACTATAGTATGTGAATAAAGACTTTAACTTCCTCTAATTTTACATTATTACAAATCTATTAGCAAACAGATATCTAAAGAGATACAAATCTTACTAAGCAACATTGAATTGGGCCATTTCTGGCATCAGTTTTAAACCATTCTTTTTAAGTTTTGCATCATCCATTTTCAACATGCTATTTTAAAGCAATGTAATGTCACAAATGATTACGTCAAAAAAGGAGAAAATACTAAATTCAGATTTAAGCAGCATTCAGGCATAGCAGCTCTCATTTGTACTTTCCAAAATTGGTCTGGGTAAGCTGGCATTTGCAAACCAACAATAATGCCAAGACACTAGACACTTCTGCATGAAGAGGTGGCCTGTAGTAGTAACCTCAGTCTACTGCATCAGAGTTAAAATGGATCCCTAATTCTGTGAGCTATTAAGATGGTTGCATATGCCTAAAGACCATATTAATCCTACCCAAAACTAAACTTGAATAAACTGTGTATTGCAGTTGGTAAAATCAGTATTGTACATGAACATATGTATTGTATGTCACAGTATATTTTGTTAACCAGGTAGGGGAAATAATTTTTTTAATATATTTGGATTTATACTTTAAAATTTAAACACACAAGAATACCTATTCCTGATTCTAGGCATCATTGCCATCAATTGAAAAAAAATAATGCAGTGCAAACCTTGCTCCTAAATGAAACCCAGCGGCACACTCTCCAATATGCACAATCACCATATAACATACCAAAACTTCCTGGCTCTTCTAATTTCCTGAAGCAATGTTACTCTACCACCACCTCAGCCCTCCCCAGATATCTGCTGCAGAAGATGGGCTTTGTAACATTCCCCAAAGGTCAGGTCAGGGAGTTTGGGACCAGGATGGAGAGTTGATTCCAATAGCAAAAGGCTCTCCTAGAGAGCATCCTGACAGCAGCTCCTTGTTCTTCATCCCAAGGGACCCCCAGCACCTTGAACTCCATCTGGAAGGCAGTTGGCGTCCACTGGCACTCCTGGTGTCCTGTGCACGGACAGGATACTGCTGCTTTTACTACCAACTTCAAATGGATTGAGGGTCAGATTTGCAAAAGTGTTCTGCGTCCAGGCACGTGCTTCTGAACAGTCAGTCACTTCACTTACGTGCCTACGAGGGGGAGCTATTGGAGGGGGAAGAGAAGGGTGCACGCTTAAGGTGTAGCTCCATCTAGAGCACGTGGTAGCAGCCCAGTTTGAGGTGACAAAGGCATGGATTGCAGCTGTCAGGCTCTCTCTGAGAGAAAAACCTGTAACCTCCTGGCCAGATGCGGAAGCTTTGAGGCCGAATGCGTCTCTGAGGATAAACCATCAAAACAAGTCCCTCTTCCCAACTGGAGCAAAGTGCAGTATCAGTGATAGGTCAGTGCCATGGGAATAATATCTAACCCTCCAATCTTAATCCAAATGCCAGCTCCTGAACATGGATATCTAGCTGGAACATCCACTGGCCAGGAAGTACTGAGCTGGATGCGAAGGCTCATTACTTATGTGTGTGTTGACATTGCTGTTTGCTGTGGTGACTCCTCACCTCTACTGCAGTCGGGGATTTCATAATGAGGTGGCTGAGGTGTACACCAGAACTTGTCCCAACCACACTTTAGCCCGGAGTACACATTATGGGATCTAATTTGGGGTGTGGGGGGGGACCTCTTAACAGGACACCATCCTCATAGAGTCCTAGCTAGTAAGGACTAGGCCAGGTTGGAGCCATGATGGAACAGTGGCTACCAATTCCAGCTGCTACCACCTCTCATGGTGGGCATTGCCCTTTTAAGAGGGCAATTCATTCCAAGTTAGGGCTGGGCGGGCCAGAACTGTGATGTACTGAGCCCTGGTTGCTGATATCCCTGGCAGTGCTGGAATGAGGCAGCTTTTAAAGGGGTAACACCCCTATCTCCCCACCCACTGATGGAGGCAGTTGAAGACATTCTTGTTTTTATTGCAAAATCCTTTAAAAAAAATACTTGCTGGAGGAGGATTCAGATATCTTCGTGACTTTCTCTTTGGTGGAGTCAGCTTGAATCCTCAGTGTACAAGCTTTTTGGATGGATTGCCCCAGGCAATTTGACAATAGGGCCTGATGCTAATAGATCCCCTAATGTTAGTTGGTTGGTTGTTTATGTGGGGTACAATGTTTTGTGTTTTGCTGTTATTCACAAGATGAAATGCTTAAGCAGAACCCACTGCCATTACTATAAATGCTCCTGTACTGTTATTTCTAGGAAGGTTAAATTTCCCCATAAAACTATAAAGGGGAAGAGTGTTTTGCCAATGATTCACTGTTTTCTGAGAAGATGATTATCTCCATCTTCATTCTTAGTGTTTACTTACTGCCATATAACTTCATACATTTATCTATTTATTCTAATTTCTAAAACAAAAGGCGTGTACCTAAAGCATTAGAGCCCCTGTCATCACTTCAAATCACTATTCAGTATTATACAGCATGGCTCAGAGAGGAAGGATGATCTTGGGGCAGACTCAGGGAGATGGGGGTTTACTTTTAATCTCTGCCACAAAGCTCACATGTGACCTTGGGCAAGTCACTCAATCTCTCCATGTTTCTGTGCTCCACCTGCAGAATATAGATAATAATAATCCTTTCTCTCATCTTGTGTTTGTCTTACCTATTTAAATTGTGAGTTTTTGCGGGCGGAGGCTCTCTCTGATTACGTCCTGGTCTACATTTAATGACTATGTCATTGAGGGGTGTGATTGTTTTTCCTTGCCCTAGCCATGCTGGCAAAAGCCCTAGAGTACATGCAGCTATGCCAACATAAAAGTGCTTATGCCTGTATAGATTGTTTTGTTCACCAAACTGCACTAAGCTACACCCGCAGAAGTACTGTTACACTGGAAGGGTTTGCTGGTATAGTTATACAGACAGAATTTCTAAGCATACACCTGGCCTAAGTGTTTGTGCAGCACCTAGCATGATGGGGCTGTGATCTTGATTAAGGCCTCGAGGCCTTATTGTCATGACAGTATCCCAGTTGGCCTTATCCCTTAACATTATCCAGTGATCCTTACAAAAATTAAGCTCATTCCACAATGACACAACAAAAATTAAGCTCGTTCCGCATTAGACCCGACCCATCGTCTCCTATACTTCCACCTTCTTGAAAAGCCTGTGAAAACAGATAAGCTTTTCAGTGTGTCCAAAGAGTCAGTAGGTTTGGCTATTTCAGACCAGGCAGGGGAATGAAATCCAAAGGGAAGGGGCCCTTGTGGAAAGCACCTAGCTGGTGGCTCTCTCCAGGTTCATTACTGATGGTATTGCAGGGGCAAGGAGGCAGATTATGCAACCTGGCAGATCCCGGCTCTTCGGTGCTTTAAATTGTCCCCAGCCGGCAAGCAGGGCAGAACCTGGAGTACAGGTGGCATGTAGGTGCAGTAAGATGTTCCACTTAACAAAATGGCAGCTGCTTTCTGTGTGAGTTTCCGCTTCTGGAGGATGTTAATATAACCCCACAAGTGAATCCTTCTGAGGTTTCGTAGAAGGGGTTGGAATTGGGGCAGGGAAGGAGTGAGAAGAGGCAGGGCAGGGGCGGGCCTCATGGAAAGGGAGGAATGAGGGCAAAGCCGGGGGCAGTGGGGAGAGGTGTGTCATAACGCGGCCCTTGGGCTAATGTACTAGTCCTCGTGGGGCCCTCGTGGTCATTTAAGTTTGAGGCACCTGGGCTAAAACATTTTCAAGGCTTAGACACAGGCTGTTTGTCATCATAAGTTCTTTGATTGGAAATACTGGCAGGTTGACAATTAGATTAACAGCCATTGAGTCATTATGTAATACAGGCAGCAAAACTTGGAGGCATGGCATTAGCCTAGGCTAGGGGTCGGCAACCTTTCAGAGGTGGTGTGCCGACTCTTCATTTGTTCAGTGAGATTTAAGGCTTCGCATGCCAGTTTGGAAGGGGCAGGGCTTCGAGCACAAGGGGAGGGGCTGAGGGGGTCAGCCCGCCCCCACTTTGGGGTTTCCCCTGCAGGCTCCTGCCAGCCAAGGTCTCAGTCTCCTGCCAGCCGGGGTGAAGGAAACCCAGGCTAGCAGTGGGAGCTGAATGGGGCAGGTGGGGACCCTGGCTGGCAAGGGGCCAGCAGGGGAAACCCCAGAGCGGCGGTGGGCTAAGCGCTCAGCCCGCCCCCATTTTGGAGTTTCCCCTGTAGGCTCCTGCCAGCCGGGGTCTCAGCTCACTGCCAGGCTGGGTTCCCTACACCCAGCCTAGCAGCAGGAGCTGAGTGGGAAGGTGGGGGACCCCAGCTGGCAAGGGGCCTGCGGGGGAAGCCCCAGAACGGCGTCTGGGTAAGCACTCAGCCCTTCGCCACATGCCAGAAGAAATCGGCTTGCGTGCCACCTTTGGCACACGTGCCGTAGTTTGCCAACCCCTGGCCTAGGCGATACTGAAGGTGAGTGTTTGTTTTTCACTGGTGTTTGAGCTGCTTTGCATAGATTCCAGTGCACTGATTGTGCCTCCCTTATGTAGACAAAACACTCCAGTGAGAGTTTTACCGGTACAGGAACTTCAAGATTGGGTCTATAATATTTAACAGTGTTTAAATATATTTGGAATTAAACTCCAAATTAAAATAATGACTGTGCAAATAATACATTTCACCTGGTCATTCCCGTTCATGGAAAGTTTGATTAATGTCAATTCTGTAAATTGCAAGCAACAGAAATAAGATTAATGTCCTAATTTCAGATTTATATAGGTGTCCTAGGAATATAGACCTACTGGCCTAAATATATAACAAAGACAAGGGTCAGTGCTGACATGAGGATCATATGTACATGTAGGACAAGAAGCGTGGCTGAATATTTAGACTCTAGTTCTAGCAAACAACACATATTCCATCCTCACAGTATAGCATTGCAGGAAAAAATAAGATTTTTAAGGCATAATGAGGAACAGCTGTTTGATGTTGACATTTAGCTTCACCGTTGTTTGATAAAATTTGGCTTGTGTCGTGTTTAGCATCAGTCAGGTAGCTAACATGTTATGTAGTTCCTTCTTTGAAGACAGTAATGAGGCAAGAAAAATATTGAAATAATTGGTTTTTCTTCAAGCCATTTTATCTGTACTGGAAATGTATTTCTCGTCCCCTGGAAGAATGAGTATTTACTAAATTTATGCAATAACATCTTAATTTCCCAGCTTAAAGATGCCATAGGAATTATGCTTAATATGTATTATTCTCTTTACTCCGTTTCTTCTAAACTTCTTAAAAATCACATAATCTGTCGTTTTGAAATTTGTCATGTGTAGAATTAGTCCAGAAAACACAGTATGGTTTATGGTATTTTTAAAAAGTATGGGCTTGTTTGCTTTGGTGTGATATTTTTAGATCAATTAGGCCCCATTCCTGCAAATACTCACACTTCACTTGACTACCAAAGGATAGTCCCTTTGACGTCAGAGCATACATGTCATAGCAGGCCTAAGTGCTTGCAGGATCAGGGCCCTGCTTATTGTTGAGCCCAATTTTGCAATTCCTCATGTCATGGAACTCTTCCATACTTCAGTGATTAATCCCATCCATTGTAAAGTTCTTTAAGGAAGAGATTTGCGAGGGCACAAATTGGTGTTAGACACCGAATATCTATTGACTTTCAGTAGTAGTCTGCCTTTGAAAATCTTCCCCTAAAATCTTTCTGAAACCTAAAGCAGAGAGACTCCACAATTAGTGCAGCCTTTTATCATTTAGAAACACACAGGAGAGACGACTTATCTAATGAAGTTGTTCGATGAAATGCTTTTAGTGTGCTGTAATAAAATGAAAAATTATTATTGTTCTTCAGCATCAGAAAGACAAATCTGGGACTACAAGGACTAACGATGCAAGAAAAGACAAACAAGTTTCTCAGCCATTTTGTCATAATTAGCACAATTTGGGGTGGGGGACGGGGGACAGAGTCGAGTGCAACAGTGAAACAAGACACAGAATTTAATTTTCCAAAGCCACTAAGTGATGTAGGTGCCCAAAGCTAGGCCTGTGCTACAAAGCTTTGTTGGCATAACTGAGTCTGTTGGTGTGTGGGGAAAAAACCAACACCCTCTAGTCAATATAACTGTGCCAGCAATACCCCCAGTGTAGATGCAACTATGCTGAGAGAAGAGTGCTTCTGTCAGCATAGCTCAGCCTGGTCTGCACTTAATAATTAGGTTGACATAGCTACAGCACTCGGGATGTGAACAATCCACGCCCCAGAACACCAAAGCTATGCTGACCTAAACCCCGTAGTTTAGACGTGGCTAGGTCAATGGAATCATTCTTCTGTTGACTTAGCTACTGTCCCTCAGGGAGGTGGAGGTACTAATGGGATGGAAGAAGCCTCTCAATGACTGTAGTGTGGTTTACATTAGCATAGCTGCAGTGCTGTAGCTATGCCGCTCTAATCCCCATAGTGTAGACAAGCTCCTAATGTCTTTTGGGGAAGTGGTGTTCCTATCCTGAGAGAGAAACTCCTTCTGTAGGAGTGTAACTGTATTGGCACAGTCCGTGTAGTGTGGAGTAAGTCCTATGTCAAAGCCCCATTGACTTTACTGAGACTTAGGCTACTGTGTCACTTAGGTGCTTTGGAAAATTAAACCCTGTTTCCTGTGTTAAAGTTGTTTGTGTCTTACAGCTGGTTCCCTGCCTAGTAAGATGTCTAACGTGCAGGCTTTACCTTACTCAGGGCTGGTCGACCCAGCTATGTTGCAGAGGGGTGTGAAAAATCTACACCCCTGAGTTAAGCTGACCTAAACCCGGAAGTAGATTACACTAGGCTTTGGAAGAATTCATCCGTCGACCTGTCTCCTGTGACTGCAAAACCCCTCCTATCGGCGTAGATAGCGTCTACACTGAAGCACTGTATTGGTGCATCTTCAACGCCGCAGTTGTACCACTGTAGTGTTTCAAGTGTAGATGAGTCCTCGGTCTTTACTTAGAACTCCTTACAGAAGTCCCTGCTCAGGCAAGGTGGCAGGAGTTTTGCCTTACAAAGTCCTGAGGCTTGTTAACATTTGTTCAGTACTCTCTGAAATATGTTGGAAGCCAGTGCTGCACCTCAAAATCAGAACAGACTTAAAGCACATGCTAAACACCAAACACGCACTTAATTGGTGTCCTGAATAGGGATGGACTTAAGCGTGTATTGACTGTGCTTTCCTGAATCTAGCCTGAATGAATGAAAGTGGGTTTGGTTAAACAGGGTTGGCAGTTAAAATGCACATAGTAAAATGGAGTTTTCTAGTTGTCTCATCTGAAAAGTTGAATGCAACTAAGCCATTTTGCAAATAGCTTTCTTTCAAATTAAAAAACCAAATGGATTTTGCAAAGAGCTTGTGAGTAAGAGAAACAAACAAACATTTGCCCATTCCTTTCTGCATACCATGAAACAGCTTATGGTTGATAAATAGATGATCAAATGGTTTGTAGCAAATGAGAATTCTGAGACTGAGATAGCTTGAGTTCCAACCAATGCTGAGTGCTGCTTGAGGATGGGGTGAACGTAATGTTATGACTCAGGTGCAACTGCCATCTTACAGGCAGGATCAATGTAAAGAAGCCATTGTCTTCGGCTGGCTGAACAGTTACATGGTCTACACCCAAACATAGGCCCATCTATCTGGCCAAACCAAAGGCAAATCCAAGGCCCCTCAGGAATTTGAACTGTGTGGGTAGATGCCAGGCTGGGCACTGTTTATTTTGAGGAAGGGTGCATGAGTGAATCAGAAGGCAGGACAGAAGCAGAAAGAAAGCCAAGCAGACAGTAACATAATGCTGGTCATCTGGCCTTGGGAGAAAGCTGAGAGCTTTTTGGGCACAGAGTGCTGGCTGGAAAGGCAGGCTTGGAATAGCAAGCCGAAAAACTGTTTCCTGCTGTTTGTTTCCTGTGGTGTTTAGGGAAACAGGAGAGTATGTGTAATCTTTGTAAATAAACAAGATCACCTCGAAGCAAAATACCTGATTGTCGTCATTTTCTTCTCCTAACTGGGACATCTTGCAACACTCCACACTTTACTAGCCACTGGGGTCAAAAAGGGATAACAATTATGCTTGCACTGATGCTAATATTGTGCCTCGATTTCCAAAAATTAGCAAACAAGCTGGTGACACTTTGGAAGGAAAATCTAAATGGTAACTGTGAAATGAAACAGAAAGAAGTGAACCCAGGGGGTGAAGTCCTGGCCCCACTGAAATCAATGGCAATACTCACAGTAAGTTCCATGAGGAAGTATTTCACACGAGATGCCTGCTATGTGACTGAGAGTGTATACTTTAGTACACAACCTGTCTGTGCCTGGAGCGTGTTTCATTCTGAAAATCTTCTCAGCCATAGAACTGCCTCATTTAAAGAAGAGCACAGTGAAAGGGACTAGAAATATAGGGACAGCAATATTAGCCTTTAAGGTTGTACTTTTTTTTCCCTAGTAAATGAGGCAATGTTTGTACAGCCAACCATACGTGGAGAGGAAAAAAAAAAAGGGAGGAGGACCTACATTTCCAGCTGATGCAGACTGGCAAGCGGCTAAATCCACATTGTAGACCAGATGGGGAGTTCTGTTGTGCTAATGTCTTTTTAAATCACTGGTCCTCACACCGTGGGGCACTTCCCCCTAGGCGTGTGGAGGAACATTTGCGGGTACACAGAAGGCCCCAGGCCAGGCCAGCTGCAACTCCACTCCGGCTGCTGCTTCTGGCCCCGGCCCAGCTTTGCCCTCATTTCCCTCTCTGTCTCCTGGCCAGCTCCGGCTCTAGTCCCAGCTACTCCCCCATCCCCAGGTCTGCCCACAGCGCTGCCTGCAGTCCGAGCTCCACTGCTGAGGAAGCCTTGGCTGTGCTGTAATGAAAGGGGACACACAGACAGATTCCATTACTGGTATGGTAACATGGTGTTGGTAAATCTGAGAGTGCTTTGTAACATGTTCTGTGCGCAACTGAATCTTCACTTTACAAAAGGTGGGTTTTTTTTTACCATGTTATAACTAATGTGTGAGACCTATTGGAGACAAGGTTCCTGAAGCATTTACCATGAAGGAGTTATGCAGAGACAGAACTATGCACCCCTCCCTACCCATGGTTGCCCTGGCTTCACATACCTGACAATGAAACTGCAACTCCTTGGCTCCCCTTGGCTTGTACAGCAGGAGTGCTAATGTGTATGGTTAAAAAAACACTTTCTTTGCAGTGAAGGCAAATTTTTTTATATGTCAAGCTATGGGTGCTCTTGACAGTCAGCAGTTTGGGAAGTGGAATTCTCATTGGGTAAGTGGCAGGGGCATGTCAGAAGAGTGATTGGTTATGTAAAGAATGGGTGAGTGTGGAAGATAAAACAATGGAAAAGTAATGTGTTGCTGTTCAGGTTTTTTTTTTTTCCTTTTGAACTTGCCGGTATCAAAGGCCCTTTTTCTCTTCCTCCCCGTTACAACTGACGGAGAAAAACAAGAGAAGAGAAAATGATTCACCACACTTACATCTCTACTTCTGTCCAGAAAATCTTCCTTGGTGTGGTTTCCCACGTCTTGACTGACGAAAAAGTAAATGTAGAAGATTATGAACAAAAATGCAAAATGTGATGATATGTGTTGTAAAGAGGCACTGACTACATTTTATTTTTGTAATCAACAACTAGTATTTTAAAATGTAAAAATAAATTATTTCAACACCCAAATTTATCCAGAAAGTTGTCTGCTGGTTTTTGTTCAATTTGAAAGCCACTTAATTCTGAAGGACTTCCATCCCTCTGTTATTCTCTGGCCAAGTGGGAGGTGGGCTTTTATTCCTTTTTGGTTATATTCATGTTGCTGCCACCATAGTGTTATTTATGGATAAATACCTGAGTCTCTTTTTATTTGGTTCCATTTATAGATGTAAGAGTTTATCAAGGTCTCCCAGAGCTCCACGTAGGCGTTCTTTTATGTAGTGTAGTGTAAACCTAAATAATAAACCACATGCTAGTGATCCATTCAGACCCTTGATGTATATCGTCAATGAATGGCTAGGTTAATGGCTTTTTTCTGAGGGTGTACGTCAGGATTGCGGTATAGATGTCGTATAATGGAATTCTATTTATTTTAGGTATAGCGAGACAATGTGGGTGAAGTCATATTTTTTTATTTGACCAACTTCTGTTGGGGAAGGAGACAAGCTTTCGAGCTTAAAAGTGCTCTTCAGGACTTTGAAAGGTACTCAGAGTGCCACCGTGAAATACAAGGTTTGAACAGATTGTTTAGCATAATATAGATGCGCACCCTCCCCCTCCAATTACCGTAGTATCTTACAAGTTTTACTGTCAGTCACTCTAGGTGCTATCATCCCATTTTGTGTATAGATGTGCTAAAGCACAGACTGACGGTAACTTGTCCAAGGTCCCAAAAGGTAGTCTGTGGCAGAACAAGGAATTGAAATGAACCCAAGTATCCCAGGTCCTAAGTTAGTGCCAGTTGTTTGTGTCAACACAAAGATCATCAGCTGATGTAAACTTCATGTTGCAGAATGCAGTTTAGTGTATGCTCTTTGCACGGTTAGTGTGTGTTCCGTGCTGATAAAACAGCATAAAGGAAGAAAAGCTGCATATTTAGGGCCTGATACTCTCATTCTCTTATGTGGGCTACATGCTCCGTTGTTGTTGTTTTTTTCTGAGAACCTGACAACCCCTCTAGTACAGTCGGCTGGGGTGCGTGGCCCATGAGGGCATGTTTCGGGGAGGAGTGAACAGCTGCTTCCTATCGCAAACCCTGTTTGGGATCCAGCAGTGTGCTTAGTGGGTTTCCAGATTGCATTAACTTCCTGCCCTCCACCCCTTTGAGGAATGAGTCCGTTTATGAACATATGGTGGCGCAGCCCTAAAGAGCTTCAGACACCCAGGAGACTGGGAAGCCAAGGAAGCATGCCCAGATCCAGGAGGTTGGAACCTGGATTCCCTTTTGAGGCACTAGCAGAAGGAGGATCACCATTATTTTTGTCATGTAGTATTATACCACCGTCGTCATTTTAATTCTCCTTCCTTTCTGAGAATCATGACGTTTGGCATTGTGACTCCATTAAAAGTAGCTCTGGATCACACAGAGTGCACTGCACATGTTCCATTGCTTTGGAAGAATTTCCGGGTTCCAAAGATTCCTTAGAGCTGGCAGGAAAATGCTAATTATTGTCTGCAAACTGTTTTCAAGCAAGGTGAAATTTTTCATTGTTAATTTTTTTTTCTTCCAGTTTTGGTTTTAGCTACTCCCCCCCCCCCCCAATAATAATAATTGGTGGTCTGTTTCTTACTGAAAACCAAGGAACGTTTGTTTTGGTCAAAAAGCCATTTTTCGTCAAAACCTCCCCTCATGTTTTGATGAAAATAAGTCAACCAGCTCTAATATTCACTATTTTGAAAGTAGGAATTTCTGTAGGAGATGATAGAATCAGCCAAACCTACCATATGAACCACGTCATGGGCAAAATGTAGCATGCCTCCACCAAATATCTGAAGTCATAAACACAGCCTATGGTACCTTCATATTTTAACTACCTCATCACAGTATGGCTTTCAACTCCATAGTTTTTGTCTTCTTACCTTATCTGCTTTTCCATACACGATATCCCACATCAGACTCTAATTTCTCACTTTCAACCCACTGGTCATGATCGGCACCTCTGTTACATTGCAGACTAACAATGTAGTCTGCATTTCTAAGCTGCATTTCAATCAGTGTCTGTTGGGACATCCATGTTTAAATTTGTCTTTGAAATTGCAGGCCCTTTCCACGGTTTCCCTGGTATTGAGTCTCCTGAAGTTCAGCATGTTCGTTTGTCCCCCTTCACCTTGTTCTTTCATCGCTTTGATTTAACATAGCACCTTACATACCTCTCCTAATTTGTTCTGTTTTAAATCTGCATAACTTTTAATGGTTATAGGGAAACAGACGAGGTGAAATGTCTAAGTGCCTGGTAGTGCTTTTTTGCCATAAGTGCTCCCGTTGGTTTCTGATAGACACCTCATGGGAATAATAACAGCACCTAGGCCTTACTTACCACTCTCCAGGAGTAGATCTCAAAGCGCTTTCACATTTTGGCTCCAGCTCCTGGCTGTTGGTCTCAGAGCCGAGGGGGATGATGGGGGCTCCAGCTGTGAAACAATAGCAGTCATGACATGGACAGGAATGTCAATTTCTTTGCTGGTGAATTTCCTGCTGTGAAATTGAGGAGGCTCGCCACCAACAGAAGGAGCAAGTGTGGACATGAACCACCTCTTTAATTACTGTGGTGGCTGTATGCCAACTTAAGTCAACTGGATTTTGTAGTGTAGACAAGCCCTTATTGATGCCACATCAAACCAAATAAGATTCCCTTTGTCACAGATTTTTATTTCAACACCTCCCAGCTCGTCAGCTCCGTGTAGCATCAAATTGCATTTAATCAGTACTCCTGTTTCAGTGCTTTGCGGAGTCTGATTTCTTCTGAGAGAAATGGACAGAGCCTTTCACACATTTGATATTTGCCTGTTTAGAAATGAACTCCATCTTTCCTAATGCTAGTTTTATACATTGATTTATTTACTATTTGTATTGTTCCTAGAGATCCCAACCCATCTGTACTAGGCAGTAGTAGTCTATCTGCTCTTGGTCAGTGCTGTTTGAAATTAACCCTAGCATTGAGATCCCCTGTTAGGGTCTTATTGCTTTGGAGGTGTTTGAGCACTGTCAGCTCTGTGGCGGAGTGCTTGGAGTTAGCAGGTGAGGCAGCACACTGATCCCACAGAGTGGCCTGTTTGGAGATTGGGATGTAATTATCTAATCAAGCTGGCAGGCTAGGGGGTGCTAAATGATTAATTAGCCCATCTGTGGAGGACTGATCAAAAGGCACAGCAAAGAAGTGAGGGTGGACGGTAGTGGGTAGGGCTAGCTGAGCTCAGATTCAGAGGGCTCTCAAGGAAGGGAGACCTCCTCTACTTTTGGGCCTGGGGGAGAGGGCTGAGGAGACAAGGGGCACTTTTAATAGTGTTTCTGCACAGAACTGTAAAAGTGTTGTTGGAGGAACCTAAATAAACAACACAAAATTGTTACCTAACTGGCAGCTGCAGCAGGTTTCTGTGGTACCAAGGAACAGGAGCGGAGTGCGCTCTGTGCCAAGGGACATCAGCTGGAATTCTGGGTGCTGCATGTTATCAAATCAGGCCAAGAATGTATCTGTTTGCAATCAGGTCAAATCCAAGCCCTCCTGCCTGCCCCACTGCCCAAACTGGAACTCAGAGAAATGGAGCATAATCCATGAACCTTTTCTGTTCCCAGACTCATCATCTCAGTAGGTGCCATGCCTCTCTTCTCAAGGGTATTTTCTAATTTAGAATACTGATGCTGGCTTTTGTTTAAAACTCACTTGGGAATCTGGGTGATATTTCATTCTGCTCAAGTTGTCACCTTTTTTAAAAAAGAAAATGGATAGTACATGATTGTAGAAAATTGTTAGTTTATTTTGAATATATTTTAAACGTTTCCTCTTTAGTGTTTGACTCATCTGTTTATCTTGCTCCTAGTTTTTCCTTTGTTTCCTGTGTTGAAATAGGTCTGCAGTTGAAATATTATTTGAAACTGTTGCAGAATACCCATTTTTATGGAAAAGAGATCTTCCAATGCAGTATTTAATATACTGTGCTGGTGGGTTAAATTTGCTTAAAATGTAGAAAAACTCCCACATTTGACCTATCCTTAGACCAATAGAAACGTTTCCAAATAAACCTTCTGTTATGACTTCCAACCCAAGCATTGCTAGTGGTAGAAATGTGCTAGTTCCCAAAACCTGAAAGTGACATTTACTAAAAATGGACTAAAAAACCTCCAGAAACTGACTAATTTGAGAGAATTAGACTAATTGTCTAATTTGAGAGAATTTTCTAAGGTGTTTGTGTAAACTAAATAAAAGTTCTTTGGAAATCTGAGATTTTTTTTTTAACCTGACACTGTTCCTAGCATATATAAATAAGCCCGACTATCCTTCACGTATTATTGTAGGATAAAGTTTTCAACATGCTACAGAGGAGATTAGTTGTACCATGTCACCAATAAGTGGGACTTATCTGATGTATCGCTCTCTTAAAATCACCACTTATCACAGTCTGTATACAGATCGGTCTGTGATTGATCCTACAGTCCTTATCCAGATTACCGGTTCACTGATGTCTGTGGGAGTTTTGCCAGAGACCATGGTATCAGTCCCATTATGAGTTAAAATAATGCTAACCATCCCGGAAATATACTTTATGCAATCCTTGTTTTTCTTCTGTCGGCCAAGTGTATGCTGTAATCCTACAACACTGATGAATCATCCTGAACACACTAAAACTAACATGGGTTTATTTGTTTCTGCCCTAGTCTGAGTGAAATTGATTAATTTCACAATTTGAGTAATAAAAATTACTCTTCTTTTTTACAAATAGCTCTCACTGATTAAATGGCTGGAGATGGATATACCTACCCACCCTCCCCACCCCACAGACTTATTCACTCAGTTTTGTTTATATCCCAGTATTTGAGGAAAATTTTAAGACACTGCAAACCTGTAATTCCAAATTGTGGCTAAGAACACATTGGAAGTTACTCTGTTGGGGATTATAATGCATCCGAGTACCACACAGTAAGTTTTTATAGTCCTTTAGGGTGCTCTTTCTTGACCTGTATTCTCTCATAAGATGTGTTTCTTGCACCCCTGCCATATGGAAATAGTATCCACTTATAAAAATAGTTGCTGGTTTTTTTTAAGATGCCAGAAGGGTTTAACATTTATATGAATAAACAAAGTCAAATTCTTTCTTTTAAAATGACATATACTGCTCTCCAGGGACGTTCTTGCTGACAATCTCCAGAATTACCCGTGATAGTTTTTCAGCCACTTTAACCTCTTTTTGTAACCTCTGAAACTAATTCTCACAACTTCAGTCGCTTATGTTCACTTTTCTTTTACTTTCTTCTAACAACCATTTTTAGACTGTCATTTGCCTTTGTTCAGACAGTGCAGTCAAATTCAGTAGCAGTGTAAACAGTTGTGTAATTTGAGTAAATTGCATGTGCATTACATTGGTAAATAGATAACAATTTATTTTATACATGAAGGTGGTGAAGGGGAAGGAGGAAAAGCAATTATTAAGTGGAAGGGTGTAGGCTTGTTTTCTTATCTATTCCTGCTGGTTGCTTTTTCCTGCTGCTACCTTACCATTCCATCCCCTGGATAGGTAAGACATGCCTGTTTACACTCACACCCATATGCAAACTTGTAACTTCAAGACTTGTACACTCACTCCCATATAGAAAACCTATATTTGTTAATTGGGAGGAAGGATGTCTTTGTGGTTAAACTGCTGGACTAGTTCTTGGGAGACCTGCATTTAGTTTCCAGCTCTGCTAGAGATTTCCCTTGGGAAAGTCACTTAATGTCTGTGCCTCAATTCTTCCATCTGTAAAATGTGGGGTAATTATAATTCCTTTCTCCCAGCCTTTATCTTGCTCATCTGTTTTGACTGTAAGCTCTTTAAGGCAGACGCTGCGTTTGCAGTGCCTAGCACAATTAGGACCAGTAGGTGCTACTATAAGAATAATATTTACTAACTCAGTTTTGAATTGCAATTGGAAGGGTTTGCACAGCACTTTCTATAGCCTTTGTTAGAAACCAAAATTTAGAGCTAGGCCATTAATTTGCCTGAACAGCAAACCTTATAATAAAATTCATTCTCCACTGATTGCTCGTCAGACCTTTGCTTTCCCTCCTCAGTTGATCTGGAAGTGCCAGAGGCCAAATGAAATCTCGTCTGAATGTCAAAAAGCAACTTCCATGTTTCCATTTGATTAACTGGTCTCAGTGACAGGCAAGCAGTTTTTTTTACCAGGCAGGCAGTTTGTTTACTCTGTGGCACTTGCGTGAGTGTGCGTTTCTGAAGCACAGTTAGAGATGGCGGCAATCAGTGTTGTGTGAGTGAAGGATTCTTTCAGCTCCTTCAATTCGTTTTCTCTTTGGGTGGAAACAGATTGAATTTGACTTTCTTCTGGTAATTGCTGAGTGCCGAGAATAACTACTCTTAAGTGGTTGCTAAGGTAGTGGAAAGCTACAGCAACACAAAACCACAAACACTGAAGTACAGAACCTTGGCCTGGAAGGCAAAATAACTACAACTGGCACATCCTTTACTGATATCATTGTCGTATCATGGACCCTTACCTAATGTTAGTGCAGTGATAATGCATTGAGTCCAATTCTCCCAGAGGGATCCAGTTTAACAGGGATTCAACAAGCAAATGGTTAAAAGTGACCTGTGACTAATGCACCTCATTAAGAGTTTATTGATAAAACACTGAAAAGCTGTAGAGGACAGACAAACAAAGGCAAGTGAATATGCAGTAATAAAACGGCTCACTGAATGGTGACTGGGAGCAGACACTATTGATCTGCAGAATGTCTGAGACACCTTTCAGAGGATTCCGAGGATGTTTCGTTATTAGTCCAAAATTGCTTTTCAGGCCATGATTAGTTCTGACTGAAGGCGATATTTTCACAGAAGTTCACATCAAGCTGGCCAGAAAAGTTCTGTTCCTGCTAGTGAAAGTTACCTGGCAGACATCCACATCACATAGAGGGTAGGTACCGAAGCCACGTACCTGGGACCACGCATGCCTAATGCAGAGGGAATTAAGTATTTCTGCAGGCTTGGGAGGCAAATAGGTGCTGAACCCATGATGAAAACCTCACCTTTGATAGAAGGGGCACAGCAGGCCATACCTGCTTCTCTTTGATGAATTAACTGTTGTCTCACAGTGGTGGCTGGGCCTTGTGACACAAATCAAAGCTGGGGCCGGGCCTTGTGACACACATCATTCCCGCAGGCTATGTCTACCCTACTGCAGGATCAACACTTCGCCAGTCGATGCATTGGGGGTCGATTTAGTGGGTCTAGTGAAGACTCACAAAATCAATGGCAGCACGCTCTCCATTTGACCCCGGTACTCCACGAGGAATGAGAGGAGTAAGGTAAGTTGCGGTGTAGACCCCACAAATAAGTTGGCCTAAGTTACGTTGACTCCAGCTGTGTTGTTCACGTAGCTGAAGTTGCGTAACATAGGTAGACGTACTGTGGTAGTGTAGACATAGCCAGCAAGGCTGAGGCTTTGCAGCACATTGTTCTGCAAGTGAAGCTCACATGCTCAGGATAAGTTGTGTAGTGCTAAAGTGAATATAATACTCAGGTAAGGTGTCATGCAGACAGCCCCGGAGATGGAAGTCCTCTGTCCATCTGCAGAACAGATACAATGTGCAAAGCAGCAGTACAAGCTTCCCTCCAGTCTCCTACCAATGTGTTTCATCCCTGCTCTTGTTGATCATCTTACCATGGCCTCTCTTGTAAAACTTCCTGCAAGGTTAGTAGGTAACCCTTGTAAGCCACCGACAGCTAGCAAATAGCAACAATGTTTGGTAACAGCCACTCTGACCTGGATCAGTAGTGTTGACATAGAAGTAAAAAGCTTCCTGGTCCATTATTAATCCCCTGAGCCTTCTGTTCCCCTGAAAATGTATCTCTAAGTCAGACTTTAATTAATTATTCTTTTTTATCTCTGCATCATTCTTATTTTACCTAAAGTTTTCCTGAATCTGCAGATATTCAGCCAGTTGAGGGAATTTCCCAAATTCTCAAAAGTGCCCTGACAGTACAACAGAGAAAAACAGCCAGGTGAATTTGGGCATTATACTTTAGGTGGATTATTTCAGTGAGTCCGTATTTCTAGTAAAAAATATTATCTGCGGTTTCACACAGTGCATTCCCTATGAAGTGCTTGAATATAAACTGTGACGGAGTCAGTCCAGAAGGGTATAAGAGAGTGCTGGAAGGCAGGTATATTAGTCTCAGGATGTGCAGGTCCCTGTTCCCTGGATAGCCAAACAAAGGCTACTCCAGCCAATCAAGACACCTGGGACCAATTAAGAAACTTCTAGAAAGCAGCAGAAGCTTCAGGGACACCTGAAGTCAATCAGGGGCTGGCTGAAACCAGTTAAAAACCCTCCCAGTTAGTCAGGTGGGCGTGGGTGTCAGGAGCTGTGGGAGGAAGTTGTGCTGTTGGTGAGACTGAGTGGTGGACAACATATACAGAAGGAAGGAGGCCCTGAGGTAGGGGTGAAGTGGAGTTTGAAGAAGCAGGGACTGCTGTGGGGAAGTAGCCCAGGGAATTGTATTGTGTTTTGTGGATAAAAGGTCAGCCATGTTAGCTGATATTATTAGGGTCCCTGGGCTGGAGCCCGGAGAAGAGGGTTGGCCCGGGCTCCCCCCCGCTCTTTCCACCTTCAATACTGGCCTGTGATGAAGGTAACTCACTAGGTGGTGACTTTTGCCAATTATACTGAGAAAGGGAGGTCACTCTGGGGCCTAGATGAGTTTCTGAGGCCCCTAAATCTGCCAGGAAGCGCAGGACCCACAAGTACAAACTTGGAGCTTTGTCACAAAACATAGTGTGAACATGCATATTGGTGCTGCCTGCTTTATGGTGCTATTCAAGCAAAAGCAACATGAGCCAGTAGGAAAACTTGCAAGTCTTAAATTATTTTGAAAATCTCCCATTTTACATATATGACTCATTATAACAAGTCTCTGTAAATTCTAGCTTTCTGATTTTTTAAATAAATGTTTCTTGGCATCAGTAAGTCTATTACGTTTTCCCCAACAGTTTTCCTCTCTAGTTCTAGACCTGGGGCAGAACTTAATTTAAAATAAAGATATTACTGTTGAAGATATGAAATGATTTGCCCATATCAGCCTGTGCTATTTTGACATCCTTTTCACATGGCATGTGAACACGTCATGGTTATTGTGATTAAAGGCCGTGGTTTAGTTGAAAAGAATATATGTAGATACCTAATCTTCATCCACCTTCATAAAGGGGTGTATGCAACTAGTAAACTGTGCCATAACCAAGCTTGAAACCAAGTTGACAAATTCAAGAAGACCTGAGATGGAACCACTCCCAAAATGCTTGAATTTGACAAAGTATGTAAACAGCTCTAATTAACCAGGTTGTTCATCACCCAGAAAAGTTCAGCTGGTCCTGACTTTGCAGACGCTGTCACTTTACTTGAGTCCTGCTAAACGATGGCATAATATTTCAGAAAGACTTTAAGCTGCAATCAGCAAGATTCAGCAAAAGATGTTTGCCCTTAACTTTCTTCCCCTCTTCCCTCCTTATTCACCTGTCACAAGCAATCAGTATATCAGATTGACAAAGGGCAGAAAATGCTCAAGGGCCCACTGTTTCAATTGTCAAGGACTAGAGAGATTATGATGTGTGTCGTATCACGCTATCAGCAGAGTTCTTTGTTGGCTCAACAGTATTGTTCCCCAGAGTCCTCTTACCGTAATGATTTAGGAGCTCAAATAATTTTGTTTATCTTTACCTTTAAATAAAAGCATTTAATTCCACCTTTAAATTGGAGGAGTGAGCATGTCGCTGCTGAATTTCTGCCAAAGAATTTGCTGTTAATTTTGCAGACATATAAACAAACACGAAGGCTGGAACTTCAAGAGTTATTTACAACATGTGATTTTTTTCACAGCTTAATTCACTGCCTGGCAGTAATAGGAACTCGGTTTAGGCCTATCATTTCACTTCATTTTATTTTCAAGGATTGCAGTATTGATTGTAGCTATAAAAACAATGCATTGCTCTTCTGATGGCAGAAGTTACAAGAAGCCTACGTATGTGTCACTGACTGGGCAGAAGGTGGCAGGGGGAAATGGCAAAGACAAAGCCCTTGAGAACAAATTGACACTTCATTTCTATGTTCAGAGTGTCTAGGCCTCCATGGAAATGATTTAACTATGGCCCTCAATCCACAAAAGCGCTCATCTGCATACGTCCCTGTAATCAAATGAATTCTGCTCTTGAAGTCAATGGGCCAGATTCCTTGACCTGCACATTGCATATGTTAGACACCACTGCGTTAGAACCTCATCCTGCAAGACCGTTAAAGACTGGCATGAATACCAGGGCAGAGCCTAGGCCTCGTGCTACCTGCCTCTCGTTCGCCCTCACGTGCCTTAACTCGCAATGGAGTCTGCTCCCAACCCCACTCTGACTGTTGTGTCCAAGCTCCGTTGCCGGTTACAAGGTGTGTTTTTGAAGTGGCGGTGGACACTGGCTGGTACAGTTAGTACCAACTCTGCAAGGGCAGAAGTCCATTGACATCAGTAAGGCTCTGCACAGAGATGTAGTTTATTGCAGAATGGGGTGGAGGGCGGTTTTAGTTAGATGTAGAGTATACAGAAGGAAGCCAGTAATGGGCATTTTGTGCTGCAGTCCTGTGCACCGATTGTTTTTATTGGTAAGTTTTCTAAGTATACTGAAGAGCGAGGAAAAGCCACCTGACAGTGTCTAAAACAATAAAAGTGCCTCCAGGAGTTCTTTGCTGGGCATTCATTATGCATTTTATTCCTGTTTTTATACTGCGTAGACTTTCCCCAGAATGGAGAGACGAGGAAATAGGAGGAAATCTCTGGTTTCCTTCTCAGACTCCTCCTCTCTCCTTCCCTTGATCTGTGGTGCGTGCTTGAGGCACGTTGTTGCAACCACCTTCCCTCTGGTTTAAGAGAATTGGAGGGAGCTCTCCAGAGCCTGCCAACATGTTGCTTCTGTTTATGAGGCTGCATGCAGACTGCCATTGTATCGCTCTCCGGTCATCCAACGTGCTTCGGTCATCCAACATGCTGTCTTGACAGCACACCCAGCAGCTGATTGGAGGAGGAATAGGCTGGCAGGGAATTCGCCAGCAATTTCCCAAGTGCCAATTTGGAACAATACAACCAAACAACTGGGTAGCTCTGCTGCTTTTTAGGGCATGTGCAATATGCTTCAGATGGCATGTGAGCGGGATTTGTCACCGAATTTGGTCTGCTGGCTGGATCATTCGCTGCCCAGCCAAGGCCGGGTACTCAAGGGGAATGTGACAGGAAAGCTGATCCACGCTCCGATCTTCTGTACCACCTTAAAAATGAGTGATGTAACTGAGTTACATACTGATTTACGAGTAAATAAAGACTATAATAGTAATTGGCACCCCATCAGTGCATTCACAGCTGGTTTCAACTTTTCTCTATCCCTGTGATTGCGTTAGATCATACAAGTGGTTTTTCCACTCGCCCTGCAGAGACGACATGAAAGGATCTTTGCCACTGTGGGTGGTGAGTTGGGCACACAAGCCTTGGTATTGTTAAGGGAAGTTGACAGCCTGACATCCCACACCATCTGTTCCCAACTTGCACCTTGAGATTTAATATCTGCTGGAAAAAAATAAAAAGACTTCTGAAAGGAAGTTAATGACCGTGAAGGCAACAAGGGAAACCCAGTGTATATATTGGCATGTGCTTTTTAAATGGGAAAGCAGATCAGTTATTTTGAAATAATGGCAATAGGTTTTCATGCAGTTCTGTTTGGGTTTGACCAGGCCCTCTTCCTCAGGGAATGTGGGATGATTGCCATCTTGGCCAACCCTGGGCACATCCAGGAGTAAAAGCACCAGTCTCTACAGCTTGTGCTAACGCTCCAGCCTAACGGGGAGATGGATCAGATTTGTGTCCTCTGTGGATTGGACACGGAGGAGGTCACATGGCACATTTTGTATCGTAGATGACAGGGGTGCAGCTACACAGAGGCAGCAAGGAAGGGAGAGCAGCTCAGGACTCACTCCAGGACAGTTCCTGGGGTTGTACAGGAAGTGCATCAAGGCCTCTGGGGAAGTGGTAATCTGCAGAGAATCTGGCATAAAGTCTTCATGGGCTCTTTTGAGGATCATGCAACGATAGGTATCTTAGTGCCCTCCTGCTTTGCCCGAAGATTTAAATCCACAGTCTGTAGCCGTGACAGGTTCTCGGTGGTGTTCTCATAGATTAGGGTTGAATTAGCTGCAGTGAGTGAGTATTATTTTTTGTACTAATGCAGTTCTTAGGAGCCCCAGTCATGAACCAGGGACCCCACTGTGTTAGGTGCTGTACAAAGCCTGAACAAAAAGATGGTCCCTGCCCCAATGCGTTTACAATTTAAGCATAAAACAAGAGATTACAAAGGGATTGTTGGGGGGATTACAAGGAAACAATGAAAAAATATTAGTCAGCATGATTGGCAGGAGCCTCAGCACCCTGGCACCCGAACTGGTATCAGTTTTTTTGTAGGCATCACAGCAGAGGAGAGTTTGAAGGAGGATAATGAGGTAGTTTATGGGGAGCTCTTCTCAAATGTGAGAAGCACCATGGGTTGGTTTGACAAGTTAACACATTGACAATGGAGGCTGACATCATGAGCCAATTGGAGGTAGGAGCTGATATCTCGATAGCAAATGAGATGATATGTTTGGTGGGGATAGACCGTGACCAGCCTCCAAAGGGAAGACATGTACCGTATGTTTGATGCTCTAGAAAAGCAGGAGACAGTGAAGGGATGCAAAGAAAGGAGCAATAGGGGCAAAGTGACAGACTGAGTGGATATGAGTGGGGCCAGGGTGTATTTGTCCAGGACAGCGAGAAGGATGTTGCCGTAGTTGAGATGTGAGATGGTGTGAGCTCCTGCTCCATGGCTAGAGAAGAACGGTGTACCTTCAAGATGTTACACAGAATGAATCTGCAAGATTCAGACAGAGCTGGTATGTGAGGACCTAGGGAGAGGTCTAAGTTGAAGACGATGCAGGTTACAGGCCTGAGTGATTGGCAGGAAGGTGGTGTTGTCCACAGTGATCAAGAAAGGAGGGGAAAGCTTATTTGATGGCTAGGGGATCTCCATGGGGAGATGTCAGAGAGACTGAGATTGTCGTTTGGACAGAAGGAGACCGGTCTGGAGCAGAGAGGTAGATCTGTGAGTCATCTGCATAGAGGCGTTAGCGGAGGAGCAGGAGGGAGGAAGTAGGTGTTGGGAATAGCCAGGGATGATGATCAGCAGGGCAGACCTTTCAATAGGAAAAAGGGGCAAAAGAATGGAGGGTAGAGTCGTTGTAGACTGGGTCCTAGAATATCCCTGACTGTTCCTGAATGTGCAGAAACGTTTAGAACACCGAAAACAATTCATGGTCTCCTGCACAATTGATTTGCAGCAGGAAGTTGGCAAATAGCGCTTGTATTGAAACTTCTTCAGATTGGGGCTCCAACCTCAGATGCTGCATGTCGATTGGTCTTTTCTTGAAAGAGCTTAGAATTTTGGAAGAATGCAGGATTGTAAACCACAGATTTTGAGGTTAGAATCTAGGCTGCAATTTCCAGTGATGATATAAAATTCCACTACTTTGGATACAATGGAAAAACATAATAAGGCACATTAAAATATTTATGGTCGAAACACACTAAGCATTCTTAAAATAGAATTGGAGCATTAATTCTGTTTGCTTTGGCCTCAGTACATGAGGCTTTAAAGAAAGGTTACAAGGAGAGCATACCAATAATATTTTGCTATGATTTTAATGAATTTTTTTTCTTAAATGCTGAAAATATTTTTACCACGTTAAATAAGGAAGATGAATCCCCATTGCAACTCTCATGCCACACAACAAATTTGGAAGAAAATAGAATGAACAGGGATTTTTTGAAAAAGGGATTTATATTTTTTTGCTACATGTTGTGCGTTCAGCTAATGTGCATATCAGCAGTATTATTTCTGGGTTTTCATTTGTTTACGGCTTGAAGCAGAGGGCCTGATCCAATGCCTGTTGAAATTAGTGGGGAATCTACTCTTTGTCTTCAGTGTTCTTTGGGCCTATAATGAGTGCAAAACAAGAAGTAACTGATTCAGAATTTGTTGAGCAATTGTTGAAAGTGGGTCATTGGCCACTGGAGTGGCATTCGGTGTAGTCTGTAAGTAGAAATGTTCAAAGACATCCGTATTACAGTAGTTAAATAGAGCATTTCATTGGAAAATACGATGAATAGGCATGGGAAATTAACTTTGTTGGCAGGATGGAGGGGAATATTTTAAACCTTTTTAATTCAAGTTGTTTATTAGTGAAGAGAGTGCTTTCGTCCTTTATCCTGCTATCTTGGGCGTGCATGTACAGCATTGGATTTTGTTCTGCAATCTCTCTTCTGCTACTTATAAGCGCTCTGTGCTAGATAAGTTGAACCACATGCATCATAACTGGTTGTTCTCTTGCATCCTTCTCATATAGAAGAGTACTCACAGCTATTGGTGAGTAACAAAGTACTTAAGATTTATTTCCTTTTATCAAACAGGATGACCGGACAGATCAGATAACATGCATCTCTGCACAAGCATAGGCACTGATTTTTGTTTTTCCCTGTGGATGCACCACCTCTGCTCTGCCTCCAGGCCCTGCCTCCACTCTGCCCCTTCCCCTGAGGCCCAGCTTAAGTCTACCCCAGCTCTGCTCCCTCCCTGAGACCCCCACCCCCATCTTGCTGCTCTCTGCCCTACAATTCCCCCAACCACCAAACATCTGATCGTCAGCCTAGCCGATCAGCTGTTTGGGCAGAGCCCTGCCGATCAGCCGTTCAAGCTGGCTGGTACTGAGCATCCACTATTTTTTCCATGGGTACTCCATCCCCGGAGTACACCTGGAATCTGCGCCTATCCGCACAAGGCACCCTCTTTGGTTCAGAAAGCCTCTCACCTGTTAGACAGTCTCAGACAAATTTTGAAATGCAAATGGTGAGTTTAGGTTGCTCAGTTTTTGGGTCCACACCTTGAAGTGGGCTGATATATTCACAAGGCAGTTACTGAAAATCAGACCCTTCTGATGTGTTTCAAGGTGGATGTGTCAACAAGGCTGAGAATCAGGGCTTCAAAAATTTTACCCAGCACCTACTGGCTTGAAGACTAAGGCTAAGTCTACACTACGAGCTAGGAGCATGCGTTCCCTGCTCACATACATACTCTACGTCTTATATTAGCCTCTAGATAGAGAAATACCTATAATGCCCCTCCTCCTGTATTGTTTATTGTGTTGATTTCAAGGCGACATCGGTGTGTTCAGGTTTCTGTTTAGTACATTTGACTTTCTACTAAGGTTGGTAGAACATATTATTTGACTGATTTATCTGATGTTTCTGGAGAACTGTACTACTGAATGGCAGTTGGACAGTTACAGAGCCGGCCAGATAGCTCAAATTATTTGCTCAGCCCTAGTTACTGTGAGTCTGATCACAGGAGCTGCATCCACTGGCAGACAAGCTCCACCCCCTGCCCCTCCCCCCGCCTGCGCCCTACCTCTTCCTCCTCTAGGATGATCAGATGTCCCGATTTTATAGGGACAGTCCTGATTTTTGGTTTTTTTTCTTATATAGGCTCCTATTACCCCCCCACCCTCATCCTGATTTTTCATGAGTGCTGTCTGGTCACCCTATCCTCCTCCCCTGAGCGTGCTGTGTCCCCGCTCCTCTGCCTACCTTCCAATGCTTCCTGCCTTACCACTGCCAAACAGCTGTTTGGCGGCGTGCTGGGAGAGAGGGGGAGGAGCAGGAATGTGGCATGCTCAGGGGAGGAGGCGGGGCCGGGGAAGGGATTTGCGGAAGGAGTTGGAATAAGGGCAGGGAGGGGGCAGAATTGGGGTGGGGACTTTGAGGAAGGGGTTGGAATGGGGGGCAGGCCAGGGGCCAGGCGGGGGTCGAGTACCCACCAGTGAGAGCAGAAGTTGGCGCCTATGAGACTGATCCAAAGCCCATTGAAAGCAGCATGAGTTTATACCTTCTTTTCCTTTTGTCTTTTATCTAACAGATCACTTGGTGTCGTTGCCTACATATCCGTGTCTTGTTTTCTTCTCTCTATTTCCCTGCACCTCTGTTGTTTCATCCTCTCTCTTTCCCTGCCCTTTTGCATTGGTAGCATTTCACGCTCTGTTTGCACTGCTGTAAATGACTACACAAAGTGCAGGGCAGTGGACAGTCAGAGCCATGAAGTCTTTGGACAGGCGGCCCAGCGGGCTTGTCTGGATCTGTGTGTAGGTGAAGGGTGACTGGCTGGTTGGTTAACTGCTTGACTTCTACTCTGCTTCCTTAAGCTTGCTGGTTTGCTTTAGATTGTACTTATGCTCACTCCGGTTCTTATTTTGCAACAGGTGGTTTGTTCATCACTCATTTTATGAAAAACATTTTTTTTTAATCCCCAAAGGAAAGAAATGAAATAGGGAAGACGTACATGAGCCTCTCTGTTTCCTTTCCATACGAAAGCAAAGGGGAGGAGAAAGTCTCTTACATGGCAAGAGTTGCTTGGGAAACCGTTTATAAAGAATATGCAAAATTCAGAACCTTTGGAAATGAAAAGCAATTGTCATTAAAATAAATAAGAAAAAAACCCAAACTGAATCCCTCATTTCCATAGGCTACAGGTCAGATTATTAGCTCTTTGTTATCTGGCAATTCAAGCAATAACAGGCTTGCTGCTGATGAAGCTACCAATTGACGTGTTGAATATAAATACCACAGTTCAGTATTAATGCAAATGACACCGTGGAACGCTATCTCTCCAAGTCATCCTGTTGACAGCCGTTTTCTTTAGCCCTTGATTCACTGCTCCTCTGGTGACAGCAGATTGCCCTTAACTCAGCGCTGGCATTTCTTTGTTTCCATGGTACTGATTTGCATACAGAACTAGTCCATGCATTTTCATGGGTTTGTGTGGCTCACACATTTACGGTGTTGACTGTTCTCCTCGAGGAGGAAGGGATAAACCTGTTACTGTTAAAGGGAGTTTGCCAGAAGGAAAGCGTGGGTGAATAATTCTTTAGGATGTGTTTGCATTGGTGGAGTGCTGGCTGAGTGACTGCCTTCTGCAATGCCATAGATAATGGAAAAGGAATATTTTAGGGGTCCATCCTTAAAACTGCTGAGATCTTTGCCCCTTCCTCCAGTGTCGGGTTAACAGACCTCTGCAGGAATGCTGGAACCTGTGTAGAAGTGGGTGGGCTTTGGTGCACCCCTATTCCTCCTTGTCCTCTGAGGCTCCACCCCTTGCTCCTCCTCTTCCCCCTGAGGCCATGCCCCCTGCCCAGGCCAGAAGCTGGGCTGTCCAAGGGCAGCCCCCAGCCTGAGTTTCTGTCTGCTGGGGCACCCCATCTAGGGCAGGTGGAGTGTTCAGGGCTCCTCACAGGGTCCTGGGCTCTCTGGGTGGCACTTACCATGGCCTGGCTCCAGCTTTTAGCCCCGTCATGCGGTGGGGCCTGGTGGGATGAAGGGGAGCAGGGGGCGGGACCCCATGGCAAGGGGGTGAGGAAGGCCCAAATGTTCTTAGCACCCAGGGTGACTGCACGTTCCTGCCTCCCTCCCACATTTTACTGAAGCCAGCACCATTCATGGGTGGTCCTTAAACTGCAAACTCTTCAGAGCAAGAAGTTAGGGTGAAATTTTCAAAAGTGCCTGAGTGGCTTGGAGCCCAGGTGTTTCACGTCCATTGATTTCTGGGGTTTAGGAGCCTAGATCCCATTTTCCAAAAATGATATGCACGTGGGAGTGACATTCAGTGAGACTCGGTGTTGAGCATTTGCAGCTGCGACTGAAAGTCAATGAACTTATAAAGCACTGCATAATACTAAGTTCTCTGGAAAATCAGGTTTTGGGCCTTTCAAACTGGGGATCCAAAATTAGTGGATGCTCTTGGACTTTAATTGCTCTGGGCCTCAGTTCCACATCTGTACAATGGGAATAATGTGCCCTCACCTCACTCACCCTGTCCATTCTATGGAAGTGGAATCCTTGCCCTTCCCTTCTTCTTTGGCATGAGAATGTGCAATTACCCAAAGGTGGGATCCTTAAAAAAGGGCACATTTCCCGCTTTCCTAGGGAGGAGAACAGGGCTCTAATTTTAAAGCTCTCTATTACTCCAATTAAAAAACAAGCCTTTGAAATGCTGGCCTTTCTTATCCCTAGGTTAGCACCATTTAGCCCTCTGAATCGGGATGTGGTTAATTGAGGCAGTCACTTTGACTGGGATATCTCCCAGGGAGCTGTTTTAGCCTAATGATAATCAATGGCAATCACTGTTGCTTAATTAAGGCAGCACCATAAATCCCACTTATCAGGAATGCACGTGGCCAGTGTCAAGAGTGGTTAAATAGGTGTTAAATAAGCTCCTGGGGGTGCCTTCCTTCAGGCGTTACAATGCAGAGGATGCCAAGTGACAACTGGAAGCAAAGGATGTAAATCTGTAAGGCAGCTTGTGCTATGTTTGTGCTTGTCTTTTTTACTCCATATGGGATTTTATGTAATGTTAACAGGCTGCTTTAAAAATAGCCTCCTTTCTTCCGTGATGAGAAGGGAGGACAGAGGGCCTAGGGGACTGGACACTATTCTAGGGTTAGAGAACTTGGGTTAAATATGTCCACCTTTGCCACAGGCTGATGTGACTGGCCCTTATCAGGGATGGTATAAGTTAAGACGGGAGAGCTTTGCAGATTCAGTTTTCCATCCTAGTCACGATGGAATTTTATGGATTTAAAATGAAATACAAGTACGACACCTTTTATAAACATGTAATATTGAGCATGAATTTGTGAGGGGACGTTAGTGGGGTTTTAGTATTTTTAATAAAGATTAAGAAGAAGTGGTGCATGTTTCTTAACAGAAAACAAAATATTACTCCAAACCCAGTTAAGAGAGAAACCCCACAGACCCATATTGAACCCTGTGTGATGCCGCAGGGCACTTATGCCAGGGACAAAACTGTCTCTGCGGTGAGGATAAAACACTTCACGCATATTACTGATATCTGGAGGAATCTGAATATTGCCCAAGTAGGAATTTCAGGGTTTTCTGCTGGGAAATCTCAGCATTGCACCAGATGCATGGTTTTTGCTTCCCAAATAGAAGAACTGTGGTGTGATTCCAAAGTATTAAATCACCCCGATTCTTACTCAGTCTGTGCAGGTACCACTCCACCCCCGAAAAGGGACAGTCCCTATTTAAACAACTGCTAGAGAGCTGTTAAACTTTTTTTTCTAAAAATCCCACCCAGCCCATTGCATTTCAGGAGAGTTTCCAGCTGTGTCCTGGTATCTCTCACCTTGTTCCCCCGCATCTTGCTTATGTAAGCCAGCAGGTATAATGTAGCAACACTTCGAGTCCTACCAGAGAATCCTGGGGTGGGTTCTATCCAGCATTATGCACTGAGTCAGCCTCATTCTAAAATCTGCTGGAGAGATTTGTACTGAAAGAAAACTCTTCATATTGGGTTAGTCTGTGCCATGTGTTCACTGCATTGCATGCTGCCCTGGGGGACAATTGGAGGCCTTCCGCTTGCCCAGTCCTTAGAGTGGTACGTGCCTCCAGGGGAGCATTTAGGCCCTGCCTCAAGCAGGCACTGCAATTCTGCCTAGCCTAGGTTTAGATTAATTTGACTTTACCCCCATATGTCTTGTTTTGTTTGCTGCTTGGTCCGCAGTAACCTAAGGAGGTCATTATGTACAGAGCAGAGAAAGAACTAGTCACAAGCTGCAGATGAATGAATGTATTATGAGTAGAAAGCCCCCTGCATTTTGGTACATTTTTTAGCTTAACAGATCTGTTATCTCCCTACCTGGATGTAAGATTTGGAAAACTCAATTAGTTCAAACGGACATCAGCTTGGTGTTTCTAAAGAGCAAGTCCATTTCCAACCCCTTCATTCCCTGCTCCACACACACATTTCCTGGGTCATTGCAAGTTTTAAGTAGAAATAGCTCTGTATTCTGTTACCCAGTGAGCTCGAGGATGATATTTGGGAGCTCACAGGAAGCCAGGGTGGCATTGGAGCAGCTACTTGATTTTTGCTTTTCTTTTCCAGCATTGCAATGCACAGCCACCAGCTACAGAGAGACAGGTGGTGTTAAATTTTTAATAGAAGCCGTGGTTAATATTGCAGGATCAAAAACTTGCATAGGAATGGGAAAGACTTGCCTATGCACATCTTCACAGCATCAAGGCACGCTTCCGCAGTGCGCAAGTTCCTTATCCAGCCCTAAAATGAAGTGTCTGTCATTTTACTCCTGTAAGGAATAGAGCAGCAGTTCTCAAACTTTTCTTTACCTGGGACCCCCTTTGAACATATTTCAGGCTGTGACAACTGCCCTCCCTCCCCATACTGTGCCATACTTGCTTCTGCGCTGATGGTGGTAGCAGCGCTGCCTTCAGAGCTGAGCGCCCAGCCAGCAGCTATTCAGCTCTGAAGTCAGCCCAGAACTAAGACGGTAATACCGTGACCCCTCCCCCCGCAATAGGCTTGCAACCTCCTTTTGAATCAGGACCCCTCCTCCCCCCATTTGAGAAACGCTGGTACAGAGCTACCCCCATCTACCGTTGACGTCAGTCACGATCGTTATTTGTATTTCGTTGATGCCTTGAGGTCCCAACCAAGATCAGGGCCCCATGGCCCTAGGCTCTCTACAGACAGAGTAAAAGATAGTCCCCACCTTGAGGAGGTTATAATTTGAGAGAGACAGGACGTGTTCTCCTCATTTTATAAATAAGGAACTGAAACACAGAGAGATGAAATAACTTACTTAAGGTCAGACATGATGTCTGTATCAAAGCCAGGAGATGAATACAGATCTCCTGAGTCTGGAACCACTGCTTTCTCCACAAACAAACCTTTCTGTTTGAGCTGTAGTTCAATAGACGTTAAAGATACTGACCTCACCGGGTCATCTCACTGGCTTAGGGCCTAGGAGGCTAGCACCGCAGCCAGCCAATTACTGCTCACAATCTCCCTGAAAAATGCTTGGAAAGGCCAGGAGTCAGGAAAGTCTGTGGCTTGAATCTCAGATAGCTTCCATGGAATCATTCTATACTGGGATCTAATTGCCCACCTGTGCATGTATATTGAGAGAAATCCTTCCCCCTAGGGTCGTAAGGTGGAAGCAGAGCTGCTCAGTAGCTGCAATAGCCTTTGCAGTTCTTAGTTCCTGTCTGTGTGGGGTAGTGGGTGTTGGGAATGTTTGGGGAGCCCACAAAAATCATAGATCTACCAGCTATTGCCCTGGCTTTTCCCATGTCACGACTGGGTCCTGGGTAGTCTGACCTAGTGATCAAAGCAGGAGTCAGGCGCGAGGCCGGGTCAGATACGCGGGGGTCAGAGTCCGAGAGAGGCCATGGGCACAACTGAGATTTGAGTGTCAGGCAGGGTCAGCTTACCAGGAGATCAGAAGCAGGAGACAAATGTGAGAGCAAAACTATGGATCAGTAACCAGAGTCCGATAACACAAAGTCAAGCCACAGAAGCAGGAAGCACACAGTCCAGGGCAAGGTGGATACTGGTTGTGTGGACAACTTTCTGTTTCAGTGCTGGGTTTATATAGGGGCTGTGGACTAGTCAGGGCTCCCAGTGTTCTGCCAATCAGCTCCCAAGAATTGAGTCTTCTGTCTGAGTTCAGCTCCTATTCTGACAACAGTTAGCAGGTCCCTGAGTGGCAGGGTGGAATCTGCTAGCTTCAAAAGGCCCTGTGGACCAGCATTCAAGACCCATGGTGCCTAATGTCTCTCTCTGCAGAATCACATTCTTATGCTTGTACAGCTAGGATAGGCTCACTTTCCATTTCAGTATGTATGCAAACTGACAAAGGAGGAAGAACTACTAGTAAGACCGAGATTATGACCGAGGATGTGAGATTAGAAGTGAGAGAGCTATCATAGAAATGTAGGGTAGACCAAAAAGAAACACGTAAATGCAAAATTTGACAGAATGTGAGATCTAATCAGCGAAATAAAAGAGAAAAGTGTGTGCATATAGGAAGGAAAATATACACCAGACATTTCCAAAGTGCTCAAAGGGAATTTTCAAATGGTCAGTATCCACAGTTTGAGACTAAATGGCAATGTACAGGTTGAACCTCTCTAGTCTGGCACCCTCAGGACCTGACTGGTGCTGAGAATTACTACGGAGGTCAATATACAGTGAGCAGGTCTCTTTATTTTTATTTTATCCGAATAAACGGAACGACGCTTCCAACGCCACCTAGCCAAGGCGTACCGGCTCTCTTCATAGCAAGATGTTAGTGTTGTTACACAATTTTACAGCACTGGCACAAAGAAATAAGTAGATAAAGCATAAAAATCATCAAATTAAATCCTGCCGGACCAGAGAGCTGTCAAAGTAACTCCCATTGTGATGTGGAGGGTCAGGTTTTGGGAGGAGGTCTTTTGAAAATGTGGACTCAAGTGTAGGTGCTGAGTACTTTGGAAAACCTGGCCCTGGTGGAGTAGAAAGGTGAGTAAAGCAAAATAATAATTGCAGGTTAAAAATGGCTCTTTGTTTTAGGGAGTAATAAATATAGTGAGGAATAAAAAAGGAACTCGTGGGTGGATGAGTGAGTGGAAGTTCACCATGTAATTAAGGGAAAGAAAACAACGGATGACACCTAAAATATCAGGGAAGCAAGAAGATGAAAAGGTAGATGGCAGAAAGGTAATGGATGTAACAAACATGTCCAAATGCTGAAGTAACTAATACAGTCCTAGTGGCAATACCGTAAAGAAAGAGACTCTGGATGCTAAATAGCCTGGAAGCAAACAGGATCAGAGGCAGAGCCTGCAAGAAACCTGATGTCGGGCGGCAGCAGGCAGCACTGAGAATGGGAGGATGTGAAAAGGTCTGTGCACTTTCTGTGGTTTCATCCGCCCTGGGCAGGATTTTTAGAAGCGTGGAGCACTCGCAACGGAAGGGGAGTGAACCGGGGACAGGAGCAGCAGAAGCTCCCTAAAAGTGGAGGAGCCACGGGCTCCCGGACTGTGGCCCCGACCTCCTATGCTGCCCCTTCTCCCGGAGCCCCTGCCCTCGCACCACCCCTTCCCCTGAGGCCCTGCCCCTGCACTGCCTCTTCCCCTGAGTCCCCGGCCTCATGCCACCCCTTCCCCCAGGGCCCTGCCCCCGCATTGCCTCTTCCCCCTTCCCATGAACCCCCTGGCCTTTGGCGGCACTGTACAGCTTGGTATGTGTATAATGCAGCAGTCCCCAAACTTTTGAGAGTCACCTCCCCTTACCCCTGTCTGCACCCTTTTCCCCTGGAGCCGGGGCTGTAAGTGGGGCTGCAGGTCGGGGAGGGGGCATGGACAGGGGTAAGGGGGCCAAGGCTGGGATGGGAGAGGGGCGGGAGAGAAGCAGAGTTGGGCGCAGAGAGGGGCTGGGTGCCGCTCCCTCCCCGCCCCTGTGTAGGCTGGCCCAGGCCACCACGTGCCCTTCTGGACGTTCCTCCATGCCCCACAATTTGGAGACCTCTGGCATAAGATATTTTGAAAAGAACTGCAGTTAAAAAGGTTACAGACTCTAACCATAGCAGCCTGCAGATTAGACTCTGGAGCTTCCATCCCTTCCACCTCTTCCTCCTTCATCCCCATCCCTCCTTCCCATCCCTCAAGTCTGATCTGATCCTTTTCCATCTCTGGATCCCTTTTTCCGAAAAGAATCCTCTGAGTACCTTTGTCCCTGGCAGCAGCAGGCATAGAAGGGTCCTGAACAGCAAAAGCAGCCACTTTAAGATGTTGAAATTGGGGCAGTCAGCTGGAGAGTGAAAAATATTAGGGATCAGATGTGATTTGTGCTCCTACATCCCACTGGCACGATGCCTCCACTCTTGGAGACAGGCAAAAGATGGCAGGGCCATTATTCAGAATCAGTGAAAAGTTAATAGACGCATGAGGATGGCATGTGGTTTGCTTGCTTCCATATACACAAAGAAAGTGGAAAGAAATGTTCCCCAGCATGAGAGAGATGTTCCTGAGAGGGAAAATGGAATGCCAGAAGTCTTTATTGGTGCACTGAAGCAGATAACAAGGTAATTAGAACTGTTTAAAGTTGACAAAGTGCTAGGCCAGGAGGAATCACATCCCACAATGCTAAAGAAAATGGCAAAGGAGATGATAAAGCCTCCCTAAAGGGAGTGCTCGCCCCTTGATGGACACCACCCTAGCTTCGTTTCCATTTAAATTCACCAGGAGGAGACTGTATCCTATGAATGGCAGCATTCCCGAAGGACTGGTGAGGTGGCCAACGTGATGGGTACCATCCAGAAAAGAACCAGACTGATTTCGGAGACTGTTGCCTCTCTTTTAACAATAGGGAAATCACGGAAGGGACCAAATGGCACAAACCATTTAAGAGTTGTAAGGCATGACAGGAGTACTGCTGGAGACCGTCAGGCTGGGGCCGCCCTGAAAACAATCAAGTCAAAGCGAAACACATACACCTTCTTCCTAAATCTGTACATCACTAGCAACAGTTAAATTAGCACCAGAGCAATCCCATCCATGTTCTTCACTTTGTGTATGTAGAGCACCTAGCACAGGGCATATTTCCTGTTGCTCTATGGCCCCCGATGTGTTCCCCCCCCCCACCACTTTGCCATGGAGACACCCATGGGGAAGGGCAAAACATTTTTTTTTTCAAACTGCAAAGTACGTCTTGTGGAGGTGGTGCTGCCAGCTGTCCTCAAAGGGAGATGTGTGTGGCCCTAGAACTAAGAAGGAGGCACATGACTCTATATTTAAAGTCATTGGACAGGATCCTTTTGTGCCTCTGCTGGAAATAGTTTATTGCCATGTGTGAATTTAGTGGTGGTGTAGCTGTGTTGGTCCCAGAATATTCGAAAGACAAGGTGGGTGAGGTGTAATATCTTTTATTGCAACAACTTCTGTTGGTGAGAGAGACAATCTTCCAAGCTTACACAGAACTGTTCTTCAGGTCTGGGATATGTACTCAGAGTGCCATAGCTAGATAGAAAGTGGAACAGATTGTTTAGCATAAATAGTTGAGAGAGATTTCAAGGGACACCACAGAGGAGACAATCACTACATTGATTGCCTCAGGAAAAAAATTGGTAAAATCCTTAACAAACATCACATGCACCACAATTTTTCCACCGCTGAGAAGACAGCTATATAGTCCCTGAAATCTAACCACCAGGTAGTGTTCAAATGTACAGAAAAAGGAGGTGCTTTTACAGTCCTCAGCTGTGAAGAATATGTTAATGAGGACAACAGACAACTCTCCGACACCACCTGTTATAAAGATCTCAAAGAACACGCAACACCACAATTTACCTAGGAATTAAAGGGTATCATCAGATCCTTCCCCAAACAACTTCAAGAGAAACGTCACAAATTCATCTCCTATAACCCCACCCCAGGTTCCTTCTACACACTTCCCAGGATAAGGGAACCTAGGCAGGCCCATCATATCTGTCCATAGCACTCTTTCTGAAGGAATATTGGGACTCATAGAAACCATCCTCAAACCACTCACCACACAAAGGGCCAGTTTGCTCTAGGATATAACTGAGTGCCTCCTCCAACTCTACAACATTAACAACCTCCCTCAGAACACCATACTCGCCACCGAGGATATCACTTCCCTATACACCAAAATCCCTCACAATGAGGTTATAGTTGCCTCACTCAGATATTTACCTGACAATGGACAACCCTCAGATATCCACCCCAAACACGTAGCTAAACTCATCCTCACCCATAACAATTTTGCATTCAACAAAAAACGCTTTGTCCAAACCATGGGAACAGTCATGGGTATTTGGTTGGCTCCTGAATATGCCAGCCTCTTTATGGTCCACCTTGAAGAATTTCTGGAAAAAATGCTCCACAAAACCAATGATATACCTGAGATATATCAAAGATATTTTGATCCTCTAGAAAGCCGGCTTAAACTCCTTCATAAATTTCCATGTTCCACCACAGCTTCAGGAACCACCATCCATCCACTAAACTCTCTCTGGAACCCTTGCAGTCCAGCATTAATTTCCTGGACACAACAATCTGCTTCAACAATGGAACCCGACAGACAACTTTATACACGAAACCCACAGATCACCACACCTACCTTCATAGATACAGTAACCACCCCAGACACACCAAAAAATCGGTTAGGCACAGCCAGGCACTCAGAAATCACAGAATATGCTCTGAGGAGAAAGTCTGGAATATATACCTTAACACACTCAAAACCGCTTTCACCAAACAATGACAGTCCACCAGAGAAGTAGATCACGTCAAATACCCCAGTAGAATCTGCTTATACAGAAATAAAACCTCCCCACCGCACATCCCTAATTGTCACCTATCACCCCACACTGGAACCCACATGAGGTCTCATCAAACAACTATAACTCATGCTTACTGGGGACCTTATCCTGAAAGAAACCTTTCCTGAACCCCCTCTTCTAGCATGCAAACACCTGCCTCCTCAACCTCTCCAAGCTCATCATCAGAAGCAAGCTCCTCACAGACCAGGACACACCAACTCAAAGCGGTACCAGACCCTGCCAGATCAACAGATGCAAAAAGGTTTCAAGGTCCATGAATCCTACAAATGCTTATCAAAACATGTAGTGTACCTCATCCAGTGCACTAAATGCCTAACAACAACTATATGGGCGAAATCAGACAATCTCTGTGCTCTCCCAATGAACTCGCCCAGGAAGGTGATAAAAGAGAAGAATACCATATCACCTGTGGGTGAACTCTTTTCACAAAAGCAGTCGCTGTCTGTCTGACCTATCTGTCCTCATCCTCAAAGGAAAGTTGCACAATGCTTTCAAAAGATGGGTCTGGGAGCTTAAATTCATAACTCTGCTAGATGCTAAAAATCATGGACTGAATAGAAAGATGCTGGATTTATGGCTATTACAACAATCTGCAACCCACTATCTCCCTCCCCCATCGAGTCCCCTGACCCTACTGCTTTTTTCCCCTACATGGCTTTCTTTCCTCCCTGTGACTGGCGGGGTGTTAATTGGCTACTTCACCTTGAATGGTTCCTTGAAATATGTGTTAACTACTTATGCTAAATTATCTGTTCCACCTTTTTATTTAACTGTGACACTCAGGGTATGGTTACACTTACAAGATTATAGCGCTATTGGTTATAGTGGTCCCCTTATACAGCAATATGAATAGCGCTATTGTATGTCCACACTGAGATGCTCCAGCGTTATAGCATGGCCACATTTGCGGCACTTAATACGGCATTAAGAGCAGCGCATTAGGGCATGTATCCCATAGTACACCTCCTCCTGATCTGGCGCAATGCCTTGTGGTGGGGGGGCGTCACTTGCGGGGCATTCTATATCCTGTTTCAACTACCCATGATGCTTTTTGGCATATCCCAGCAATCCCTGTGTTTCCTTCCACCTCCGGCGCCATCTTTCAAGGGTTTCAGCAAGGCGCGCTCCGTCTTCCATTGTCGTGTGCTGCAATGAATCCAGAACTGCTGAGGAACATGCTGATGACTGTCACCAGCACATCTCTGTGTGCAGTGGAGTTAATCCTTGACATGCAGGATGACAGTGATGAGTCTGAAGACGAGATCGAAGCGGTGAATGCATTTGACATGAAGCTTCTTGTCTCATTAACGGACATGCTCACGGCTGTTGAACGCTGCTTCTGGGCACGGGAAACGAGCACAGAGTGGTGGGATCGCATCGTCATGCAAGTCTGGGATGACAAGCAGTGGTTGCAAAACTTTCGAATGAGAAAAGCCACTTTCATGGGACTGTGTGCTGAACTCGCCCCTGTCCTGCATCGCAAGGACACCAGACTGAGAGCTGTCCTCCCGGTGGAGAAGCGGGTGGCTATTGCAATCTGGAAGCTGGCTACACCAGACAGCTACCGATCGGTGGCCAACCAGTTTGGGGTTGGAAAGTCGACCGTTGGAGTTGTGCTGATGCAAGTGTGCAGGGCCATTAATCACATCCTGCTACGAAAAATCGTGACTCTGGATAACGTGCATGACATCGTGGCTGGCTTTGAAGAAATGGGTTTCCCCAACTGTGGAGGGGCGATAGATGGGACCCATATACCTATTCTGGCGCCCGCCCACCTAGCAGACGAGTACGTTAACCGAAAGGGGTACTTCTCCATGGTTCTCCAGGCGCTTGTGGATCACCGTGGGCATTTTACTGACATTAACGCTGGCTGGTCTGGAAAGGTGCATGACGCACGCATCTTCCGCAACACCGGCTTCTTCATGAAGCTGCAAGCCGGGACTTTTTTCCCAGACCAGAGGATCCCCGTGGGGGAAGTGGAAATGCCCACAGTGATTCTTGGTGACCCTGCTTACCCTTTAATGCCCTGGCTCATGAAACCCTACACAGGGAGCCTGGACAGCAGTCAGGAAAGGTTCAACTACAGGCTTAGCCGGTGTCGAATGACTGTGGAGTGTGCTTTTGGGCATCTCAAGGCGCGCTGGCGCTGGCGCTGTCTTTATGGGAGGCTAGACTTGGCCGAGGGTAGTGTCTCCGCGGTTATTTCCGCATGCTGTGCCCTACATAATCTTTGTGAGCGGAAGGGCGAAGGCTTCACTCAGGCATGGTCCTCGGAGGTTCAACGCCTGGAGGCCACATATGCCCAGCCAGAGAGCAGGGTTCTTGGAGGGGACCAGCGCGAGGCTGTTAGGGTCAGGGAAGCCTTGAGGGAGCATTTTGAGGCTGAAAGCCAGTTCTAAAGTGAGGGGCAGATGGAGGGAGGGAGGGAGGGAGGGAGGGAGCATTCTTTTAACAGGAACAGGCATTTGCTTTTCTGTAGCCTGTAATAATGTATGTACACTTAATAAAGAAACCCATTTATTAAGAAGACAATTCATGTATTGAACAGGTACTTCGGTTGCTGAAAGAAAATATTGTGATGCATGTGAGGGGGAAGCCAGGGGAGGTGCAATGGGGGTGTCATGGGGTCAGTCAGAGATTGGAATATGTCCGGGTCTCTGAGTCTCCAGTGCCCTCACAGTGGCCATGTCCCCCGAACCCCATTTGCGGAGGGCAGTAAGGCATGTTATTAGGGGTAGACTGCAGTGGATAATGGTCCGGGGTTTGGGGGTTGTTCGGTGAAGACAGAGGGGTTGGAGGCAGCTGTGGATGGTGATAACCATTTGGCTGATGATAGTGGCCTGGAGGGTACTGAGGCAAAGAAGGGGAAGGGAATTGGGGCAAATGATAATTGGGGTGGTGGGTGCGGAGCTTCTCCTCTTGAAGGGTGACAATCCGCTGCATAGTCTGCAATTGAAGCTGCAGTAATGAGAGCAGCTTATTGGTGCTTTTCCGGCGGTGAATCGCATTCTCCTTCTGCGCCTTCTCCCTCAACTTGCTCTCATTCTCCCTCCACCTCTGTGCAACTCGATTCTCCGTTACAGCCTGTTGCATTACTTGCTGTACAAGATCCTCTTTGCTCCTTCGTGGCCGCTTCCTCAGTCGCCTAAGCCTCTCAGCTGTTGATAAGAGCGATGGCGAAGGGGTGAAGGACGACCCTTCTAAAATAAAAAGATACATTTAACAGTGGTTCCCTTGTAAAGAGCAGACATGCCTATGATTCCCCCGCATTCCCCGTTTGCCTGTCCCGCAGACAGCACAGATACAGCAACGGAGCCCCTGCCATGGTGAGTGTACTCCAGAGGCAAGGGAAATGATTTTTTCCCTGCCCAAGAAAAGCTGTGCCGGGGGAGGGGGTGGAGAGTGCCGGTACGTTGCAGGAGCCACAGTGTGAGCAGCAGGCAGGGGGAAGGATTTCTTCCCTGCCCTGAAAAGCTGTGGCGGGGGTGGGGGTGTGTGTGGAGTGCCGGGAAGTGGCAGGAGCCCTACTCTGAACACTGTTCCAACATTCTCCGTAGGTGTTTGTCCTGGAAGATATCTTGTTGCTTCGAGTCACTGAGGAGCAAAGGGAAGGGATTTTAATAAGATGCGGCTTCCGCCCAGGGCCATATGCAGCTTGCCTATGTGCAGCAATGCTCCCCCCACCCATTGTAGCACAGTGGCAGGGACTAGTGACCGTGACCGGGACGGGGACCACGGTGGCTCTCCCGGGAAACCTGCGCAGGCGCATTGCAAGTGCTCTTATTGAGACCTTTGAAGAGATTACTGATGATGACTACCGCGATGTGATAGACTACATCAATGCTCTATTCCACATGTAGGCAAGCATGCAAGCATCCCTTTCCACCCCAAGCTGCCTGCCTTCCCCATAGAAAAGCAGCTTTACCTCCGCAATACGCTGCTGAGCTGGCCCCTGCAACCGCCGGACGCTGTGGCTGGCCGCCCTCCTCCTGGCTTTAGAGGAGAGCTCCTGGCTGCATGCCCCCCTGCCCTCCTCCTGGCTTGAGAAGAGCTCCAGGTGGAATGCCCCCCTCATCCCTTTCCACCCCAAGCTGCCAGCCTTCCCCATAGAAAAGCAGCTTTATCTCTGCAATCTGCTGCTGAGCTGGCCCCTGCAACCGCCAGACGCTGTGACTGGCTGCCCTCCTGGGTTGAGAAGAGCTCCTGGCTGCATGTGTCCAGGGACGACTCCGTGCCCTGGGTCGCTGCCGCCTCGTCCTCATCCTCCTCCTCTTCTTCATCCTCCTGGTCTTCGTCCTCCTCCTCACCCCCCACTTCACTGGTGGGCTGGGAAGTGTCCGTGGTGGTCGATGGAGTGACCGTGGGATCACCACCAAGTATCGCGTGCAGCTCCTTATAAAATCTGCAAGTCACCGGGGCTGCCCCGGAGCGGCCGTTTGCCTCGTGGGCTTTGCGATACGCATTCCTAAGCTCCTTTACCTTAACACGGCACTGCAGAGTGTCCCGTTCATGGCCTCTTTCTGCCAAGGCCCGTGATATCTGCCCATAGGTGTCAAAATTCCTGCGGCTAGACCGCAGCTGAGACTGAACAGCCTCTTCCCTCCAACAGCTGATGAGGTCCAGCACCTCACTATTGCTCCATGCTGGGGATCGCCTATTGCGAGGAGACATGGCACGTGGAGTCATGATGATCAATCAGAATGATCACCTGCAACGATTCCCTGAGACCACGCCACGCAATCAATCAGATCAATGAGAATGATCACCTGCAAGGATTCCCTGAGAGCACGCCACGCTTGGCTGGAGCAAACAGGAAGGGGATTTTCAAATTTCCCTGGAACTTTAAAGGGCGGGTCTGACGTGTGGTCACCTGAGGACAGGACAAAAGAGTTTGCAAGTGACGACCAGAGTGGCTCGAACGGGAATTATGGGATGGGCTGGAGGCCAATTAATGCGCACTGGGTGTCCACATTCTTGCTGTAGCGCTACAGCAGCTGCGCTACAGCCCTTATTCCCCATGCGGAGGTGGATTAATAATAGCGCTATAACTCAGCGGTTATAGCGCTCTTAGTGCCTTCCCAGTGTGGACGGGGAGGAGATTATAGCACTCGTGGGGGCTTTATAGCGCTATAACGTGCCAGTGTAACCATGGCCTCAGTAAGTTTCCCAGACCTGAAGCAGAGCGCTGTGTAAGCTTGAATGCCTGTCCCTCTCACCAACAGAAGCTGGTCCCATAAAATATAGGACCTCACGCACCTTGTCTCTCTATTTTAAAATTTATTATTTGGATTTCCTGCCCTTGCAGAATTGTATTATTTTAAGGAACGTCTGAGGCTAATCAGACGAGCTGTTCCTGAGTTATAAGTCTTTGAAAAAGCGGTGGATTTTTCCATTTTTTAAATTCTATTTTTTGTTCATGAACTCACAATGCAAAAATTGCTTGCTGTAAAAATGTCACATGTGACCCAGCCCTGGAACTGGTATAACAGATGGGACGTATACACTGACCAGGCCATGCTGCCTCTCGGCTAACACCTCAGGATCAGATTTAAGATCTCTGTCACTTCATTTGTGTAAAGATAACCTTGAATACCACAACTTAGACAATGTAAGATAATACTGAAGATACAGCCTACCTATGTATGAAAGCACTTTGCTATATGCAGTTTTCTTGACTCTGTGTTTGCTGTTGTTGGTATAGTAAAGTACTGCTCAGATTTAGCATTTAGCGGTTGTATTTTGACTGAATGAAGGTTTTTCACTTTCTAGAGACTGATCCAACACACATTGAAACAGGTGGAAAGGCGCCCATGGATTTCAAAATAGCTGAATCAGGCTTCTAGTCTCCACTCAATGAAAACATTATCCACCTAACTCTCATTAACCTTCCTGCAAGCCAGACGGTGAGCTGCGACTCCAGATTGCTTCTGGGACATTGCGTGATGATGATTATCCTGGCAGGCACACCTATTTTTTTTAATGTGTTTGATTTGACATGGTGCTGTTTACTATCTAAATTTTACCACCAGTTCTTTCTGCCAAAAGGAAAAAGGTATTGTTTTCCTTTTCATCCATTTTAGACAATCATTTACTCCATTTCTGTGGAAGATGAATATTAATGTGATGAAAAAACTCTTAACTCTTCATTTCCTAAATTAAAACAACTAGGAACAACTCAGCTGGTAAAAATCAGGGTAGCTCAAACAACTCAGTGGGGCTACTTTTATTAACACCAGCTGCAAATCTGGCCCGACTATCTAGAGTGGCAGCTGCATATAATTTATCTTAGCTGCTAGTTCATTATTCTGTAAGCTTTGGAAAGTGCTCTGACTCCTCTGGTCAAAGGAGACCACTGCTGCTGCTCTACAATGATGGCTCTCCATCTTTCCAGACCACTGTGCCTCTCAGGAGTCTGGTTTGTCCTGTGTACCCCCAAGTTTCACCTCACTTAAAAAACTACTTGCTTACAAAGTCAGACATAAAAATGCAAAAACGTCTCAGCATACTGTTAGAGAAAAATTGCTGACTTCCTCATTTTCCGCATATCATTATCCAATAAATCAAGTGGAATATAAATATTATCCTAACACATTGTTTGTATGACATGTTAGTTTGTACTGACTTCACTCATGTTTTTTATGTAGCCTGTTGAAAAACTAGGCAAATGACTAGGTGAGTTGATGTATCCACTGGAAGACCTCTGTGTGCCCCTGGGTGAGATCCACTGTTCTGCGACACCGTTCCAGAATGTATAGTATGGGATTCTGATGTACTTGTCCTTTGTCCCACAGAACCAGCTGTTAAATTATTCTACTGTCATGCTGTGAATTAGGAGGAAGGTAAATAAGTTATCCTCTGACTTCATTTTCTCCATTAGGTCATTACCCTAAGGCATGGCACTCTTGGCAGAATTGCCACTGAACTCAATTGCTTCTTGCAATGTTTCCTTAGGGCTTGGTCACACTGGCACTTTATAGCACTATAAAGCCCCCACGAGCGCCATAACCTCCTCCCCATTCACACTGGCAAGGCACGTAGAGCGCTATAACCGCGGAGTTATAGCGCTCCTCGTAATTCACCTCCGCATGGGGAATAAGGGCTGTAGCGCAGCTGCTGTAGCGCTACAGCAAGAATGTGGACACCCACTGCACTACAAGTGATCTCTTGAGATGCCTAGAGCCATTTAAGGCAACTGACGTCTCTTCCCTTTGTTTTGAACTCGGCTGGAGGAATGCGGAAGTACCTCTTTAGAGTTTCTCTCTTAACTCCGCAGATAAGAAAAGCAAATGTTTAAGAAGGGAGCCTGTGTGAAAACAAAGCCTTCTGTGAACCGAGGCTTGCTGACAGGCTTTCAGAAGAACGGAAAAACCACTGTCTCTCTCCCTCCGCATACACACAACACGTCCCCCCTCACCCCCCTTGTTTAAAAAGCACGTTGCACCCAGCTGAATGCTGGGATACCTGCCCTAATGCGCTGCTCTTAATGCCGCATTAAGTGCCCCAAATGTGGCCATGCTATACCACTGGTGCGTCTGAGTGTGGACATACAATAGCGCTATACATATTACTGTATAAGGGGACCGCTATAACCAATAGCGCTATAATCTTGTAAGTGTAACCATACCCTTACTGTTCTTAACCTTGTAAGGTCACTCTGGAGCTCTGACCCCCAAAGAGAGGGAAAGATCTTAAAATTGCCTTCTGAATGCAGGGGGACTGGAAAGTCTGAATTTGGACTAACAGGGTGAAATCTGGTCCTGTTAAGTCTATGGTAAAACTCCCATTGACTTTAATGGGGACAAGATTTCACCCACAAAGTTTTTACGGGTTTTTTCCTGCTATCAGTGTTGCCAACGTGGGCAATTTGAGCACGAATCTCTCAACCTGTGGTGTTTTGCTGAAAGTTCCAGCTCTGGGAGTACTGTGATTGTGTACAGATTTCCGCTTTCCTTTAAAACAAAGATTCTACCCCTTAGGGGTGCCAAGAAAATCTTGAGCGTGTGACCTGAGTGCACCCTAAAGCATTTAAAAAAAGAACCCCAGATCTATTATCCGTTTAAACTCTTGTGACTTGGAAGCCAGTCTCATGATTTTTGAATGTTTGAGGTTGGCAGGAGCGTGAAGTGCACAGATCTCCAGAGGGCTATTGGAGATGCTGGCCATCCATCCATAACTGATTACCCAAGGCTGGCAGTTGGAAAAGAAACCAAAACATCTTGATGCTTGCAAACAGAACATGCTGAAATGGTATCTGGGAGAACTTGCAAACACGAACCTCAGCCATGGCACTCGTGCAGAGCCGAGCCATCTTTAAAATGGATTGAATGTCTTTGAAGATGGTAGAATAAACATACGCTGACCTCAGTCTCTGCAAAGAAAACCACTTTGCTTATTGTTGATGGATGTCTTTCTGCTGGCACAGCAGCCCCACATTTTATTTGTCTAAAGGGTGTGAGTGGAATATCGGTTTGATGTCCTTGTTTATCGTTTCAGCTGGATTACAAGATGTTCTCTTCGATGGCAATATATTTCAAGGAATTTTATGGTTTTCATTTTTTTTTTAATTTAATTTTCTTTGGGTTTTTTTTGCCAGCATGAGAAACTTCCTCCTATTCTCCCTTCTGGCTAAACAACAAGCCACAAAAATGTCTAGAATAAGTTGAAACTGGCAAAATCTGTGACTTGGTTAATTAACTTCCCATTAGTTCAAATAGATGAAAAGTCCATTTTTCATTAAATCCTTTTCTGTAGATGTGTGTACCGCCCACACGTATGTAGTTAAAACAAACCATAAGGTATTCAGTCTTGGTTGATCCACGGAGCAAAGATCTTGATCTTGTATCTGAATTCAGCTTCCAAGAGGTATATAGCAGCATGCTGTCATTTGAAGTGCATGTTAAAGTCAAGGTGATGTCTTTATGACATAACTGACCTGTGAGAATGTGTGTTCTGGCTCTCGGCAGAATCTTGGTAAGGAGGCTGAGAGCGAGAGGGAGAGAGACAGACTAGGGCTACAATTGTTTCCTTTATTCTAATTAAGTTCCTGGTTCAGTGTTCAAATAAAGTCTCTTCATGCAATTCTTTACCATTGTCATATGACAGGAGCCTATCTATCTTCCCACCTCATCAAACCGCTTTCCCGTGTGAATGTTCTGAAGTGTAGCTGTTGGGCGTCTTGTCTTGCCTGCCCCAAGACTGAGCCGGATCTGGAGTGGGTGGAGCCAGGAACTTCTTTCAAAATGTGAAGGTCTGAAACATTAGTGGCAAAGGGAAGTAAAGGAAAAAAAAACGACGACTATCTTGTCCTTATACAGTCTTTCTCTCATTCAGTGGCAGAAGAGGAAACAAAGGGAGGGGGAACTGGCAGGGGGCAGAGAAGAAACAAACCTGGACATTCAAAATTGTAAAGCTTTTTATTTGGCCATAAAAGAAAATTTGGGGAAAAATGGATTTTGGATTTGAAAAGCACCTTTCTTTTTTTAATTGGGGGCAGGAATTTCAGCTGAAAAAATGTCACCAGTTCTAACAGTGACTAAAGATTTGGGGACATTTTTTTTTCATTTCTCATTATGCTGTGTCAATATCTGTCCCCAGATTTATAGTCATTCTCTCTCTCCTTTTCATAGGCGCAAAAGGGATATTTATTTTTCAATCTGTGCAGACACCCAGTGGGGAAGTAGTCCTCTTCTCCTCCTTCCCAGCAGTCTATGCACATATCTGCCTGAGTGTGTAGGGAGGGCAAAGGCTACAGGCCTGGTACTTTCTCTGGTGGAGACTAGGTGGCTGGTACAAGGGGAAGGAATCTGCCCATGGTACAGGGGTGGTATAGATTGCTTCCTCTAGGAGCAAGGGTAGAACAGAGAAGGTTCAGAGAATTGTGTTGTTTTGAAGACTTTTTCTGGGGCATGCTGCTGTCTCTTGCACAGGATGTTTAGCGAAGGCTTAGTCTTCTAGCTCTTAGATCTCAGCCTCCTGTTTCCGTATCTCATATTCCATCATAACCAACCAAATGATGTGTCTGTTATATGTTAGTGCATATTGACTTGCTAAACAAACCTTGTGTACTTGGTTATGGTCAGAGATGTTTGTCCTGATCTGAAAGGAATTGTGGAGGAAAAAACTCATGCCCAATTCTACTAGTGTGCCTGGTCATCGCTCAAAAGTCACAACTGAATTTTTGAACCTGGAATGTACGGATGATAAAGACGGGGTGACCAGAAGCATGTATGTACCCTGTGGCCAAATACGTGTGGTTGGCCTCTGCTGGCCGAGGAGGTATAAGATACAATGAAGGGGCAGGAATTGCTCCCAGATAATCTGTTTGGCTGGGTTGGGCCATTCTAATGTTGCCTTTAAAAAACCAGCCTGCTCAGGGCTGAGTTACGACTTGAAGGGTCTCATCCCAAGTCCACGGAAGTCAGTGAGAATGCATGAGTCTAGCACTAAGAGCTGTGCCGTGAGGATGAAGGAGATGTGTTGCCAGAGTGCTGGTATCGGGAGGCCCTATGCCTGTAGTAGCCAGGAACAAGCTCATCACCTGCAGGTGCACTGGGCCAGGTAGCAGGGAAGGGAGCTCTGTCATGTTCACCAGGGACAGTTACTACATGACCAGCTCAAGAGTAGCGTGAGCTGCCCTCGTCTAGCTCTGCTACCACTAGTCAGTGTGCAGGAGGTGGGGCCATTCACCCATCCTGCCAAGACACATCCCCTTTGGAGGAGCAGCAGTTGCTCCTGTCAATGCTAGAAGTCCTCTGCCTTTTCTCTCTTGCATTCAGGATGTGCATTATTGCAACATCCTGAGCAGGAACGTGCCCTCTGCTGTACCACCGAGGCAGCCACACTGTCACCCTGAACTTTCAGGATCGGTTTGATGGAAGGGAACTCACTGCTGTGAAATGGAATCTAAAACCTACTGAGATCGCCATGGCTAATACTGCAAGCATCCCAGCGATCACATGCAGGAGGGTTCAACCCACCGCTTCGAACAGAGAGCAATAAAATGACTCTCTGAATCTCAGTTCTGACCTGTTTGAGTTGTTTCCAGCTTTGACATGTGTTGTGTGTGTCAGACCCTTCTCTGCCGACGGTTGTGTTAGAAATAGCTCCTGTACTCCATAAAGGGGGGAGTGTGGAATGCCTCTAAAAATGCTGCTCTAATACCATGCAACTTTTAGCAAATAAGTAAAAGGGTCAGGAATAGAAACCAGGTGCCCTGACTCCCACTCTCTTTCCGTAGCAACTAAACGACATTCCCTCTCCACTGGCGTTCTGTATTAGGAGTGCTATAGCTTGCAACATAGATCGGTGCACTGAGCTGGTTCTGTCCCACGCAAGGGAAAGATTATCGATCAGCTCTGCTACTTTCCTCTGAAGATGCATGTGACTAAGAGCTGAAGTGACGTGTGACTAGAAGCATCGGCTAACGTCTCTAAAGGTTCAGAACCAAAGACAACTACATGCAGAGGCCTGATTCTCCTCTCACTGGCTTGAGTCAATATCCTCACTGAAGCCAGTGGAATTGCGCTGGAGTAAAACGTGTGAGTGAGTGGAGAATGGAGTCGCTGGGTATACTAGGCTGTGATTAAAATGCTTTGCCCAGACTCATGCAACTAGATCTGGAGCTCGGAAACTAATTTAAGTGAATGTATAAAAAGAGCAGTTTTGGAAGAACATTTTCTTCCCTCTCTAATCAATACAAGACTCAGTGCAAGAGAGATGTTGTATGTCAGATTATGGGCTTGGCTGCACTTGCAGCTGTAGAGCGCTTTGGGTTAAACCAGCCTTTGGAGAGCACACTAGGGAAAGCGCTCCAGTCTGTCCACACTGACAGCTGCAAGCACATTGGTGTGGCTACATTTGTGGCACTTGCAGCTGCATTGAGAGTGGTGCATTATCGGCAGCTATCCCAGTGTTCAGGTGGCTGTAACATGCTTTTCAAATGCAGGGGGTGGGATGGAGTGTATTGTCTGTACATGTGGGGAGAGAGAGAGAGTGGGTTTTTGGAGTGCTGAGAGTGTGTCAGCATGCTGTCTTGTAAGATCAGACCTCTCTGCCCCCCTGCTTCTCACTCACCCACTTACTCACTCACTCAAAGCAAACAGTAAATGTGTCTCGGATCAGATAAGCAGATACGAAGCTGCTGTCTGAAATGGAGCTTTGAAAGAGCACTTCCGCAGTCCTGCAGCGACTTCACAACAAAGAGGAGAGAGGCCACTTGTCTTAAGGGAATTATGGGATGTTTCCGGAGGTCAATCAGAGCGCAGTAACTTAACTCCTGGTTCACACTGACGCTGAAGCGTCTTGCCCAATATGCATCAGACATTAATCCTCTCGCAGAGGTGGAGTACCAGGAGTGCTCTAGCCAGGGAATCAGAGCGCTCTACGTGCCTTGCCAGTGTGGATGGGGAGTAAGGTTGAGCGCTCTGAGAGACTTTATTGTGGTATAATGTGCCCGTGTAGCCAAGCCCTGAGATAGCCAGAGCACCAACCGCTCCCATTGAAACAAATACTTAAACACATTGAGATGAAAGGCACTATATAAATGCAATGTATTGCGTAAAGTACAGGGGTTGCCATGAAAAATAAATAGTTATCTACGTTTCCCACACAGCTGTACAGGAGATGCTAGTTCTTACTCTTAAGTGCAGGGAGAAACTCTGTAGTGTGTGGACTACCACTATAAGGTAAATGTGATCAGCCAGTCTAAGGATATATTTACACAGCCAATGTGAGGTGTGATTGCAACACACGTACGCATATCTGAGCTACTTTTTGGCATAGGCTAGCCCTGCCTGCCCATGACCTTGGATATTACTTGAATAGCTGCCACCTGTATTGCTGTGACTTCAGCGCTGTTATTACCAGCTAACTAGATCAGATAGTTTAGGTATGTTTACATGTATTAAAATCATATCTCCTGGCTGCTGAATAGACAGACCCCAAATACGCACGATGACCCCCAGATATGTTTAGTATGTTAATAGACATACTAACATCTTGTATACTTTCACTTGCAATATCCCATCCTAGCAGCCTAAGTGAGCATTTTGGAACCACTGACCATCCCAGGGATAGTCTTGGAAGGACAAGAGGCTGTCTTTTTGTTTGAAGGCTTGTAATTTTTCCATTCATTATACACCAAACACCATCGGTGGCAATTTTCAGAGCAAGACTCTAGATCAGTGGTTCTCAAATAGGGGCAGACATACCCCTGGAGATACGCAAAGGTCTTCAAGGGGGCCAGGGGATCTAGGGACACATCAATTCATCTAGATATTTGCCTAGTTTTACAGCAGGTTTCATAAAAAGCACTAGCAAAATCAGGACAAACTAAAATTTCATACAATGACTTGTTTATAGTGCTCTATATGCTATACACTGAAATATAAGTATAATATTTACATTCCAGTTGTTTTATTTTATAATTACGTGGTAAAAATGAGAACATCAGCAATTTTTTCAGTAATAGTGTGCTGTGACAGTTGTATTTTTTTACCTGATTTTGTAAGAAAGTAGTTTTTAAGGAAGGTGTAAGTTGTGGTACGCAAGACAAATCAGACTCCTGAAATGGGTACAGAAGACTGGAAAGGTTGAGAGCTGCTGATCTAGATCTCTTTGTTTTCCGTGTTGCTGTACTGCTGTCATCAGGTTATGCTGTTGCATCATGTATTGGTATGAGGGAAGAGATGCTGGGACTGTTTCTTTTCCACTCCTCTTTGCAGTCTACTTGACATATATTGCTCCTTAGCAAATTGGTGTATGGAGTATGAACTCCCTCATGACACAGAGGAAGGAGTTTTGGGTCAGGGGGTGGGCAGGAGGAGATAGTAATTGTTGAGACCCGCAGTCCATTCCTCCCTGGAGTTACGGTGTGCACCATAAGAAACGACAGCTACTTCAGTGAGGGTGCTGTTTTGCTCCCTGTACTGTGTAGGGAAATTTAGCCTTTGTGAAGCTTACAGACCTCCTCAACATGTACTTAGCTATATGGAGGGGAATAAAGATTTTTCCCTCGTAATTATTTTTGGCTTAAGGTGCCCAGAGGTCTTTCAAACACAAGGCACAAATGAATGCTCCTTTATTTATTTACTTATTTAATGTTTATATAGAACACAAGGTAGAGAAGAAATAGATTGAACATTTTGCCAGAACTTGGCATCTTAAATCATATCCGACATGATTTGAATTGTCAGGTTTAGTCAGTTGTCTGTGTGGATTCACTCTACAGCTCCTAGAGATGATTGACCGTTCTCTTCTGATAAGAAATGCATACAGTGCATTCAGCAGCCAATGCCTATTAAAATGAGAAACAGAGCAGATACCATGGCTGACATCCCTTGGAAGAGTGTGTGTGTGTGTGTGTGTGTGTGTGTTCAATAAGCCCTTTGCTTGACAGGTTACAAATGACTTTGCCCATTGTTTGAAGAGAAAAAAAAAAATGAACAGCCCTTGAGACCGAAACTTTCTTCATGCAGAGAACAGATACTACATGGCATCAGAAGCTGCATTGTCAGTGTGCTTTACCTTACCCACTCTAAGGAAGAGAGGGCATCTAAGTTTGTATCCTCACTGAGCCCAGGTCTACATGGAGGGGGCGGGGATGGACCTATGATACCCAACTTCAGCTATGGGAATAGCATAGCTGAAGTTGACGTATCTTAGGTTGACTTACCTCTGTGTCCTCATGGCAGCGAGTCTACCGCTGCCGCTCCCCTGTCGACTCTGAGGCCACCTCTCGCAGAGGTGGAGTACTGGAGTTGATGGGGAGCGTGCTCGGGGATCGATTTATCGTGTCTAGAGTAGATACGATAAATTGACCCCCCAAGAGATTGATCGCTACCCGCCGATCCAACGAGTAGTATAGACCTGCCCCAAGAGTCCGATCCAAAGATGATGAAAATCAATGGAAAGACTCTGACTGACTTTGGATCAGGCCTACAATCCAGGGAGAGGACCAACACATTTTACATAAGTCAGTGCTGACAATCCACTAGGGCAGGGCTCCATTCCCTATGGCACATTTTTCAGACGTCCCCTCCTGTCTGAGTACATAGTTTTCAAGCCTGTTCCATTTTCAGTGTCATTTGAGTTCCACAGCATTTAGAGCATTGCAGCTGCCAGGCATAAAAACATCAAGTAGACCTATAGAAATAAAATGGAAGACTATTTTATTGAATCGCCAAATCTAGTTGCCCAGCTGCCCCTGGTGGCTTGGGTGAGCATAAGCAGGACTTGTCCAATGCTCCTGTCAGAAAATGTTCATAAGACTATATAATAACTAGTCCATTCCAGTGCTTGCAGAGAAACAAACCTAAATTATGAGAGCTTATTCTTTTAATTATAGCATTCAGTGTATGCTACGTGCTTTAATAAGAAGACTTGAGGAGTCAATCGCATGAGAGCTCTTATGTTCATAATACCGAGCCCTGAGTTCCTATAATAACTCTGCAAGCAATCCACCCCTTTTTATTAGGTACTGAACTGAAAGAGTTCTTGATACTGCTCTCTCTGTGTTGTGTTGCTACTGTAGACCTGGGTTTAGTTGCTTGCCTAGTAACTTATATCCCTAAACATTTTGTTCCAGGATTGCAACAGGTAGACATCACATGATCCTTAATATTTAAAACAGACTCATAAAGAAAGAAGCTTTTGGAAGGTGGTTTAGCAATCGCTTCTTGGATTTGACTTGAAAGCAAAGTGCTGGGCTATAGTATAGGCACATATGGTATGCTGGCAGCATAGCGACAGTTTAACTGGAAAGGCTTTTTATCTGCCAAATCCGGCATTCAGGATTCTATGGACATCTTGCAGCAGGTGGGCATGACACGTGTAACTTTAGACTACACTCAGAAGGTCACATCTTCTATTGTTTTAGCTGGTGTAGGCAGGAGAGATCAGCTGCAGTTGTAGTGCGGTGTTGCAGTACTCCAACAGCCATAGCAGAACACATACATGATTTCTCAAAAGCACTCAGCGTGGGTGTAACTCTGCTCCCATTGACACCATTGGGAGTTTTACCATGGACTTCAATGGGAGCAGATTTACCCAAAACTCTTGCTGAGGAGAACAGAAGATTTAGGTGTATGAGGAATTCAGGATAGAGTCAGAGATGTGCAGGTATGTAGTAAGGTGCTATCTGCCTCCATAACACTGCATACACCTGTCAAATAATCTACAGGCCCAGTAGCAAACTCCAGCTCTCGTGGACAGTGAGTGGACTTACGTCACTGCCTGTTGGCTGGGAAGAGTTTGGATTGCACAGACATGAGAGCTAGTGCCTGGGATGGTACTTCATAATTTACTAGCAGGAATTGAAATAACCAACATCCAAAAAACGCAATTCTGGACAAGTCCCTAGTGGAAGTGAGAAATACTATTGTATGTACTGCTTTAGAATTCCAGGCATGTGGGTATAACTGCATTGGAAAAATAACTGCATTGGAATTGCTTAGCCAGTTCAGAAGGGATTGCTACGTTTTCTGGCATGTGCCATGCCTTGTGGTTAAGCAAAAGCTAAGTCATGCTCTCCTTTTTTTCAGCTGAGACATGCCACCAAGGCAAGTTGAAAAAACAGCCTTTAACTCTGCTGAGCAGGACACATTATCACTGAGTCCATCAGCTCTAACTTCATGATATTCAGATCTATATTAGTCAGTTACATTCTACCCATGTTGCTGAACTACCTGTAATTTATGAATGCCACAGCTCCACATATGGGAGCTGCTGCTGGTGTCAATTTCTATGTAATACCTCAATTTTTCACAGGCTGAGTGTCCAGCCCATTGTATAAGAAATGAAGCATTTATTATATATTATGGGGCAAATTTTGCTCTGGGATATGAATTGCACCTGCTAGTGGTGTAAGTGGGATCAAGGAGCGAGCATTGAATGGCAGATTTCTTTGGCTTTAGATCCGTTTTTAAAAACATGTTTCTTTTATTTAAAGAGACACTGTCAACTTGAACAAGGAGTACTTGTGGCACCTTAGAGACTAACCAATTTATTTGGGCATAAGCTTTCATGAGCTAGAGCCCACTTCATCAGATGCATGGAGCAGAACAAACGGTCAACTTGAGTTTTTTGCCAAGTAGCTATTTCAAAAATAAAAGGAAAAAAAACTTTTTGGATGCAGGACTCCTGATATCTGGGAGAAAGTATGCACAACAGTTCTTCTCCCCCTCCCCACCCCTGCAGGCTCCTTGCCCCCAGCAGCGCATAAGGGTGTCATGATGCTGGTTCAGGAGACAGGAAGTGTAACTGGGTCTGTGTGGCTTGAAAGGGTGTCTCTCTCACTGACAGAAATTGTTGGGGACTGAGTGAATAGTTTCCGCTCTCCTTCAGCCTTAGGGATTGTAGGTGTTACTGGTAAATATAGTAGTTAAAACAAAATCAGAAAGGGAGAATTATAAGAACTGGCTATGTGTTTGTTTGAGCTTAAGGCCTGATCAAAAAGCTCACTGAAGCCAGTGAGCAGACTCTCTCATTAAATTCAATTTGGATTAGGTATTGATTTTCTAAACCCATCATCCAAATCTAATGGACAGTTTTCTGTGTTGTCTCTGGATTATTTTAATGCTAGATTTTTCAGATGTTAGTCAGAACTTTCTTCTATCTTTGATTTGGGACATGAAGACTATTTTTTTTGCCACTGAGTATATCCCAAAGGTCAGTCCTAGGACCAATTCTGTTCAGCTTATTCATAAATGATCTAGAGAAAGGGGTAAACAGTGAGGTGGCAAAGTTTGCAGATGATACTAAACTGCTCAAGATAGTTAAGGCCAAAGCAGACTGTGAAGAACTTCAAAAAGATCTCGCAAAACTGAGTGACTGGGCAACAAAATGGCAAATGAAATGTAATGTGTATAAATGTAAAGTAATGCACATTGGAAAAAAATAACCCCAGCTATACATACAGTATAATGGGGGCTAATTTAGCTACAACTAATCAGGAAGGAGATCTTGCAGTCATTTGAAGACGTCCAAGCAGTGTGAAGCGGCGTCAAAAAAGCAAACAGGATGTTAGGAATCATTAAAAAAGAATAGAGAATAAAATGGAGAATATCTTACTGCCCTTATATAAATCCATGGTACACCCACATCTTGAATACTGCGTACAGATGGTCGCCTCATCCCAAAAAGGATATACTGGCATCAGAAAAGGTTCAGAGATGGGCAACTAAAATGATTAGGGGATTGGAACGGGTCCCATATGAGGAGAAATTAAAGAGGCTAGGACTTTTCAGCGTGGAAGAGAGGAGACTAAGGGGAGATATGCTAGAAGTATATAAAATCATGAGTGGTGTGGAGAAAGTGAATGAGGAAAAGTTATTTACTTGTTCCCATAATAGAAGAACTAGGAACCACCAAATGAAATTATTGGGCAGCAGGTTTAAAACAAATAAAAGGAAGTTCTTCTTCACACAGTGCTCAGTCTGCCTGTGGAACTCCTTGCCTGAGGAGGCTGTGAAGGCTAGGACTATAACAGGGTTTAAAAGAGAACTAGATAAGCTCCATGAATTTAAGTCCATTAATGGCTATTAGCCAGGATGGGTAAGGAATGGTGTTCCTAGCCTCTGTTTGTCCGAGGGTGGAGATGGATGGCAGGAGAGAGATCACTTGATCATTACCTGTTAGGTTCCCTCCCTCTGGGGCTTCTGGCATTGGCCACTGTCAGTAGACAGGATACTGGGCTGGATGGACCTTTGGTCTGACCCACTATGACCGTACTTTTGTTCTTAGGTTTTCCCCTCTTTTCAGTTTAATTTTAATTCCATGCTGTGTTTAAAATAAAAATAATGTAGATCCAATATCTACAGATCCAGATACCCATCAGAATAAACAAATTAGCATTATATAACAAAGGGAGATGAGGAGGGGAAGAAAAGGAGAAACAAATCTTGCACACATGGCTTTTAAAGTTCACCTTTAGTATTAAATTGCCATATATTTCCTGCTTCTATATATAGGTAGTTCATTTCATTTCCATAATGCTGCATATATCACTTAACTATATTTTGAATAGTACGCAACAATGCCCTTTCTGCGATGACAGCTAGAATGAGTCACTACAGGAAAAACCCACACCATGCTTGGTTATAAGTAATGGTTATCTGACAGAATCCCTGCCCTGTGACAGTTGCTCCAGGCACGTGGATTCACCAAAACAAAACTGAGCAGTACATGGTGTAAATTGAACTGCCACTATAGAATATTTTCCACCTATTCATTTCCCCCCCAACTTTGTATTTAAGATAATTACAAGTTTTGAACAGTATACTCAAGCCAGCACATTGGATTTGGGAAGTGTAGCGAAGCAGCAACTCACCACTGGCACATCCTGCTGGTCCATCCAGGGAATTAACTCACAGCTCCTGGAGCGCCCTCTGCAGGCTGTAGTCCCACATGCTACTGGCCCCCAGTACCCCTCCCTGGGCCCCAGTGCCCCCCTACCTCATGTGCTGCACCCCACAATACCTCCACCATCTCAGGGTCTCCCCTCCCCAGGGAACCCCCACCCCCTATCCCCACCTTGCCTCAGTCTAGGCAACTGCCAGTCACCACTTGCCCCCGCTCACTGGGGCGGACTGCAGTCTACTTGCCACTCATCACCGGCAAGGGGGGTTGGCCTGCTGCCTCTGCCTCTTTAGCCCTGGGCTGCCCCCTGCAATCCCAGTACCCTCTGTTGGGCCTTCCCCCCAGGCCCTGCAGACTGGGGGTTTTGCAGGCCAGAGCTTCCCCAGCTCCTCTTGCCTGGCCCAGCCCTGCTCCACTCTCAGTATCTTGTGTTTCCCCAGCAGACAGGCCTGTCTACCTCTAGAGACAGAGGAGACACTCCCTCTGCTGCCTTGGCCTCTCAGCCCTTTATAAGGGCCTGAGGAGTGTTTGGGGTCTGGCCACCCAGCTGATCCTACTCTCTCAATCAGCCTGGGCTTTACCCTACTGCCCCAGCCTTCTCTCTGGGCTGATTTTAACCCTTTGTGGCTGGGAGCGGGTAGCCACCCCGCTACAGGAAGATAAAACAGAAATTTTCTGGTTGTTTATATAGCAGAGGAGGTAATTGGTTACATAGGTTTATAATACGGAAATCCTGTAATACAGATACACATGCTGTATTATCCCAGTCATGTAACAGTTAACACTAACATTTTGGCCACTTGGTAAGCATGCTTTTAAACCTGCAAATTGGTATCTTTACTTTGTACTGTGAATGCTAATGTATAGACACTTTTGTGTTGCCCTATGCACTTGGCTAATTCTGAGCCTAATTCCACCTTCACATATGTGGGGTCAGGAAGAACTTTTCACTCAGACCAGATTGACAGGGATCTTGGGGGAAACAGGTGGCAGTGGTTCGCCTTCCTTTGCAGCATGTGGGCATGGGGCACTTGCCAGGATCATCTAGATGTTGTCTCATGTAATCATTTCACTACCCTTGTGAGGGCCTTAAGCATCATGGTACCTCCTATTCTCTGCTGGTGTTACATAGTAGTTTGGTCTCATTTAGGTTGTGGGGTTTAGTGGTGTTGGTAGCCTTTATGTTCAGGAAATCAGCCTAAGTTATCTATGATTTAAGCAGATATGCCTCCCAATTTGCATCTGCATAAAGTGAGTTCGGAGTTGGGCCTTTTGTTCCTTTACCTGTTTGCAAAGTGATAAACCTCTAACACAAGATATCTGACTGTGGTTTTTTCACTACATGCACTGTTGCAGTTAAAGGGGACAACAGAATGTATTAGAACTGAAGATTCTCAGCTGTCATGGAGAATTTCCTTTTGTGAAGTAGGGTCAGGCTCTAGTGAGGTACAGGAGTCGCTGTAGCGATGCTTATTGGCTTTTGAGTAATAAATATGGTATTATGGAATGAGTATCATTTTCTGGTTATTCCACAAAGGTTTTTGGCTACATGATGCATAAGGACCTGAACGTAATATACATATTTATTCGATTATCTGTAATGGCTCCACCAGAGCTAATTATGGATGCCTGTAAATGTATAATTATGGGCCTTTTTAAAATGGGTAACGTTTCTTCTGTAACTCTGAGGAAGCCATTACTGAGCCTAGCTAGACTATTTAGTGGATTATTGACTTGACAGACTATAACCATGGCCTCCAGTGTAAGTGTTATTGACATAAGAGACTGTAATGGCTCCTTTAGAAGCCATTATGGCCTTTCACTGAGACTTGCATTGGGTGGACAGATCATAACAATGCTGGTATCCTGGGTATATGTTAACCCACATTCACAATAGACATTTGTTAAAACCTTTCATAACAGCCAAAGAAAATACTTCAGCAAAAACAATCCAGACGCGCGGTCTTTTTCCTGGGTGAAGATGGTGTCCTTATGCACAGCTGAGAGCCACAAAAGCAGCCATGCAATATCCAGTGCAGTTATTGCTAGAAAGTTATTTTTAAAATCAAAACAATCCCCGCTGGTTTTGATTGATTTGCCTTTTTGCCATAGTTTGATTTGGTGCACAGTTCTTACACAATTAATGCCCTAGCAGTGTAGTCTCCCTTATGCAGTCACTACCCGATATCCCCACGGTTCATGTCAGCCCGTTGCATCACATTGCCCTGCAACCGTTAAAAAGCAGTTAAGCATAAGCCAGCATTGCATTTCTCCGGGCGTACAGAGAAAGGCAAATGGGTGCCAAGAGAAAGGACGACCTAGTTGGGAGGTGAGAGACTCCATGGGGACCTAGGTGAGCCAAGTGGGGCTAGCCATGATGGAATTAGGTTCAGGAAAGGCTCATTAGCCATCTCTAGCTTGAAACAGAAGGGAGAAGGCAACACTTCTGTTGGGGTGTAGGACGGGGAAAGTTCCACACCAGAGCACATTAAATAATCATAGCCCTTTTTATCTGGGGAGAAAAGAGTACTGTTGGAGGAGATAGGATAGAACCACATAAAGTAATGAGTGATAGCCCATTTGGTTGCTCCATTTTACATTGTCTCATTATACCAAAAGAGTGCACTCAATGTAATGAAAACGATAGGAACAAATTCGGAATTGCTTGTGCAGTGCAGAGTCCAAGGAAAATCACTGCTGTGGGATGTCATTGAGACAAACAATGAGGGTAGCCACGTTGGAATGAAACTAGACAGCTAATGTGAATGAGAATCTGCATGTTTCAGGGTGTAAGATGATCACTGTCTGGTACTAGCAAGCGTATTCTCCCCCTCCCCCGCCCCCTTCCCCATGCTGTACATCTGGAGAATTTCCAGATACATTTTAATGGATTTTTTGGTCACTTTATCACGGGGGTTCCTGGTCTTGCTTGCAGTCTAGGAGTCTCTATAGGGAAGTGTGCTATCCAGGTCTAATAGCAGTCAGTCAGAAGAAAGCCACCCTAGAATAAAGTGAGTTGTGCCTCTCTATTTTAGGGAGCAGCCTGCTTTGTGTCTCTGCATTTCTGGGTTCTTGTGTGTTATCATTCTGACGTCTAAGTAATAAAGGAGTTACACTGCAACCTTGCAGAAACAGTACTTTGCTTGTATCTAACTTCTCTGTGCATATTCCACAAATAAAACAGATTTACATTTTTCTATCGGCTCTCAGAAGTAGGGTTCCTGACTAGTTGGATCGCTGATCTATTCTAGTGTGGCAATTAATCATAATATAACTTCATACATTTTTATATGGTCTCTTTCAATTCAAAGCACTCTAGAAACAATCCAAACTTATAGTGTGTGGGGTGTGTAATCAGATATATTATATACATATGCAGAGAGAGATTATGTCTTTGTATGCTATATTATGGTTTCATTAGCAAGTGTATGGTTGGTAAATTGCTTGCATGTAGTGAAGCTGTGAGTGAGCTATGTTTCTCTTAATGGCATCTCAAAGCTGTACAGAGGTTTAATGTTGTAAGTCCCGCAGGAGATGGATTGGTGGATGGTAATTCAGGCACTGAGACTATATGGTAAAAGTTATTTATCACATGCTTGGCAACTTCCCAAATGCAGCTCTCTCAAGAGTATGTATGAGTGTGGTGGTGTTGGGGATATGAATAGTGTAGACACGTTTTTATGTTGTGTGTATGAAGGGAAGTTGCTGTGTTACACTGAAATGCAGCCATTTCAATAGCAACTGTTAAATGCACAGCAATGCTACACAGATTTTAGGACAAGGAATGAGGGAGATTTCTGTATTTCGTGACAGTGTAGTGAGTGTTTACATAGGGAGCATGTGCAGTACTTACCCAGTTATTCTTCCAAAACTCTCCTTTCTAATTAGCTGAAGGAAGGCAGGAGGCAGCGGGGTCTTCCAGATCTCTCTTTGTGCCAAATAGCATTTAATCTACATCAAACCCTGATGGGACAGAAGGATAAACTATGATTTTTTTCTTCTCTTCTGCATCCAATCTCTGCACCTCAGTGTTACTGAGAAAAATTGCAAATTCTAATTCCTGCATCATGAACATGGTAAAATATGAAAAACCGGTCTCCAGTATTACAGAAACCCACTGATTTGCACAAGCTGAAGTTTGGTACAATTTCAGTTTATGAAATGGGGGACGAGGGGGCTGTAAGTGTATGCCAGAAATAGATTGAAGATATTTTAGAACTTTTGGATTTGTTTGATGGTGGTTCTTTCAAGACTCTTCTGAACTCCAGAGGTACTTTATAATTTATCCGATGTAGAAAACTAGTTAAACTATCCAAACTGGGATTCTTTGGTTTCTTTGCCAGTGGCTAGACATTCTACTCTAGCATTCATAAGATTTTATTTTCAAAAGTTAACAAAAATAAGTCGTTAAAAAATGATGTGAGTTTGATGTGCAAATGCTAAATATCACAGACATTAAACCCATTCCTAGCAATGTTTAAAACAGCTACGTGGCTCGAAAGTTATGGACATTTGAAATCATAGGCGGTACTACAACCTGAAAAGGCTTGGAAGAATGAACCACACAATTCAATATACCTCTGGAAATGTCACAATTAGAAAGACATGCTAAATATCACACAGTATTAAGTCTACCCAAGAGATCAGCCATTTTGGCCCTGTGTCTTCTCTGGAATTAGTCTGAATCCTCCATACTTGATAATACATCTCAACTGGTTTGGTGTAATGAGCTTTGACTCATAACCAAAGTTACTCATGTGGCTTCAACAGTAAGGATAATCAGTGCTGGTGTCATCTGTTTTGCTGCCCTAGGCGGCGAAGCGAAAAACAAAACAACTCGTCAAGCTGCTGCTGAAATGCTGCCAGCGGCTCAAGCGGCCAAGCGGCCAAGGCCGCTGAAATGCTGCCAAAAGCGGCGGCATGCCACCCCAATTATGGACAGCACACCGCCCCCAATGTTTGCCACTGGTACCCGCCCTTGAAGGAGCTGCTGCCGAAATGCTGCCGAGGGCGGCTAAAAATCGCCTGCAATCATGCTGCCCTAGGCGACTGCCCAGGTTGCCTAGTGCTTGCGCCGGCCCTGAGGATAATCCCAGCTCTTCCTGTTACTAACCGTTAGGAGCCACATTATACCATTCTCATTGAGGTTGAAGTAATATTTTACCTACTAGTAGATTCTTTGAAATGATTGGATAGGTCCCAAAGAAAGGACCTACTCAAAGAATAAGGTTAATTCAGTCTGAGTAAGAGTGACAGACTTTGGCCCTAGAGTATTATTTTATAAGAAATATGTGATCTCTATACTAATTAATATACAACCTAGATTATTATAATAGGTGAACTCTGGTTTTATGTTGATGCACATGGCCACATTTTCAGAGAAATCATATAAGTTGCACCTGTCAAACTTGAGTGGAGAACTTGTGAATGCAAGCAAAAACATATGCAGACAACTGCACCTTTCTATATGCACAAATGCAGGATTGTGCATAACACAATTTATGCTCTGGTACAATTTAGAAGGATCCTTGGAAAATGTGACCCATAGTCTTAAAAATAAGCATTTTGATCAAATGCTAAATGCTCATACATCTATACTTTTTTAGAGCCAATCTTCATAACAGGAAAACTAAGCTTCCTGCAGCGCTTGCTATATTACATGACTGTTCCATTTGAAAGACTTGGATTGGGCTTGGAGAATTGAAATCTGTGTTTTGTTTTCTCACTTCAGTATTTTTGATGGATACTGTTTATTTTGCATTGGTATAAAAATTTCTTCAGTCCTTGGAGTGTGCCCTTCCATGCATATTCTGACAATGCTTGCGCACAGATTTATCCCAGATCTGTAGCTAACATGCAAAAGTCACTTTTTGAATCCATATCTTCCAGAATGGCAGCTAAGCCTCATCTGCTTTGGGGTTTTTTAGGTTTTGTTTGTTTTTTACTGTAGCTGGTGCATGAACATTCTTGGCTTGTCTGTAAAGCAGTGAAGCTGATGTCATCCTACAGACCAAAGTGAAAGTACAGCACCTGAGGCAAGATTGTGCTGATTAAAAACAAGGCTAAAAATTCACAGTGAAATGTCTTTATAAACTGATTGATGGCCACATTTATAGCAGGGCTTTCACTTAAAACTTTGCAGGTAGCATTTACATTATCTGGAGATGGGAAAAGCCACGTGTCTTTTCTTTGAAGCATCTTCTGTGTATTTGAGGGACATAATGCCAGTGTGATGAAAGAGCAGGACGAAGCCAAGCTGGCTTGTGTTTTAAGTTTGGATTGGCACAGGCAAGATGATCTGCAAAAACTCACTAATCAAGTCAGATATGTTGCACAATAATTATTAGTCACTTGGCTGACAAAATTAGCCAGGTTGTTTAACACTTGATAAAACATCGAAACCCCTCATGACGTAGCATCTGATCCTCATCCCCTCACTCAGCTCAAGTAGCTTACTCCATGAGTGGATCTGTTGACTTAAATGGGATCATTTGTGGCATAAGAGAAGTCCTAGGGTGGACTGGGCCTTTTAAGAGAGAGCTGGTGCAGCTCACCTGTGCCTCATCATGGGCTTGATAGAGGACAGCTGGTCTCTCTAAAGAGCCAGGGGATATGTGTAATTGCAATTAGACACTGGTGACTGGCCCATTGCCAACTGACTCGGGCTTATGGGGCTTGGGCTGTGGGGCTGTTGAATTGTGAGCTGCAGCCCAAGCTCTGGGACCCTCCCACCTCACAGGGTCCTAGAGCCCGAGCTCCAGCCTGAGTCTACCCTGCAGTTAAACAGCCCCAAGTCCTGTGAGCCTGAGTCAATTGCTACGAGTCAGCTGCGGCTTTTTAATGGCAGTGTAGATGCACCCAGAGAGACAGCTGTGAAGAAGTGTCTTGCCTTCCTAGGCTGCCTGCTTTTCCCCTTCTGAGCCTTCCAACAATCTTATATGCCAGGAACACAGTTTCTAGTTTCAGGTATCTGATGTCATCTTCCCTGCTCTGGCTGACTCACACCCTACCTAGACTTTGGGTGGGAAGTGCTCAGCGCTGGCCTTACTCTGCTCCTCTTGAAGTCAGTGATAAAACTCCTAGTGTCACTGGTGTAGACATTAATGTCATCCCATGTAACTTCTTCCAGCCCACCCCACGGAAAATGCTTGTCTCTCTGGTTTCTCCTCAGGGAAAGGTATTTTCTGGCTCTCCTGTTGTTTTTAGTAGTGATTGTAATCGCTGTCTTGGAGACACCATTTAGCTTCCTGATGAATTCTTCCTGTTTACCTTCCGTAACAAAAAGTTCCTTTTGAAGGTTTAGCCACACAATAGCTGTATCTCAGTCGACTTGAATATCTTATTACCAAAATAAGCATCCTCCTCTAAAGGCTGCCTGCCCTTTGTTCTCTCCTCACTAGCACGCTTTTGCATGTTAATGGTTTTGGCTGGAGGTGGCTGTTTTTAAAGATAAGCAGTTCTTAGCATTCAGAATTAACTATAACTTGACTGTGGAGCAACTTACATCCCGAAAAACTACATTAAGTATTTCTGAAGTTGCCAAGCCAGAAACTCAAAAGTTAGATCTAAGGCTGCATTTGCAACTTTAATTCGGTCTCCATGTGCATATGCATTATGATACAGTCTTTAACTAGGTCATTCCATTCTGTGTTTTTCACAGGACTTGTACGTAACATGCACAAATTGAGATTTTTCACAGGCATATTATTTGTCCAAATTTGGATGTATTTTCATGTGCAAAAGGCACATCTCTGAAAACTGGGTGATCCCTGCCCAAGCCAGATGTACAATCTTGTGGGGATGACAGTACTGTGTTGTAGAATTTGGAATCTAGCCCTTTTTTGGCAGAGCCATTTGAGCTGAAACTTTAAAAAATATTCAGCCTGATGATAGACACCTGAGACTGGCATGGAGAATTTGGTAATTTCCCGAAAAATGAGCCAACCAGTGAACAGCCAGGAAGTAGCAATATGCTGCTATTGGAGAAAGGGAGATAACTGGTGTTCATAGAACAGACGGTGGGAATTTAAAATGTTTGTGGGTTGGGAAATTTAGAACTTCAAAAAAAGTCAAGAGCTAAATACGGAAACTGTAGTACAGTAATAGCATTAGTTAACAGAGGTAGCCGGGTTTGTTGCTTTGTGTTTTACTCCAAATAGTGTTCATATGTAAACACTACAAACATCAAAGGTGGAAGAATGCATTAATTGGGAAAAGTTTCACTTCAGTCTTCTGTAGTAATGAATACAAATAAAATGTTAACAATAAAAAAAACCCCACCTTTGAGATCAAGACAATAAAATATCTAAAAATAGCAAATATGTGTTATAAAATGACCAAATAGGGCACTGGAAAAAAACCCAGAATTATACTCCAGAATCTATAAAACAGACTTTTGTAACAGACAGCACAGTTAATTGCCATGTTTTCAACAAGTAGGAATTTTTAAATGTGATGTTAATTATGGGTTGTTGAGAACTGAAAAAATCCCAAATTTGAAATTTGATCATTCTGCCTGAAGTCAGTAGGCATGAGATTCACAAAGGTAAGCTAATTCAGTGCAAGTTAGATCTCTAAATACCTTTGTGAATTCCACCTAAAAGCTCAGTCATTTTTCTTGGATTTCATCCACATGACTGTCTTTCCATGTATGCTGAGGGTAACAATTTACAAAACAAATTCTTCGGTGACTTAGTCATGTCTTGTACAAGCCATCCAGTTAGGAGTAAGGAAGGTCATCTGATGTTACTAGTTCAACTGATCATATTTTTAGCCAGGCAAACATCCATAAATTGCATTTATTGGGTAGGATTATAAGATTTGTTTTTCTGATAGATAATGTAACACTGAGCTGTAGCTAAGGTGCTCCCTTATTCTGTCACTTATTCAAATCCTTCCTAATGTATGGTATGAAAGATTTTGTGCAATGGGACAGTCTTTTGTACAATTCCAGTTCATCTGGTTTGCGGAGAATGCTACTTGAATAGAAAGATAAAAATATATCAAAAACATTATAAGACAATGAATGATTGAAACTCCTAGAATGGTCCAACTCTTCAAATTTCATTGAAGTACAGTCCTTCACTTTTAAAAAGTCCACATGTCCTGTGGAGTGGAGTAACGCTTACAGGAAATCAGTGTAGTCCTTTGGCATTCCACCTGCAAGTGGAATTTAAAGGCTTCAAGGCCAAAATTTAGTGTGTGCTTAAGTCAATCCCTATTCATGAAAGCTCCTGCTCCCTTCCCAATGAAGTTAATGGGATCTGAGTGCACACAGGTTAAGTTAAGCACCTCCTTAAGTGCTTTGCTGAATCATGAGCCAACAGTGTAGAGCAGTCCCAAGATTTTCAAGTTTTGGGGTAGCCAGTTAATTCATCTTTCAGTGAGATTCCAGAGTGACCCACTTCTTTATACAGCAGAATTCTAATTTCAGGTGTAACTTCCTCCCCACAGTACGATAATATGAGACATGCACTCATAGGCGTGCACAGCACATTTCGTTAGGGTGTGCACCCAGGGAATTTTTTTTTAAAGGCAAACATTTATTGAATGCTCAGTCATAAAGGACATTATTTTTATTTGTCAAACAAACTAAAGAAACTAAAACTTAACTAAACTTATTTTTTTTAAATTAACAACTAAACTTTACTTAAAAAATACAAACTTAAAAATGAGACACAAAATACCAAATTTTTGCTGTAGTGATAACCAGGCGTATACAAAGATACAGTCAATTTTCATGATCTCTATCTTTAACCAGATAATGAGCTAACCTAGGGGTGGGCAAACTTTTTGGCCCGAGGGCCACATCGGGGTTCAAAATTGTGTGGACAGCAAGGTAGGAAAGGCTGTGCTTCCCCAAACAGCCTGGTCCCGCCCCCTCTCTGACCCCCACCCACTTCCCACCCCCTGACTGCCCCCCATCAGACCTCCCAACCCATCCAACCTCCCCTGCTCCTTGTCCCCTGATTGCCCCTTCCAGAGATCCCCCACTCTAAGTGCCCCCCCGAACACCCCTGTCCAGTCCCCCTGTCCTCTGACTGCCCTGACCCCTAGCCACATACTCAGCCCTCTGAGGGTGGTGGAGCAGCCTCTCCAGCTGGAGCTCAGGGACTGCCAGCCCACCCTGCATTACGGTGTGCCTGGGCACACCTGGCACATCCCGTACACATGCCTATGCATACACTACATACAAATACACTAATAAAAATAATTATTTCTCATATGTATTTAGAAGATTCATAAAATAATAAATAAAGGAAATTATGCACTCAGATTTCTAGTGGATGAACATAAATTAAATCTTTAGGGATTCACCCACTAGTAATTTAGATCCTTATGTGTTGCTTATCTTTATGTTTTTGATTTTGATTTTTAAAATGTACTTATCCACATACTCAGGGACTACATATAGTAAAAATAAGTACAGATCATGCAAAACAAACCAGTAAGAAATTCTAAGCTCCACCCAGTTAATTCACCAGTATGAATAACCTTCCTCCTCAATGACCTGAATGAGTTTAGAAGCTAGAAAATGGGAGAAACAGGGCAGGTTAAAAGATGTCAGCTAAGGATGTTAAAGGAAAAGGAATGGAAATAAGTTTACTTCTGACAAGTGGCATCATGTGTCAGCTGTTGCTGGAGAATATGTCAGTGATAGTTTCTGCTGAGTTATTACAGCAGAGGAAAATGAGATTTGCCCAATGATAACATGACGTTTTCCTGTGCTCATATTTGATGTCTGTATACAATTATGCACTCATCTAAACTCTTCTCATCTGTTATACTGAGAAATAAAGAGCCAATTGTCAGCTAGAGCAAATTGTTGCATTTCCATTCATTTCAATAGAACAGTGCAAATTTACATCAGGCTCAATATGTTTTCCATTTTATTTTCTAAGTCTGTGTAACTTATATTGAGTCTTCCTTACACATGCAAAATGGGGTTTTGCCCTTACACAGGGAAGACATCCATTGAAACCACTGCAAGATCAGACCCACAAGGTAGGCCTCAGTCATAAACTTTTGTTTAATTAATGCTCCCTTAACTATCCTTTGGTAACTTTAGATTTGATAAGTAATTGCTGTTGTGGGGGCGGGGGAAAGTATTTCTGTTCATATAGTCTCTTTTTATGGTATCATACCAATAATTCATAATTATATGAAATATGTAAAATAAGACAGTTTTATTCCAAATGGGATAATGAGATTCTTGTTTGTTACATTATGAATTTCTTAAATGACTCATTAAAGACCCAGGCACCAAAGCACTTTTATTACCAAGATCTAGCATTCCTGTGAGGAAAGGCTGATAAAATGTGCAAGGAAGTTGAGTTCCAATGCAGTATTTGTTATCGCCTCATAAATAAATCTGTGGCATATCAGTCCAAAATGTGTATGTCCATAATCAAGGAAAGATGTTGAAAGGGATATATATGCTGGATGCTGTTTCTGTTTTTGACTTTCTTGATCTCCTTGATATAAAGTCGATCAACAGTGGTGCTGAAAAAATTGCTGAATACACATCTTGAATGCTATGCGCAGATGTGGTCGCCCCATCTCATAAAAGATATATTGGAATTGGAAAAGGTTCAGAAAAGAGCAACAAAAATGATAAGGGGTCTGGAATGGCTTCCGTATGAGGAGAGATTAACAAGACTGGGATTTTACAGTTTGGTGTTAAGAGCTGGATTTCCTGGGGAATAAGGATGGGGGAGGGTGAACAGTTGCGTGTGATAGTATGGGGCTTTGGAGAATGGGTTTGGGGTTTTTTTGGCATGGTGATATTTTACTGGGGATTGTGCAGTGGTGTGGATTTATCTGGGGAGATGGGAGTGAGGGGCTCTGCCAGGAGGAGTTTTGTGGGGTTTGGGTTTATTTTGGAGAGGTGGGAGGGGAACTGCAGTGTGTTTATTTGGGGATTAGGTGACAGGGGGTTAGATGGGTTTAAGCAGGTACTGGGCAGGGAGTTGGTTGGGAGTGAGATTGGTGGTTTCTGGTGGGGGGGTGTTATTTGGGTGCCTGTGGTGGTGGTGGGGTTGCACAGGGGCCGTGGAAGGGACCAGCTGGGGGCTGTGGTGAGAGGTTATTTAAGGAGCTGTGTGGGAGGGAGAACTGAGAGCACAAGGAGCAGTGTGGTAGTGCAGGTGGCCTCAGCTGCCTGTATGTGGCTCCTGTCTGTAGCCCTTTTTTCCTCTCCTCCCTGCTTGCTTCTTCCCTTGCTGGCACTCAGGAGGCACAGACTTGCTGCTGCCACACCAGGGATGGGACTGGCTTGCTGGGTGAGTGAAAGCCCACCCGGGTTCTAACCCATCCTCTGAGCTATGTCAGCCAGCCCAAGCTGACAGGGTGACATGGTTTTGTGTGTGGATGGGAGGGGAGTTAGGGTTATCACCCGCGTAGGAGCCGCAGTGAAGACGAAACCTCTCTCTCAAGTTTACAGATTCCCTGTCACACCATGGAATGTCGTAACAGTTGTGTTTAGAAGTAACAGGTGTGACAAAGCTCCAAGTCTGTCCTTGTGGGTCCTGCGCTTCCTGGCAGATTTAGGGGCCTCAGAAACTCATCTAGGCCCCAGAGTGACCTCCCCTTCTCAGTATAATTGGCAAGAGTCACCGCCTAGTGAGTTACCTTCATCACAGGCCAGTATGGAAGATGGAAAAACGGGGGAGCCCGGGCCCGCCCTCTACTCCGGACTCCAGCCCAGGGACCCTAATAGTATCAGCTAAGATGGCTGACCTTTTATCCACAAAACACAATACAATTCCCTGGGCTACTTCCCCACAGCAGTCCCTGCTTCTTCAAACTCCACTTCACCCTTACCTCAGGGCCTCCTTCCTTCAGTATGATATGTTGTCCACCACTCAGTCTCACCAACAGCATAACTTCCTTCCACAGCTCCTGACACCCACAGCCCACCTGACTAACTGGGAGGTTTTTATCTGGATTCAGCCAGTCCCTGATTGGCTTCAGGTGTCCCAATTATGCTAGCTGTTTCTACTCCTTTCTAGAAGGTTCTTAATTGGCCCCAGGTGTCTTGATTGGTCTGGAGTAGCCTTTGTTTGGCTATCCAGAGAACAAGGACCTGCACATCCTAAGGCTGATATACCTGCCTTCCAGCACTCTCCTATACCCTTCTGGTCTGACTCCGTCACACAGGATTATATAGTAAAGACTTGCCTTTGGTTTGGTGTTAAACTTTTTTGACAGGAAGAATATTTGCTAAAGTAATAATAGAGAGTCAGTTCCCAAAGCACCCACTATTAAGTGTTATTGGAATTATCGTCAGTTCTTTGTTGCACCAATTGCTTATTCCATAGTTTATAGGCTGGAGAGGAGCCAAAATATAAATGTTTAATGGAAACAGTATGAAATATTTGGAGGACAGAGTTTCAGATCCCTAGATCCTAACCTACCTGATAGTCTTTGTTGTGAGCTGTATCCAAAACCTAGGTGACTTACTTGCAAGTTCTGATGAAGCGCGAATGTTCATCCTGATATGGCAGAAATCTTTCCAGAATAACTGAGTTTGTGAGTTTTTTCCGTATTCGGGGTTGAAATTCTGAGAGCAGTTTTTTGGCACTGTTCAAATCCAAACCACATCCCTGAAGTCAAGCCTGGATCCTATCATCTTCGCTCTAGCTCATGTTTATTACACAGGGTCAGTTTATAGCTCTTAAACTATTGTCTGGGAAGAAGGCAATGCTTAAAGACTATGCTGCAGTGGGAGATTCTGCTAGGAATTTGGCAGGCATATGGTTCCACCCATACCCCTATCCTTTTCTGGGTAGCTAGCGTGGGGGGTGGCTAGCTGTAAGAAACACATGCCCTCCCCAATGAACTTGCTCCCAGCCTTTGTATAGTGTGCAGTGAAGAATTCTTATGCCTTCCCCCTGCTTGGGTAGCCATACAGAGCTGGTCTTGTAAGTAGGATTTGGGTTTCTGTGTTATGCCTTAGTATTGTCACAACTCCATAAACTATGTGTTTAGACAGAGAACAGATCTAAGGGTCTAATCCCCTACTCTTGCTAGCTTTAAAGGCATCAAGGAAATATTATAAATATAGAATTGACATAGGTAACACATTGAACATAATAGCTGCCTATTGAAGATTCTAGGCACCCTTCCATCAATTAAACGTACAGACTATAACCCCATCTGCATAAAACAACCAGTCAGCAAGAAAACTGTGGCAGAGTAAAGTCTCCTGTGAAAACCCCACACTCCCACCCTCTGGAGTCCATTCCAAAATGCCTCCTCTGAACAAAGATGAGCTTTTCAACCTGCCCTAATTGTCAACACATTCAGGCTGCATAAAACAGAACAGGTATGTAGAATAAGTCAAAAAGCCTCAGCTCATCGTCCATACTTGGACAGATTTTCCATTGCCATCAAAGGTAGTTTTGCATGATTAAGGACAGCATTAGTGGTTCCTTCATGGGCATACCATGGGTTGCGACAAGCAGCCAGTTCTGCATTGTCTTGTTCAGATCTGTGGGTGGATTAGATGACAGCCTGTGTTCCCACTATCCACTATCTAGGGCACTCTGGAACTAATACACTCTTCCACTTACTGCCTGGGCAGGTTGTGGGCAATACATAAAAATTCAAGGGAGCTCTGACCTATCTATAACCTTTACTAAAATGAATGGGAGGTTGGGGAGGGGAGAGGGAGGAATGACACCTGGATCCCCATGAGGAGCACTGACATCCCCAGCCTCATGCGGAGGGGCACAGCCCCAGCTCCAGACCCTGCCAAAGCTGTGGGGTGGGAACACACAGCAGCAGCCCTGGCCCCAGCCAAAGCCATGGGGACAGAGGCGGGTGTGCAGCCGTGGCTCCACCTGAAGCCATGGTGGTGTGTGTGTGTGTAAAAAGGAGGTGCGCAGACCTGGCCGAAGCCGTGGGGGACAGAGGCAGGTGCACAGCCCTGGCTCTGCCTGATGACACGGGAGGTAAAAAGGGGGTGCGCAGACCTGGCTGAAGCCGTGGGGGACAGAGGAAGGTGTGCAGATCTGCCCCACTACTGACAGCTGAAGCCAAAGTCATGGAGGTCCAGTAAATTCACGGAATCCTTGACTTCCCTAAGCTCTGTGACTAAATCATATTCTTAATGATCCCCTAAGAGCATGAGCCAATGGCAGGAAATATCCCACAAAAATATGATAGATCTCTCATGTGGGGTGGCATTTAATCATTATGGACTATGATTATAACTGTTTGGTTTGGAGAGACAGGCTTCTTAACACACATAGTGCTTTTTGTCTGCAGCATGAAAGGTCAATTCAGAGTGACTTCTATTTGAATTCTGGTCCCACCTCCATCAGTTCTACCATTGCTATTCCTGGGTCATGACTAGAGAACAGCTCTAATGGAACCAAACTAATGTAATCCAAGAGTCATGTTCTGAGGTCAGTTTCCCTGTCTATGAAATGAAGGTAATGATAATTCTTCAGCTTAGTGTGATGCTAAAGTCAACCTGATTCCTCAGGTAACTCAAGTTACTACCACCACAGAGCTCCCAGACACTATGTAGCAGCTCTGTACTCCACGCCATCTAGCACTAGTGCATGAACATTCAGATATCACTCTGGCTTTCCAGCCCATTCTTTGGAATTGGATCCCCTGGATTTGGCTGATACTTGCAGTTGCAAGTTCATCCACCTTGTAGGGGAGGCAGCCTGATGGTCTAATGGATTGTCTCTTGGATTGGGCCCCACAGGCGAGATAGTGGGGGAATGCCTCACGGGAGGATCCTTCCAGGGCGTAAGTGGCCACATCAGGATGGAGAAGCCTTGAGAGGCTACATGGTTGTCTTCCAGCTTTAAATGAGCATGCCTGAGATTTCTTTGGAATCCTCAATTCTGCTCTGCTCTGCTGACTCACATGGCCGTGGTCTCACTAGGAGAGAAAGTTTTGCTTCCTTCACAGCTGGGAGTCCGCATGCAGTCGGAGCTATTTGAGTTCTGTTCCCAGGTCTGCCTCTCACTGCGTGACCTTTGGCCGATCACTTCACAACCGTTTCCTCTCTCAGCCTCTGCCTGCCCTACAATCACAGCATGGAGAGGAAACCAGGACCTGCCAGTGCATGTTGTGTCAGCTCTGGATGAGCCTGAGAGTCGCTTCTTGAGCCTGGTCCAGGATCTGTGATCAAGTGGACACAGAGTTAGGTGCAGTGATGGGCTCCTGAATTTACTTAGCGTGTTAGACTTTATCCCACTGATGTTTCCACTCTATAAGAACGTAGTTGTCAGCTCCCTGGTATTGCTGCTCATCTGTGCCTGGAAAAGGGACAGTAATGCTCTTGTTCAAGAGTGCGGGAGTTGCTGTAGCAACGGGGTGTCCAGAGATCAGCTGTGATGTCACATCCTGGTTCACAGCAGTGGGATTCCTTGCCTGATTATGAGCAGACTTTTGAGTCGACAGCATGTTGTCTCCTGTCCGAGAAAGAGGCATCAGTCAGCTGGGATTGTAAGAGGTCTGTTTCATCTGTCACAGCTCTCCAGGCAAACATAACAGCAATGGCATCTTGTTGACAATCTGGCAGAGCTCCATGCATAGCTCAAACAGACTAAAGGTGGATGTATAATTCAAGCAGCCACTCATAATAAGAAGTGGACAAATTCAGCTGCAAGTCACCAAGCTGAATGTGGTGACTGCACTCACATACAGTATTCAGCTGCAGCAAACACCAGGGCCAGCACAGCTGTATGCAGGACCAAAGGGTCTGTTTGCCAGGAGTCTCAAGTTTTTGTATCAAGGCAGTACTGGAAGAGATCTTCATTGTCAGGTGCTCCAGGTGAGGCTAAATGTCAGGCTATGGTCGAGTTTTACTCCCAAGTATGTGACAAGGGGTTGGAATAGCGGTAACCATCCTAGTACATGGATTCAAATGGGTCAAGATGATGGTTGTTATGGCAAGTAGTTGGCACTGTCTCGGTTTCATTAAAAAATTGTCTCTATTGCTGGAAGTAAGTAGTCACGTCTTGAAGGAGATTCCCTTCAGTCCTGTGAAAATTGTTTCCATACAGATGTCATCAGCATACACGTACTTCTCAAAACACCTTTTAGGAATCTTGTATGTGTATATTGAACAAAGGAAACCAAAACTTACCATTGTGGAAAATTGTTGCAGAGATATTTAAGGCACTTGATTTTTTTTTTCTCTCCAGCTTGCAGGAGGAAAGTGCAATTATTTCTTGGATGAACCGTATCATTGACCTAGAAGGAAGAACTTACAGTAGGTTGGCTTTCAGCCCAGCATGTCAGATAGTGACGTAGGCTGCCGTCAGATCAATACGTTTACTAATAATTATCTTGCTCTACCCCACTAATGTCTAATCTGATCATGTTATAGCAATATTGAAATATAGCCATAGCTTCAGACATGTACAAGAAAACATTAAAAATAATCTTAGTCCAAACTACATGCTTTTCAAATATACTGAGAGTTTGAACCTGAGCTGATGGTTGAACACAATAATAGCCTTGACTCTGTGGTACGTGTTCCACTCATCAATATGATTCAGTTCACTGTGCCACTGGTGGAAATGAGAATTGTTGCTACTGTCAGAGCATGTTCCTGGGTTTCCATTTCTGGGAGCGGGAGGCAATCACAGATTGTGACAATGGCATAGATTCCTGACCCTACCTTTTGGCACTGGGAATTGAGTTGCAGTCAGCTCCCATGGACCAATTTCCAGTCTGCTCAGTCACTATGTCTGTAAATCCAAGCAAACATATTTATTTTTTAAAGTAGAGGTGAGGAACTAAAGACCTAGATCCGCAAGAACTGTTTTTGCTTTGTTTTGTTATCAGAAGGGTACTCTAGTATGGAATCTCTTTGCATTTGTTCTTCTAATGGCATTGTGCATTCTGTAAAGTGCAACCTATTTTCTCTGTATTTGAAAATGTTGTCATTTCTATGCGTCCGGGGACATATTTTTAGAGATTGCACATCATTAAGATGGCAAACACTTTTTCTGAGTCAACGGTGGTTCATTTTCTTCTCTGGCCTTCCAGTAAAGAAGTCACTACAGCAGTCACTGTATACTACTTTAAGAATAGCTGCTTAGAAGATAAGCGTGACACTTATTCTTTATATTGATACTGGTATGATATAATTATATCATAATTACAATGTATTTTGGTTAAGATGAGGCATGTGAGGTGTCATTGCTGAATATGATTATCCTATTTGTATGCATGTATCATTTTTGTATCCAAAGTTATGACTATTTACTATGTATCTATTTCACATGTAGCTATTCCTGGGCAATGCCCACTAGACAAAATGCTCTCAGTTTAAATCAGGGTGGGCAAACTACGGCCCGAGGGCCACATCCAGCCCGCGGGACTGTCCCGTCTGGCCTCTGAGCTGCCGGACGGGGAGGCTCCCCCCAACCCTTCCCCTGCTGTTCCCTCTCCCTTGGAGCCATGCTGCCACAAGGGCAGCACTCTGGGGGCTGGGCTGCCCATTTCTGCAGGGCACGGCGGCAGCACGTCTAGCTCTGTCCAGGCTGCTGCTTTAAGTGGCATGGTAAGGGAGCGGGAAGTGGGGAGGTTGGATAAGGGGCAGGGAATCCCAGGGGGCAGTCAGGGGACAAGGAGCAGGAGACAGTTGGATGGAGCGGAGGTTCTGGGGGGGCAGTAAGGGAATGGGGAACAGGGAGGTTGGATAGGGCATCCTTGGATCATGGGGATAGGGTTTGCCCCTAATTATGCCTCACCCCATGGAGTCTGTATGATGTCCTCTGCTTTTACTGGTGGGCAAGTGATGCCCAGAAGAGCTAATTGGCTTACTCAGGAATTGGCTAATTGGCTTTGCACAGGAAGTCAGTGTAGCGCTAAGATTAAAGACTTGAACTCCTGTCTCCCAGCCCCATGCTGTAACCGATAAGAGATGCCCATACGTTGCAAATGTAATGAAATTTGACTGATATTTTTAAAAGCCGTAGTTAGCCTTTGAATTCCAGTCCTTTAATGAGCAACTTCAGAGGAAGTCCGAGTAGACTTTTTAATGCATGGTGAGCACTGAAATCAATGGAGTGACTCCCCTGGAATGAGACCCTAAAGGAAGCAATATATTTGACAATGTAATGCCACTCTATGACCTGTCACTACAAGGTGTTGGAACGTAATATAGACTTCTGCCATCCCTCACTAAATAGTGCCATGCGCTGAAAGCAAGTGGTGCAGAATTCTCAAGGGTGTAGGCACAAAAGAAATCCTGACATATTTCATAAAATGTATATGGGGCTTCTCTTTTTGGGGTGGTTATTAATTTCATTGGGAGGGGAGTTATTTTGTCATTTTTTGAGTTCTATATAAATGTCCTATAGCCAGGGTTTAGAGCATGTCAGCAGGATCTACATGGACCAATTAATGCACAGCCCACTGGTGTGCTTTAGAAATCACACCCCTATAGAGTGCATTACTGGTCCATATACGTAAGCCATTAAGTACAAGAAGGCTGGTTAGAATTCATTACTGGCTTTTTAAAATAATTTTGACAGATAATATTGATTATTTTTAAGCATTTTTCTATTTTTTATCAATATCCATTTTCACACTTGTGGGAAACTATGGGGGGAGGGTCAGACAATAATTATTTAATAACCGTCAATGTTGTGAATCCAAGAGTTAAAGCTCTATAATCATTACCACACAAGTTGTCAACATCGCATATGAAAATATACCAAATAAATGTCCTTAAATCAAACTCCAGGTTCTCAAGCGTAGTTTTCTTACTTTGCCTATTTGTAAATTTTTATTCTTTCTGAAGGAAACATTGTTTTGTTGATTGTGAGTGTGCAGCAAAATCGATGTTTACTGACATTTACTAAAAAAACCCAACCCTGACTCTTCCAAGTAACAATCTCTGGTGCTTTTTTCTGGCGTTGATTTTGTACTGAGTGTGTTTTATTGGTGTTCACGAATTAAAACTGAAAATCAGAAGCCTAAACCCATGTTTTAAATGGTCACATATGCCATTTATTGGGCCTCTGTGAGATGATTGAATGTTTGTTTGAGTTTCAAAATCTCTACAATAGTTAAAGGTTGCTATTTAAATTCTCTTAACTACAGCTAGTTTACATTCTTCAGTCCAAAAATAATTTTTGATGCACAAGGCCTTTTTACTAAATGCTTTGAAAATGTCCAGTGTGTTAGTAAAAAAAAAGAAAACTCGAGATTAGGTTTTTAGTTAAATAAATAAATAAAAATGGAAAATGTCCATGAAAACTTTTGAAAGTGAATGCTCGTTTCTTTCAAAGACTTTTACAGAACATACTTAGTGTTTTCCAACCAGCCCATTTAAGAAATGGGACCATTTTCTGTTCTCTGCTAGGACTGTAGTTTGAGTTAGGCACTTAAAAAAAAAATCTTTGTCTCAGAAAGATCATAGCATTTTTCATGAGTTGTAAAAAAGGGCATTATCTGATTGCAAAGTACTTTCCTCTTTCTGTGGGAAGTCGTCATCTGTATATAGCTTGTTTAACGTGCTTCACCTTTTGGGCTAGATTGACTTATGCAAGGAACCCACTCCCTGATTACATCTTGTGCAGCGACTGGGCTCAGGGCTTAGCTATGCGTGCACGTTATACCACAATAAAGCCTCCCAGAGCACTGTACCTTACTCCCCGTCCACACTGGCAAGGCACGTAGAGCGCTCTGACTCCCTAGCCGAAGCGCTCCTAGTACTCCACCTCTGCGAGAGGATTAACGGCTGTTGCATATTGCGTGAGACGCTTCAGGGTCAGTGTGAACGAGGAGTTAAATTACTGTGCTCTGACTGACCTCTGGAAACGTCCCATAATCCCCTTAAGCCATGTGGACAGGAGGATAGCGGGGTCTGAACTTACAAGACAGTGTGCTGACACACTCTCAGCTCTCCAAAAACCCACTCCTTCTCTCCCCACATACACACAACACACTCCACTCCACCCCCCGCATTTGAAAAGCACATTGCAGCCACTTGAACGCTGGGATAGCTGCCAATAATGCACCACTCCCAATGCAGCAAGTGTGGCCGTGCCAGTGCGCTTGCAGCTGTCAGTGTGGACAGACTGGAGCGCTTTCCCTAGTGTGCTCTCTGAAGGCTGGTTTAACCCGAAGCGCTCTACAGCTGCAAGTGTAGCCAAGCCTTCAGTTAGCTGGAGTAAAAAGAAAGTAACTAAATTATGCTGCTTGCAGCATATCCTGCCCTCACTGGGGTATAAATGGTCACTTGATTTAAGTCATCAGAGCTATGACAGTTTACGCCAGCTGAGGATCACTGACTGTCGTCGGATGCCTGCGTCTGATCCCTTTCAGCTGCGGTTGTCACAAGGTGACATCAGCCCTTTAAGATGGAAGAGGGGCTCCCAATGGGGATTAGGAGCAGGCACCTGAGTCTGAGAGGACTGGCGAGGACTGGCCATATTTGAGAAACCCTGCTGAATTGCAGGAAGGTTTTTGCACAGGTGCCTGGGCAAGGGGAGAAACTGAGGCCAGAAACAGGAGGGTTGTTGTGGCAGGCTGGCTCCTCGTGGGCAGGTGTAGGACTCTCTGGCAGGGAGGCCTGGAGAAGTGGAATACTGGAGGAGGGTGAGGCCCCGGGGTGAAGACCAGGGCTGCAGGAAGGCTGGTTGCTGTCAGGGAGGGAGGTCTGAAGAGTGGGGCCTTGGATCGGGGCAAAATGGCCTGGGAACAACATGCTGCTGTTCACTCTTGGATGGGTGATTTGGAGGCGAATGGGAAAAATCTTATGTTTATATGGGAACTGGAGAACGGTTTTACTACAAGGATGTTGGGGAATTACAGCCCTAGTGAATGTGAATAAATTTGTAGTGAACACTGAGAAACTCTGTCCTTTCACGGTTGGACAGAAAGGGAAACCGAGGCTTGGTGCACGTGTCATGCCATGACCTGACACTGGAGGGAGTTTGAGGCAGGACCGCCCTGCCGCAGTAGTTGATGTGGACTTATTCTCTAGAGGTGGGAGGTTGTTTCCCTCTATCCACACATGGAGGGGACTTTCTGAAGGATCCAGTGCTTACCATGCACTTGTTCCACTGTGTCCCTGCATGTGGTTATCGGGGGCAGGCCTAGGGTTGCACTATTCCCACAGGCTATATTACCTGTTCTGCATTCCCCCCGATATCACTCTGTGGAGCAGAACCCTTCTCCGTGGGATGTGCAGGTGGAAGAAACACTGGGAGCTCCATTGCCAGGGAACAGTTGAGAGCCACAGGGGGCTGTGGAGCCAATACGGAGGCACGTTGCCTCTGCAGGGATGGCCCTTGGCCTGCTGAGGATCCCTGGGGGGCTCTTTCTGGAGCTGGCCTTGCTGCTGTTTTGAGGGGTGCTCCGGAATCTGGGGGAGACTCGGTGAGAATTCAGAGCCTCACAGTGTCGTTTTCTCCTGGGCCTCCCTCCTGCAGGTAGGATCTTGTTCCTATGTTTTGAATGGCACTGAAGTGGAGGAGGGCTGGAGAGGGCTTGTGTCAGCATTGTCAACGATGGAAGCAGAGCTTGCAAATAAATACACGATTGTCAGTCAACTGAAGTGGTGGAGGCAGCCGAGGGTTTTCTGCCTTTCGCAGCACTTCAGAAACGCTGAAGCACTGGGGGCCAGAAAGGTGGGCGTTGATTTTTCAGAAGGTGCTTGGAGGCAGAGAATTCAGAATTTCCTCCTTGCCAGCTGAGAGGTGTTAGAATACAGGAATAGCAACGTTCACTAATGTGTTTCATAGAAACTGGTGCGTTTTTTTTTTCTATAAGTGGTACCCACAGCAGTGCTGCCCTCAAGATCCACCCCTCCTCCTCTCCTCAGTCCTTTCGCTGTACCTGATAACTGCCTGCCTGCCTGCAGAGTTCAGGTAAAATCTTGCCTTTTTCTGAGCTGGGGTGCTGAGGGAAGCAGAAGTCTAACTGCCAGTGCAGGGCAGGAAGGTTTGGGGAGGGAATATGCAGTCAGGAGCACCATATGCAGTTCCATTACTGCCTCCCCACTCATGGCAGATGCCATCCATAGCTGACAGCAGCATATGTAGAGGAGTCTCTCCATGTCCTTACGAAAGTAGGTAATGCCCTGTCTCTCCGTGTACCAGCTGGGGTATTAGCCTGTGTCCCAGCATGTCACCTGAGTGCTAGGTTAGAACTTGCCCTGCTGCCTTATAGGAAATATAGGAGTCTCGCTTTCCCTTTGCTTCCCTGCTTAGTGCACCCATACAGCAGATGGCAGGGTTTGGCTTTTTTATGCATAACAGATTTTCAGGATGTTTTAGCCGCTCCCTAGCTCTAACTCACTGTTTGAAGCGGTTGTTATCTTTTTCTCCAGTATGGACTACAATAAACATACTGAGAGCAAAGTGTGCTATTAGCAGCAAGACAATGATCCTCTCTTTGCGCTAGTGGACCTGCGTGATGGGCAGTTTTACCAGAGGGTCCTTCTGGCATTGTCAAGCAGAAATTACAATCGTGACCAAAGTAAATTGCTAACTGGATTCTGCAGAAAATGAGGACAAACCCAGAATGGCACAGCTTTTCCATTGCCATAAATATGTTTATTCTTGTTTTCTTATCCTTTTCATTACCCCTCTGGAAACCAATTACACATTCAGTGCCAATACACAAACAAGTTTTAGGTATTTATGGCCCGACAAGGAGCATTTGTTTCCTTTCATTTGAATACCTACCTGTTGCCACATCAAATGTCTGCTAGCAGAAGGAGATCCCATAATTGATTTGAATTGTATACAAGGAGCTAGAAGGGAACCGTGCAGTCAAAAAAGGTAGGCTAGCCTTTGCATGAGAGCAATAATATGTTGTGTGTTTTTTTATCAGCTCATTGTTTAAGAAGCTAAGAGAAACAAGAGATGGATGAAAAGATCATAAAGAATTTGACACAGAGAATTGCCAATTAGGGTTCATAATGAAAAACATAAACTTAGAAAGATCCTTTACTATTATCAATAATACCTGTACTTTTTGAAGGGTGGATTTAGTGATAAAATGGAGAACACAGACTAGATTCTGACCACAAAAAACATCTATTCGTACTCTAGGGTGGAATCCCAGGTGAAGTTCTGACCCGAATGGGGGTTTTGCCCTTGACTGCATTGGGGTCAGGATTTCACTCTGAAATTCCATTATTGACACAGGAGTTGATTTTATGATGCTTGACCACACACCATTTGGTATCCATCTTTTCATACTTCCACAACCTGAAAAAGCTTGTCACTTTTACAGCGTTGGTCCAGTAAAAGATATTATCTCACCTACCTAGTCTCTTTTTATATCCTGGGACCAACCCAGCTACAACAACACTGCAGTGGAGTTAGGCAAATGCTGAGAGCTTTTAACCTCTCTCTCGCCATTCCCCCCATAGAGCTTTCCTTTTGGAATGATGACATTAATTTTGCTGTGTGCTATATTGCACAGTGACTAAAGGAAAGAGAAAAGGAAGGAAAGAGTACACGATGTAGCCCTGACTGAAAAAGAACCTTTTCTATTTCAGCCTTTCATGTTCATTGGTCATTTCATTGGTCATTTCAGGGAAATGGTCATGGTCATTGGTCATTTCATGGTCATTGGTCATGTTCATTGGTCATTTCAGGGAAACATGCTCGCCCAGAAAAGTGAGGATGCACAGTCTAGGCCTATACGGATGGCTGTCTCAGCTGATCGTTGAAAACAAACAGCAGAATTAATATTCATTTCTTAGCGTTTTTGTGGTAGCTGAATTACGACATTATTCTCTTGCAGTGTTAATAGCTCAAGGTAACAATGCAAGGCTGGATTTAGTGTTTTTGCTTCTCAGTTGCCATGGGCTTTCATGGCTCATCTAGCACACAGTATGGTTCCAATCCTGTGCCCATTGATTTCCGTAGCAGCAGGATTTAGACTGTCAATTTTGCAGCACTTGAACTGCAGCATTTTCCTGCCAAGTAGAAAAAGTGGGAAGTATATTTTGGCTTCACAAAAAACCTGTCCAAAATATATACTAAAATATTAGGAAATTGCCCTCTCCCTCTTTAATGAGTCATTTGGAAGATGAAAGCAATTGCTAAAGGTCACAAAGTTCCCAAGGGTTCGATATTCTTGAACCTAGGAACTTCTAAGAAATGTTACATTATGAATTCTGACTTATCCAGGCCCTACTGAATGCAGGCTACCGTGACATTTATGTGGGTGTGCTTACCTCATTCTCTGGCCTTTAGATGGCTAATTACAATGGCATAAGGGCTACTGTTTTCACAGTTCAGGAGGCACAGGTAAAATTAAATTGCATAAATGTACCATAGTTATATATAGTTGTTGTAGCTGTGTTGGGCCCAAAACATTAGAGAGACAAGGTGGGGAAGGTAATATTTTTATTGGACCACCTTTTGTCTCTTGTCTCTCTCACCAACAGAAGTTGGTTAATAAAAGATATTGCCTCGCCCACCTTGTCTCCATAAATGTACCATTCAGTTCTAATAACTGTTAATAAACAAGGACTATGGGGCATATGGTCCCATGGCTCATGTAGCTACTTCCTACAAAACCTGCCTGAAAAATCCTTCTATGTACTAGTTGCCAGACCCAAAATATGGTAACATGCATAAGGTCGCGGCAAGGATTCACAGATCCCACTCTTTAAAATCAGGGATCTAATCACATCCCCTCTTCAGAAGGCCTTGGATTTGTAGACTTCTCAAAGTATGCCTAGAACTCCAGTGCCTTGTTCTTACAATCCTAGGGAGCCCAAACCCTAGGGTACAAATGCTGATAATAATATTGACTTAATTGTTTTGTGAGGTTTTGATTTGGTTGGCTCTTTGTTGTTCATGTTTATTCTTGATGTGTATTATTTGGGTTGAAAGGCTTATGTTCTGTGTTTGTATTAGAGAAGGTCTAGCCATTTATTATTCTCTTTTTAAAATAAAATACTTGGCTAATCTTACAATAACAAGCTTCTGACAACTGCCTTGTGTGTAGTTTTCCATCTTCTCTTGTAATCCCTTTTTCTTCTACGTCTTTCATTCTCTCTCATGTTCTCATTGCTACAACCATTTATTTCTAGCAGGTGTCAATCCTTTCAGTTTTCTAAATCCTTCTTCTTTGATTGTGTATGAGGAATGTCTTTCCTCGTGTCTGTAGCTTTCTTAAAGCCACATTACCACAATGTTGCCATACCTCAGGACTTGATCTTGTGATATTTGGTGTTTTTTGGAAAGCCCCAATGTTGGGAGACCTGCGATGACACAAGCATCTTGGCTTTTATTTTTTTTTAAAAAGTTTCTAGTCCTCATAATTGCAGAGAAAAACTGAAAACCATGAGCCCTACAGGCTCAAAAACCAGAATACAAATAGAGCACCCAAAATGTTTCCATCTTCTGAAAGTCTTTTGATTTTTAAGCCCTTCTCATTACTTTTGAGCTCTTGGGGTTGGCAGTAGTGCATTGTGGATACCCAAACTCAAGTTGAATATTGCCTGCCCCCCCAAGCAGTCTCACTCAAGTCAATGGGACTTCTTGTGGGGTGAAGGTATTACTCAGTGAGACAAAGGGGATTGCCATGTGATCCTTAACATTTAGGGCCAAATACTCAGCTAGTGGCCCTGGATCTATGCTGATTGACACTAGTTGAGGATAAAACCCATAACTTCAAATAGTCATAATCTGCACACTTCATTGTGTGTAGTATTTTTTTTTACCCTGTTCAGTTCTGTTGATAGAGCAGAACTTCAAAGAAAGAGAGAGACTGTCTTAGTTTCCATTTCACTCTCTAATCCCTGGTTCTCTTTTCAGTTTCTCCCTTAACTTATCTCCCTTTTGTTAAATGTCCTCTCTTCTCCATCTTTCTTTAATTACATCTAAAGTCTAGAGCTCCTCTTCCCATTCTAAATCATATTCCTATTATCAGTCTCATAAACATTAATGGAACTCTTCCATATTTCATTAGTTTTGTTCTTGCCCATATTTAAGTGTCTTTCAGACATTAAGTCACAGAGAGACTCCACGTTGTGTCCTTATTTTGCTGTATTCAAAGTCAAGCTTGCTACCAGCCCTGCACAGGCAGCTATTTAATAGAGTGCTGCAATTAGCTTTGTTTGTTTCAGATGTTTTTCTTCCTGTCTCCTCCTTGAGTCTGCCTTTAGGTTTGATACATCCCAAATGGGATTTCCACAGAACAGGCGCTAGAGTGGTTCCTAAGAACAGCTTGAAAAAATAAATAACTTGTATTTTTACCTTTCTTACATCAGAACTGGGGGGGGGGGACCTCTTTAATTAACAAAGAATAGTCTGACTGTCTGCACTAAAAACATTATGCTGCATTTTGAGATGCATTTACAGTGGTATGCAAATATGACATGAAATAAATTACAGAAGAAATAAAAACGTACTTGAGGTATTCTTGCACTGATCTGACATCTCTGGGGTCTGGAAGAAAATTCTGCTCAAGGATGGACAACATGTGAAGAGAGTGTAGAAATGTTACAGTCAGACCTAGGGTCAGATCCTCAATGGGTGTAAATCAGCATTGCTTTGTTAAAGTCAGTGAAATTGTGCTGACTTACACCCGTTGAGGATTTTGGTCCCATCCCACCCAGTCATGCTGGATGCTGGAGAACAAAACACGATGCAATCTTTGTGCGCTATGGAGGACACTCATGCTTTGGTAGAGGACCCATTGCTAGATCGTACATGACAAGAAGGTGTCCTGCAAGGGAGCTTCTGCAGCCCCTTTGCACTGGGAGTGGGTGAGTCCCACAGCCACTTCAAAAACCACCTGGATGATTAAGAAGAGGAGTTGCTTCACCTCCACCTAAGAAGTAGATCCAGTAACTAGGAACCTTCACGTGAGGGGCACGAAGGAGCAGCAGCCACTCTTCGGGCCTGTCAGCTGCGGTACTAGCCATAACAGCATTGTGTGCTGATACAGAGGGACTGTGTTTCACTGCTGTGGCCTGCACAGGTGTTTGGGAGATGGTTCTGTTATCTTCAGTCCCCGTTTCATTTCCATGTCCCAAGTCTCTTTATGGGTGGTGGGGGTTGGAATTGAACCCGTAAAGCCCCTGCAATGCGCAAAGGCCTTTCTGCTCCCAGCAGAGGTGTATGTATGGATCGGACGCAATCAATGTTCACCTCGATTGTGATGGTGTGTCAGATAGAGCAAGGGAGGGGAGGGCATGGGAGCAGCGTGGGTCTGTCTGGGAGTGGATCTTCAGTCTGGAACTGAAGTGGTGCACAGTGGCCATTTTGTTAAGAATCAGATACTCCTGAACACTGATTCGGATAATGGTACAGGCAGCCAGCTGTGAAAAGGAGAGGAACTGGTGCTGTCAGGTAAATGTTTTTTTCCACTGTACACAAGTGTATTTCTCTAATTTTTTTTTTTTGACTGGTTCAGGATCTGGCCTACAAAAAATGAAACAGAAACCAATTGACAGCTGCCATAGTATAGGTCACAGAGAAAAAGTGTATTTTCTCATGGGAATTTGGTTTTGCTTTTCAAGGTACAATGGCTTTATACTGCACATAGATTTCAAATTCTCTGAGCATCAACGCAGGAATGAGTTTAGCTAAAAATTCTATGGAACTAGTGTTGCTCTGTGGCGAGTGTGGTCTAATTCTTGCTTTAGCATTGTTTATACCTGTAATTGAACAGATTTATGTCAATATGGACTATTAGTCCTCATCAAGGTGTAAATGAGGCAGATAATAGTAAGAGGGGCTTTAATATCTCTAAGCAATGTCCAATCAAATCAGAGTCATTTACCTGCAACTCACAGGATAGTTTGTGTTGCTACTTGGGACATATGTGCTGAGTGGTTGCAAAGAGCATACAAGTGGAGATAAATGTCTCTTCAAGCACTGTTGTTCTTTCCAGAATAGCTATGTCCATATCTAATGGCCTTCGCTTGTGGGGAACATTGCCTAGTGGTCAGGCTTAGGAGTGGGGTTGGTAGGGGAGCCTGGCCCCTCCCAGTCCACCAGACTCCAGCCCAGAACCCTGTGAGGCCTATCAAAGGTCTGATAGCCGGGGCTGCCCTCCCTGGGCTACTTTCTACCACTCCATGGTTGCCCAAAGCTTGCTGTCTGTAATGAGATGTGCAGGTGGTCAGCTCACCGCTTGGCACCTCCTTGTGGCCACTCATGGCGTGGTAGCTCCCTCTGTCTCGGAGCAGTGTCTGTATCTTCCCGTGGCTTGGCCCTCAGGCAGGTCAGTTCCAACTGAGGTGACCAGACAGCAAGTGTTACAAAGTGGGACGGGGGGAGGGAATAGTAACCTATATAAGAAAAAGACCCAACAATCGTGACTGTCCCTATAAAATTGGGACATCTGGTCACCCTGGTTCCAACTGTCTTCCCTGTTGGGGTAGAGTGTAAAGAAAACAAGACGAATTAACGCAAATAAACCGAGTCCTTATGTGGGAGAGAATGCCTCCCTCTCAGGGCATCCCTGAAGCAGGTCCTCCCTTCCCTCAGGGAGGAACCTTTGGTAGGGAGAGGTCCTGCCTTCCCTCAGCTCTTCTCTCGGAGCTGCTACGTGCACGTCTACTCTCTTTCCTGCTCTGCCCCCGAGAAAGCTGTTCTGCATCCTTTAACTTCTCCTCCAGCCTGTGACTGCCTTGCAAGTGAGGTGAGGTGGGGCTGGCTGAGCCCAGAGCAGCCCCTTAACCCCTTGGTGCCTAGTGTGGGGTTTGTATACGTTAAGATATTTGTACAGAGCAGCGACTCACCCCTGCGGCGCCTTCCGCTGGTCGTCCAGGGAATTAGCTCATCCAGTTTCTGGAGCGCCCTCTGCAGGATGAAGTCCTGCTTGCTGCTGGCCCCATGTCCCTCCCTGGACCCCGGTGCCCTCTTCCCTACGGTGCTGCGCCCCTGGCAGTATCCCCATAGTCTAGCTCTGGGTCTCCCCTCCCTGGGGAACCCCCAACCCTCTGAGACCCACCTTGCCGCAGTCTAGGCAACTGCCAGTCACCACTTACCCCCATTCACTGGGGCAAACTGCAGTATAATTGCCACTCATCACCATCAAGGAGGATTGGCCTGCTGCCTCTGCCGCCATGGGTTGCACCCGGGTACATTCCTCAGCACAACGGTGTAGCAGCAATGCCCTGCTCATTGTGTGTATGTGGGACGGGGGATAGCCATGGTTCCGTTCATTCTCCATACCTTCTCCACCCCCAGCCCATGCAGTGTAGGGGAGTACTAGCCCTGCAGAGAGTGCGTCTCATGCTGCACTGCTACCCATAGGATGGGTAATTAGTGCAGGATAATGGGGGGATGCCTTACACCTCTGCCTGGGTGTGCAGGACTGGACACAGTGAGGCCCTAGGGGAGTTAAAGTTTGGCTTGTATTAAGGTGGATAGAGCACTGGATTGAGACTCGAGAGACCTAGGTTCTATTTCTGGCCCAACCACTGGTCTGCTTGATGAGCTTGGACAGACAAATCATGTCGCTACTGTGTGCCTCAGTTTCTCCATCTGTAAAATGGGGATAATGATACTGAACTCCTGTTTGTAGAGTGCTTTGAGATCTGATAAAAGCTAGATGGTATTATTAAAACTATGGTTTAAAAAAGAAAATTAAACCCTTGGAAAATGCAACACAGTATTCTCTGTAATTGTTTCCCTGTGTAGGAGCGGTCACATCGCACATAGTTTTTGTTCTCGTAAGTGCAATATGTAGAAGTCATCTGAAGTGTGAGATGATGGTCGAAAGTATGTGATTTTTATTGAGTAGTAAGGAAAATAGTCGCCATAAAATTGATGGTGCACATTATCACTGAGTGCACAGCATCCTTCTTATTCACACACACTTTTCAAAGTGTCCTGTCCACACTCATGTAGATTTTTCCACTGTGAAGATAGGATGTTTTGTTTTGTGAAGTTCTCTTTTCCATACAATAGCCAGGAGCTAATTATTGTGAGACAAGGGATATGTAAAAAAAAAATACACGGAGGTTTTGTTTAAAAATGTGAACCGCAGTAGAGTGCTTGGCAACACAAGAAATAGCCTAAATAATTTTGGTTTGAAATGAGTCCCTGGAAAATCAATATATCAAACTGGTGATGGCGATTGAGAGTGTGGGGGGGGGGGAGACCAAAGCAGATTTGCAAGGAAACAACGGGGCTATATAACAATGGTTCCAATATTACAATGAAGAATTATTACTCCTGACTGGTATGCAATGTACAAGACAGAACCTGCATAGAGCTCACTGAAAGACTGAGGTCTAACAGTATCAGTACTTGGGAACAAAAGCACAGTTAGCAAAGTGCATTTTCAGTGAGCAGGTAACAATGTGTATCTCAACTTTTCCTTATAGGAGACAGAGCTTCTAGATCTCAGCTTCGTCAGAGATGCCAGATGTGGGAAATACGCCAGAGCTCCCAAGGTAGGAACTGCTGTTGTTTACATACCAGGTGTTGCATTGATAACTTACATAAAATGGCTTGGATATTAGAAAATGTGCTCAACGCAATAAATATCATTTTGCTTTTCTCTTAATTTACACAGCCTGTGAAAAGATGAGTTGAGATGGTTGGGCCATTGCCTGTTGAGCCTGTGTGTACAATTTCGATGAATGTTTTATGTGCAGTGAATAAACAAAAAAATTGGAAACGCATGCATTATTTCTAAAGATCCAGTCAAAATGATGGATGCTCTTAACTTCCCTCTTGGCTGAGTGTTTAGTTTTAGTTCTCCCTTGCATTTGGTACTGGATGTTTGCCTGTCTGTTGAAGCCAATTAGTCTTTTTCATGTGACTTCAGTGGTCATTGAATCAGTCCCCCTGGATCCAGTTAGGTGGGGAGTTTTTTGTACCTTCCTGTTGAATGTTGCTGATAGAAATATGTTTTCTGTATCGTTGGTTTTGGACAGATAATTCACATCTGAGTGGAAAATCCCTAGCGCACAGTTCTGGTAACTGGACTGTACCCTAGAGAAATCCAGAGAGGTTGCAGAGGGAAAGAAAATCTCTCCGGGGCTCTGGAAATGAATCACTGCTGCTTCACAGCTGCTGCCGAAGCTTCAGAGTTGCAGCAGCCTCTGAAGTTGCAGTTCCTACCCTGACCTAAGGGGAGGAAGTAGATGATTGATTTGCAGTTGATCCTCTCTTTCCACACTCCACCCAGCTGTGTTGCAGGATGCTTTTCCATGAGCTGCTCAGGTTTTGTCAGAATATGTTTTAGCAGCATGAATGGCAGGTATTTGAACCTATCTGATGGTTATCTTCAAATATATTGCAATCTGGTTTTCAAAGCTTTCCGTACGGTGCCAACAGCATTTGACATGCTGAATTGTAATTGAAATGCTACAGAAGTACTTTATGACATCCACATTAATATCAAATTAGTTAACCATGATTAATGGCTTTATGATGAATAGTAATAAAAAATTAACAAGGGCTGGACCATTATTTTTAAACTGATACCCACCTTTCTATAAAGCATTCAAGTTCTTCTAGCAAAAATGTTTTTAGCTAAGATTTATGTGCAGCCATTGGTTTGGAGGTTTTGGTTTATTAGGTTACAGAAGGGCTGTTTTTGTTATGGTGTATTACCAGCTTGAGTGCAATGGCATCAATTGAAGGGCACCAGCAAACCAGGACTTCCTTCCTGGTATAATGTCTCGCACCTGTGTGAATCAGCCCGCCGTTTATTGCTGGTTGTGTGGGATCACTGGTTGCGTGGCACAGTAGATACTGCACTTGTGTTGGCAGTTTGACAGGGGCATGTTTACCCCATGGCGCAAAATGCTCCTTTTGGGATCAGTTGTGCCCATTTTTCACCAGTCCATGTTCTGGGCACAGTGGGCAAAGAGGTGTAATTCATGGACGAGTGTACGTTACAGGAGACTTGGTGTGACAGATCCACAGTAGTAGCTCATGCTTTGGGATCTGGACATCACTGGCTCCACTCCAGAAGCATTGGCCCAGACGGCGGTCCTCAGAGAGGTATACTGACTCCCAAAGTTACCAGACGCACTTCTCCACCGCTGCCCTCCTTAACAAGTCCCAGTGTGCTCTGCCCATGGACACTCTACTCCCCTACCATTAAGTACCAGTGGGAATAATCCTTGCATTAAGGTGAGGGCGAGGACTGTAATTGTGGCCAGTCCCTGCATGGAGCCTATTCAGAGGAGAAAGTTCCTTGCACTTAGCATCCATGTAAAGGCATAGCACCCATAATTTGCTCATCCTACATCAGTCCTGAATGTATGGTCTATAAATACTATGATCCAGATTCTCAGCTTCTGTAAACTGGTGTAGATTCATTGAAGCTGACTTAGACCAGCTGAAGATCTGGCTGTATATGTAGTGCTGTAGGCACTCTCCATACCACGGACATGCGGTAAGCCTATATGATTTGTGTCCTGGCTGTCTTAGAGACCATATGATATTTAGGTCATGGCACAAGGTCCAGCTGTTTGTATCAGAAAGAGAATTTGGATGGAAAATTCATTATATGGGTAGAAATAACCTTTTTTTTCTTTGCATTCCTCTAATTTATGATGATTTTTGGTATTAAATTTGGTGACTCAGTTTCCTGCCAGTTTGAGTAAGCTCATTTAATTTTGTGTGTTCATAAAGTATAAAGGCTTGTAGATTGGGCCTCTGTCTTACAAGGGCCTGATCCAAAACCCATTTAAGTCAGTGGGAGTTTTTATACCACCTTCAGTGGTCTTTAGATCAAGCTCAAAGGTGAACAGAAATAAAGTGATCATCTGTATTCAGCACTGGTTTTTCGAATGTCCTATTTGATTTTATTTTTGTATTTTAATAATAATGCCAAAGATGCCTATACAAGGCACTAGGTACCCTAACACATCATTAGTATTGCAACAAAGTTCCAGCAGCATTAAAATAATTATTTGAAAAGGAGCACAGCCACTCATATATTAAAAAACAACAACCCTCCTTTCCACTCGTTCATTATTCCAGGACACTCTTCCTCTAAACTCCTATGAAAAAGGCGGGGGTAGGGGGTGGGGGTGTTTCTTGGTTTACCTTTAATTACTGTGCCCCTGTATTGTATAAAGTCCATCTTTGGTAGTAAGCGCTGGCATCTTTAAGTACAGGAAGCAAAACTGCTCATTTCTAGGCCTATTTCAAACTTGTCTGTGTGAATTATTTTCAACAATTGTCTTCCACCAGTCAAAAGAACCACATTTTGTGAATTGTTTTGTAATCTCTAGTGTGCCTTCTTAATTGATATAAAAAGGAATATTCTTTTCCTTAGGTCATTTTTAGCCATGGGGAAAAATATTCAGCTCCTTTTCTCTTCTTTTATAGTGGGTAACATTGCTGGTCTTTCTGACAACCCATCTCACTCCGTCTCAAACGATCATCCTACGTTTTGCTCTGATAACAATCATTAAAGTGAAGCTCTGGATTTATGTGCTGTGGAAGGCTGGTAGGGTGAGAGCAGCCTGTGCTCTGGAGAAAGGAAATATTACGAAGGTGGATGTTTTAATACCTACCAGGGCCATAATGTATGGTGCCTGTTACACCTCTTGGGAAGGTGTAATCTGTAAACCCCCTTATATTCCCCTGTAGTTGTGATAAAAAGGACATTTTTTCTGTACACGGACCCCCAAGACATGTTCTTTCCATCCATCTACCAGTATGAACCTCATCACCATGGCATCTAAGCCTCCTCACAGTCTTCAATGTATTTTTCCTCCCATCATCCTTCGAGGCAGGGAAGTTCTACTCCCCTTTTAATGCCTTTCTTGCCTCACACAGGAAGTTGGCTGCAGAGCCAGGGATTGATCCTAAGTTCCCTGTGACCCAGTCTAATGCCCTCTCCATTGCTAGACCTTCCTTCCTTTCACTGCGGACAGTGGCATGACTGGCTCACCACGTCTGCACTCCCAAGCACTGCAGCCCAGTTTTGTGGCTCCCCTCTGCTGGGGTGCCTGAGGAAAGAAGGGGCTCTTCACACCCACTGCTCCTCCTGAGCACCCGTTCAAACATTATTTGAACCTTCATATTTTCTGGGCTCGGCATCAGCTGCTGGGTGTGAATATACCAACTTCCTGATCCATCTCATTCATTCTCCAGAAATCGACTGAGAGAATCTTGTTAACGAAGTCGAGGTGGTAGAATGCGTGTTGCCATTTTATGTTACATGTAACCGTTCATTTCCAGTCGTCTACTTGCTATCGCTCGCGTCTCTCTACGTCATTAAAGAATTTCTTGCTTGTGTTCACTATGAACTGAACTCAGTGCTGTGTGTGCAGAAGAGTGGGGATTGGAGGCCCAGGTAGTAACTTGGGCTGTCCCATACTATGGGGCAGGTGGTAGCGAGGTGCCCCCATAGCCATTTGTATCCCCAGGAAGTGTCACACCCACCCCGTCCCATTTCTTTTTGCCCCCTTTTTTGAGGATGATGTGTGTCCACATCATGTCCTTTCCTGTCATGATTTAGCCCTGAACATGCGCCTGATCCTGCATCTCCAACTTAGGCCAGATTTCCACTATCTCAGCAGGCAAGGAAACACTGAATATCCCTGTTCATTGTCTTCGCTAGGGATGTACGCTGAATGTTCCACATAGGTGAAAGAGGGCTCAGTCAGTTCCCAAGTGTAAAGCAACTCAGGGATGGTAACCACTGAAGTGACACCCATTTAGGCCCATTGATTGTATTGTTGTTTACAATACAACACCACCTAGAAGCCCCAGCAGAGATCATTGGCCATTGTGATGGTCACTGTACATTCACATAGTTCGATCTCCTGTCTCCTATAATAAATAAAGAATCAGAGGAAGGGAGTGATATCTCCATTTTACAGATGGGGGAACTGAGGCAAAGTTTTTAAAAGGTATTTAGGCACCTAGAGATGCAGGTGACCCTTTACTGGGATTTTGAATGGGAGTTAGGCACTTTTGAAAACCGCACTAGTGGAGCCTCAATATCTTTAAAAATCTGGCCTCAAGTGACTTGTGATAGAAGGTTTTAATCACAAACCGATCCTTCCTATCCCCCAATTTTAAAAAGATTTATTTTTCTCTCTTCAACCTCAGAACACCAGACTCAGAAATTATGGCAATATTGCCCACCTAACTGTGGTGTTTGTGCAAAGTCTTATGCTTTAGATAGAGGGTGCTGGTAACAAGGACAAATATCAAGCACTACCAGCATTGTAGTGAATTTGAAAATGAGAAGATAAATGGAATTAATGTTCTAAAAAAAACAAAAAGAGACCTTCATAATTGTGAATTAGGAGAAGTATCTTGATTCCAAAATACAAAGGGAGATACACAAGGCCGAGGGACTAATAAGATAATATTAGCATCTGCTTTTTAATAAGGTATTAGAATAATTTAAGAAGGAGGCAAAAGTAATTTGGGGTGCAGGAGATTAATAAGCGATTCATCGTTAAACCAGAAGGAATAACTGTTGATGTAAATTCATTTCTGAAACATGAAATGCTCAGGACTTCATCTCATAGTCCTCACTCATCAAAACTCCCATTGACATCAGTCAGATTAGAACTCCACAAAGGGCAGGCCCCAAGCTATTTATGTTTCAAAAATGCTGACGCGGATTTGTAAATCAGTAGTTACTCCTTTGAATTCCTTATTCATTTCCGCTTGCCATGCCATTTACCTGGTAGTAACCTCTGCAGTTTTATTTCAGCATGAGGCCTGGGAAAGGCCTGTTTTTGTTCTTTCCCTTGGAATGTTCCATGTACATGACTATAGAAGAAAATTAAATATCTACATGCATTGAAAAGAAAAATTGGTTCTTGTACAATAAAACAGACATTGCTGTGAACATTTATGTGCTCTGACGTGAGTAAATATGTCAATAATATATAAATTCTTAAATATAGGAACATAACTAATAATGTCATAAGTTACTAAATATCAGTTGAACGATTAACTGTTGAAGAATTTGCATCTGCAGTATGCTAATAGGACTGTAAAATACACACTATTTTTTACTATTTTGGAATTTTTGAGACAATAACAGTTTCTATGGAAACTGAAATCTTCATGTAACTATTTAAGGGTTTCAGTAGCAAACAGAAATAGGATGAATTGGCAGGGCTCAGGAAGAATCCCTATGGCAAATGTTCACCTTTTAAAATTTTTGATGCATTTGATTATTGCTTCTTCCCCTTGACACCAGCACCGATCGTTCAACAGGAGATGAAATACTTTAAAATGACAGATGGTATAGAAACTTGATAAAATTAAATAATGAATAAATAAAAGGACTGTTCTGAAAGCCTAAAATAAGTAAATAGGGCAACCTGAGTACTTCAAACATTTCAGCCTTGCAAAGGTATTTCCAATTAACATGGTAAAAATCCGCTAAATGCAGTCATTCACATTTTGAAGTATCAGGTGTTGTGTTCGCAACTCTTGTGGTCTTGCAATATTTGGCATTTTTCTCAAAGCCCCAGCTTCTGGAGTCAGGTGACCTAGGGAAAATCTCCAGCTCTCCGTTAAACAAAACAGGAAGTTTCTAGCACTTGTACCTGTGAAGAAAAGCTTGAATATGTGAACCCTAAAAGCTCAAAAACCAGAGAGGCAAATAAAAAGGATCCCAAGTCAATTACTTTTTAAAGTCTCATGACTTTTGGCGGAGTTACTCATGAATTTGAAATGTTTGGGGGTTTTACTGCACTCGATTTTCTACTCTGTTGCACTGTTTTTTGTCATTGACAAGTGTAATGGAGTGGAGAATCAGGCCAGATGTGTATTGAGGTTTCTTTTGCAGTCTCTCTCTCTTCCCGCTCTCTCTTTGTTTTTAACCCTGTTTTCTGAATTACAAATTGGGATTTTAGAGCTTTGTTTCAGACGTATTAAGAACATGCATAAATAAATAAAATAAATAAATAAATAAACAACACATGGATGTTCTAACTTATAGATAAGGTCCTAACTTCTGATACAACTGATCAAATAAGAATTACAAGAAACTTTCAGGATAGTAAATATAGTTGAAGCATTTGACTTCTGTGTGAGCCCTGTCCTGAAGCAGAATTTGACCACTCTTTCATGTTTGCAATCATGGTCTGGTGCTTTGTGGAGTGTATGCTTTTAGGGGAAGTTTCTATAGTCTCACATTGAATGGGATCTGATTTAAGGGAGAGTATGATACCAATGAAATATGAAAGATTATCTTGTTTTGGGGTGGTTTCTTTCTCTCTTTCTAGCCCCAAAAAGATAGGAAGGAAATGTCTGCACTGGAACTGGAAAGTATAATTTCCAGCTTCACAAGATAGCCCCACGCTAAGTCTGATCAAGCTAGCGGGCTACAAATAATGTCACTGTGGCGGTGAGAGTGGCAAGACGGGGCCAGTCGCTTAAGTATGGCAAGCTGCCAAGCATCATACTCTGGTGGCCTGTCCATTTTGCTGCTTGGACCGCTGCATTGACAGTGCTCTTTCTAGTGTGCTCTTTGATCAAAGATACCCTGAGTAGGTCAGCCGGGGCTGGAAGTTACACCTTTCCAGCTCCACAGTAGACATAGCCAGATTCTTGACACCTAGGAATCAATCATGTTTCGTTAACCACCAATTGACCCAAAAAGATAGGGGCTAATTGTCCTTTTAAATTCTTAACAAGCCCTACCTGGCCTCTGAAGAAAGTAGATTCCTGGGCCAGTCAGGAGAGCTACAGTTCAAACGTTGTCAAGAATCAGAGGGGTAGCCGTGTTAGTCTGGAATTGCAGAAGTGACAAAGAGTCCTGTGGCACCTTAAAGACTAACTAAAAAAAAAAAAATTTTAGTTAGTCTTTAAGGTGCCACAGGACTCTTTGTCAGTTCAAACGTTGGAAGCTATTGGCCTCCTGCTGGCAAGTGTAGGCAGTTAATCTGCAGGAGCTGAAACCTTGAAGGCCAGTAGGATGGAAAACCACTAGAAGGAGCAACTCTAATGATCTAATCTGACCTCCTGTAGAACGGGGGGCCATTGAACTCCTAGAGCACATCATAGGTAGCCTGCATTGTGACTTGGTTTGGGATTTTTTTAAATGCCTTGGCACATGTCTTCTCCCAGCTCAGGGAAGGACAAATAAAACTTGCATTCTACCCTCTAGAAAGAGAAGAAAAGCACCTGTGACTTATTTTGTGTGGAGACCACACCCACCACTCAAGGTGGCCCTGTGACAATAGTCAAGTTATATTTTTATCAGTGGAACAAAAGAGCTTTTGTTGTCTTTATCACATTCCCAAGCCGGAGTGGTAGTTCTTTTCTTTGTGATCAAGGCTGATTTAGGGCAATTATGCTGTGTTTAATAGCCTCCTTGATAAGACAGCATGTGGGAATTTTTTCTTCTACGCTATAAATCCCCTAGAAAAGTTAGCTGCCTACTAGAATTTTATTGGAAGGCAGATCAGGCCCTAGTTTTGCAGCCCAGCAAGATTTCTACTGCTCTGTCTGTTTCAAATGTTGGCATCGCTGCTATTTATATCCCTTGATAAATTCATGTCATTTTTCCCTTGAATAACCTTGGCATTAAGTTAGAAACTCTTATGTAAATTACACCTTAGTAGGGCTCTACTTCTGCCAACAATAAATAAAAGCAGATTGTGCATATTGCACACCTTCTCTTCACCCAAGCTCATTTGTATTCACTCTACTTAAATACAACAGTGGCATCTTTTCATAAAACTGTTTGTTCTTTCCCAGCATAGCATTTCAGTTTCACGTTAACAATAATGAAAGTTAAACATGTTTTCCCTTCTCTGGCAGTTGGTATAGCTGTAAAAGGAGAGTTGTCTTATAAAAGCAAAATAAAGGTGTCAAGGAGTCTCTCCGCCGCTGCAGAAGGTCAGATACACACCATGCTGTGTGTATTTATCGGAAGGAGATATTGATTTAAACAAAAGCCAGTGTGATTTTTGCTATGGGTTGGAATGGTCTGGTAAATGTTACACCAGAATGGAATTTACCTCGTGAGTTCACAGTCACATGATGTGGCAGTTTAAATAACTGGAGTGAGGCAAAGAAAGTGATAAAGGAAGTTTGCTTTTAGAGTGGATTCGCTGGGAGAAGAACATTCCTTGCTTGTGAATTCTTTGCAAGGTGTGGAGGCGAGGTCTTTGTGGACAGAGTACTTGAGATTGGTCAGAGTGGAAGTTGCAGAATGGGCAATTAGTGGAAAAGTTAGATATATTTGTTGTCATCAGCATATTAATGACAGGCAGATTATTAAAAACTGCTCCCTGTGGAGCCCCACAGTAAAGAGAAGCAGAATCTGAACATCGCAGGCACAAAGAAACCATCCCCAAATGATGTGTTAGGTTCATTTTAACCATGTGACAGCTGTATTACTCAGCACAGCAACAGACACTAAATGTGTTAAAAGAATGATGTGATGGGTAGCATGGAATGCTGCTGGGAAGTCCAATGGTGCTAAAAATGGACAAATGGCCTAAGAGTCGGGAGAATCAGTAAGTCATCATCTACCTTGAGCAATGCAGCCTCCGAGCTGTGATGCATCTTCAGACTTGCTTTTGTAAATTTTTGGATAAATCAGATGGTCCTAAACAATTTGCAATTGACTATAAGCACTTTTTAAACAGTACCTTTGATCAACCTCATAACTTAGAAGCTGAGTAAAAATTAGAGGGACAAGGTGGAAGAGGTGATATTTTTTATTGGACCAACTTATGTTGGCAAGAGAGAGAAGCTTTGGAGCTACATGGAGCTGCTCTTCAAGTCTGGAGAAAGTATTGAGAGTGTCACAGCTAAATACAAGATTGTTTAACATAAGGAGTTAGCACATATTCTGAGGAACCATTCAAAGTGAAGTGTGCCAGTAACGCTCCTCCAGTCATAGGATAAAAAGGGGGGTTAGTGGGTTACAGATTATTGTAATAAGCCATAAATCCAGTGTCTTCATAAAGACCATGATGTTTAGTGTCTAGCAAAGATACGCATTTAAGCTCCCAGGTTCATCCTTTGAAATTGTTGTGCAGGTTTCCTTTGAGAACAAGGACTCAGATATAGAATGACGCTTTGTGAAAAGTGATTTATGGCTTATTACAACAATCAACAACCCCTGCATCCGCTTCCTTTCCTCCCTGTGATGGGAGGGCTGTTAACAGGTCAGTTCACCTGGAATGGTCCCTTGAAATATGTGTTAACTACTTATTCTAAAAGTTTTCAAACTTCTTGTGTGGGTAACTCCTTTCACACAGCCAGCCTCTTGAGTGTGACTCCTCCTTATAAATTAAAAATGGGAGGGGATTTAATTTAATTGGGGCTCAGGGCTGTCAGTCCCACAGAGCTGACAGATCACATAACTGCCTAGCAAGCCCCTGAGGGGTCATGACCACCAGTTTGAGAACCCCTGTGCTAAACAATCTGTTCCATTTTTGTTTAGGTGTGAGGTTCTCAGGCCAGGTGTTCACTACAGACCTGTATAACTACGTTGCTCAGGAGAGTGAAAACCCCACCCCCAAGCTGTGTAGTTATACAGACCTATCCCCGCATATAGACAGTGCCATGTCAGCAGGAGAGTTTCTACCATCAACATAGCTACCGCCTTTCAGGGAGCTGAATTAACTAAGCCAACAAGAGAAGCTCTCCCATCAGTGTAGTTGTGTCTTCACTACACAGCAGCACCGCCATAATGTTGTGCATGAAGATGAGCCCCAAGTAAAGAAGAGCTCTATGCACTTTTGAAAGCTGACCTCTCTTGCCAGCAGAAGTTGGTCCAATATTACCTCACCCACCTTGTGTCTCTAATATCTTGGGCTACAACACTGCATAAAATGCTGCAAGATAGCACATTTAGTTACTTGATGGAATGCACCTTACTAGATTTCCACAACATTCATCTGATGAAGTGGGTCTTAGCCCACGAAAGCTCATGATCCCTAAAATCTGTTAGTCTATAAGGTGCTACAAGACTCTTTGTCGCTTTTACTAGATTCAGTTATTGTTGTATTCCAACAATATTTGTGTGACTAAATATTAGATAGGTCATTGAGTGATTCTGGATTTCTTACATCCCCATGTTCGAGGTGAGAAGGGATTTATTGTAGGAGTAGAGTATACTTATTGTATGTGCCCTAAAATTGCAGTATACTGTTCTTCCCTTGGTGTGGGAATATGTTTTCAAGCCCCAGTACTCAGCTAAGGATGTATGTTTTACATCAGTGTTATGTTACTGTATTCTGCTTGTGTGCAAGAGAATGGAGCTGAATGCATCCCCACCTCTGTTCTTGTTTATGCCAATGGACATTTTGGTAACAAATATTTTTTTAGACAGGAGTGCACAAATATTAAGGCATGTCTAAACCCCACTTTTTATAAATGAGAACAAAATACCTTTGTATTAAATAGCTTTATTCAGTATGAATTTTATGTCTCTTGGCTTCCACACCTCAGCTGCCTCACTGCCTAATCCTAGTTAAGTAAACAAAATGATCAATTGTTGCTGCTGGCAAATTTAGCTACTTGCCTTTTGATGACACTCCTCCACCCTGCTCACCCAGAAAGCCTTCATGAGTCATCCATGGGTAAGGCTGTTTTAAAACTGATGGCTCAGTATTTCTATTTCTCTACTTTATACACCTTAGGATTTGAGCACATTCCAGCAATGCATTGAGTGGTTTGACTAATATCTGTCACATGCTTGTCGTTCTCTCATCCTCTCTCCAGAGGGACACTGTCTGCAATGACGTGTTTTCTTTTGGTAGGTCTGAGGTTTTATTTTTAATATACATGTTGCAGTATGTCTGTTAGAGGAGACAAGGTGAAAGAAATTTACCTGGCACTTGGAGCAGAAATTTGCGATGATTCTTAGTCCCTTCCACATATGGCCCATTGGCATATGTGTTTGTTTATGGCCCACAGACATCAGCAAGGCTGAGCAATATTATTATACTATCATAATCATGATGCAAGAAGAAACACCCTGGTTAGCTTAGTCCACGTTTTACTCAGACTCCCACTGGATTCACTGGCAGTTTTGCCTGATATAAAAGTGAAGACTCAGCTCTGTCTGGTATGTAGTGCCCACTGCGGGGAGTGGTACAAGGCTATTGCCTCCTAGTAACACCCGGTACATGCAGGAATTGTCTGCTACCCAGGGGAATGCGCGTACTGTTACAGTGACTAACTGGAGGGCCGCATGTACTCACCTTGACGGCCAGCCTGGTCTTCCCCTTCCCCAGTCCCTGTGCTTGGTGAACCTGTCCTGTCACTCCCATGCAGGGGCTGACCTCGAATGAGAAAAAAATGGAGTTAGCCCCTCCTGACAAGGCCCAAAGTGGAGCCCTTTTGTATTATCTTCTGGACATGGCATGGAAGTAGCTAAATTACACGAGTGTAAATGTATCTACCATTCAAGTGCACGGACAAGCCCCACTTTTCATGCTGACTTAAAGCGTCTAAGTTGGACACAGGTTTTTTTTGTTGGAAATGGTTGTTCTCCATTCCAGGGAGTTTGATATGTTCCAGGCATAGAAACCCAAGGGGTTCTCTCCTAAATGTACAGGAATGACACCAGGTGCTTGGTAGAAGTTCTGGCAAGCTATACTGCATATGTGAGATTAGGATCAGTCTGTTGGCTTTTGCATTAATTACAACTGATCGCTCCCCAGTTTGAATAAAGTAGTTTAGTCTGAATTTCACACCTGCTCCTACATATCATGGACCTAATGCCATTTCTGGTTACACACTACTCTTAAGAGTCTAATAGTTGTATGTGTGGATCAAGGGCAGCGATATGATCAGTGGACAGTACAGGTTAATTGTCAAATATCCACACCAAGGTTAGGAAGTCCTGTAAAAATACTCCTATGGCATTTAGGCCAAATTCAGTCTGGGGCTGTTTTCCTTTGTTGGTAATCAGAAAACTACTTCTACATCTAAAATTCAAATCAAAGCGTGTAACTGTAACATACATTAATTTATTAGTGCGAAAGTTTGATCTTTAGGTCTTTTTCTATATGGTTTAGGTTTGTTTGTTATTTGTGGGGAATTTTGAAAAAAACCCACCTCTAATTCTGAGATAAAACCCATCTCTAATTCTGAGATAATAGAAATACTGTTTCTGGGAGTTGTGATGTAACTGGTGCATGTTTAAGTTGCTCTGTTTCCTCTGTGTGTGTGTGTTTGGGTGGGTGAGTGAAAATAACTATGCATCTAGTCAATGCAGTTTTAGAAATAGAATCAGCTCTAATGGAAAGCTGGTGGAAGATATACTTTGTCATGCTAACATTATTAATTCTTCTCATATACTGGGATTGCATTGCCTCTTATTAATATGCGGAGATGGTTAGTTGTTTGCCAAGATACAAATTCCTTGGGACTGTTGCTACCCATAATGTTTTTATTCTGTGTTTAAGAAAAAAAGCGTATGCCTTTCCTGATTATTTCCATGAAGAATCATAAAACACACATTTAATTATAATGTGAGAAAGCTAACATAATCTATGTTGCATGAATTGCAGCATTTCTAAAACCGAATGAGCATTTCTGCTGAAATATGATTACATTAGTCAATACAAGCGGTACCTTAGGTTGATGGAAGCCAAGCTAGCAAGACAAAAGTGCTCCAAGTATTCTAGAAAAAAATTACCTGGCACTGGAGAGCAGAGGGATTTCTATAAAAGGAGTTTAGCACCCTGATGCATAGGGGCTGACTCCATGGGTGCTCCGAGGCTGGAGCACCCACAGAAAAAAAATAGTGGGTGCTCAGCTCCGACCGGCATCCCCTCCGAGTAGCTCCTCCCACCCCCCGCGCCTCCTGCCTGCTGATGACGGGAAGAGGTGGGGCAGAGCAGGAGTGGGAAGAGGCGGGGCAGAGGTGGGGGCTTGAGGAAAAAGGTGGAGTGGGTGTGGGGCCTGGAGCGGAGCAGAGGTTGAGCACCACCCAGCGACTGTGAAAGACAGTGCCTGTGCCCTGATGTATTAGCAATAGTTTTATCCTTTGCGGTATTTTGAAGGCTTTGCTGTTGTCTATCAGACAGGGACAGCAGTAGGGGTAATCTTTGAGGATTAAAAATTCAGAGTTAAATCCTGGCGCTGCTGAAGTCAGTTAACTATCCCCGGATACATTAGGATTTAGATGCAATCACTTCCAAGAGAAGAATATTTAGTAACCAAAACCCCACTATCAGGATGGTGGAACTGGGTATCAGAGAGGATTTAACATTTAGACAGTTCAACTTGAGCATGACTAAGGGCTTAATTTGACTCAATGAAGTCACTGTTAGTCTTTCTGCTGATATGATGGGAATTGTATCAGATTCCAAGTAGTCAATACCCGCTGATGGCTTTTTTTTGTAGCTTGAGTAAAATGAATTAGTTGTCTCAATTCCCAGTGTACAGCTTCACATCACCAAACTCAGCCTTCCCATTAGCACTAACTGGCACTTGTACTGGCGCTCTTAGAAGCTAGAGGAAAACATGAACGCATGTGGAGACAAGCTATTCTAGTTCACCTTCAGAGTAGATGTAGGCAGGTTTACACTGCTGCAGTTTCTTCTGTGTGTGTGTGCAGTTCCTTTTGGAACTGCAACCTCGTTCTCCTGCTCCAGTGGCTCTGGAGATGGGGGACGGCTTTGGCACTACTTTTACTCTACCCAATAACTCATTCTAATACTTTCTTTGTAATGGGTGGTTTCTGTTATAACACAGCCCCGAGCAGAGGGCGGTGCATTGTTGTGCTAACCCAATAGCAGCCCAGCTCAGTCTTTACACTGCACTAAGAATGGCCCAAACTACGAGAGGTCTATCTCTGTTGCAGCCTAGGTTTCTCAATGTGCTGGCAGAGCTGCACTGCCAGGCATGTTCTGCCCACTCATAGGTTTTATGGCCAGAAGGGACGACCATGATGATCTAGTCTGCCTGCACATTGCAGGCCCCAGAACCTCACCCACTCCTGTAATAGACCCCTAACCTCTGGCTGAATTACTGAAATCCTCAAATCATGATTTTAAAGGCTTCAAGTTACAGAGAATCCACTATTTACACTAGTTTAAACCTGCAAGTGACCCATGCCCCATGTTGCTGAGGAAGGCAAACCTCTCTCCCCAACATCTATGCCAATCTAACCCTGGGGGTGGGAATTCCTTCTTGACCCCAACTATGGCGATCAGTTAGACCCTGAGCACGTGCGCAAGGCCCACCCATCCAGCCAGACAATTGGGAAAGAAATCTCCGTAGCAATGCAGATCCCTCCCCATCTAGTATTCCGTGATCTTTCCATTGGCCGTTGGAGATATTTGCTGCTAGCAGGCACAGATTGGCTACATGCCATTGCAGGCATCTCATCATAACCATCCCTTCCACTCTTTACCTTTCCAGTCACCGGCTCAAGGGGGTATCACAGCAGCTCTGTAGGGCTTGTTCTCAACACTCACTAAAAGCAGTGGCATGGCTCAGCTGTGCACGGGGCGGCATCACACCTTGCTACCTTTTTGTCCTTCCATACAGGGGAAAAAAGGAGTAGACAGGTTTAATTTTATGCATCTGTTCAACTTCTCATTGTTTTGCCTACAATAGAGTTTATATGCTACTTTTTCGTATTATTTACAAATCCCCTGATACTGTACAGGCTACGTTCGTGGCATGCGTTACTGACTTTTGTCCCAGGGCTAAACGACTGATTGTCAGACAGCATACTTTGTTTGCAATGAGCACATCCTGGAACTAGTAAAAGGTGGACATTTGATCAGACCTATCCCAGCCTTGTAACATAACGATTCAGTGGCTTGCAACTGTGACTCTGAGAGTACGTATCTGTTCAGTGATTTTAATCTCACAGAGGCAACCGTCAGATGACAATGCGATCGTCCATATTGTGTGTTCAGTTAACTGTGCTCCCCTCCTTCCTCCAAAAAACAAATGAACAATGTTTTTATAGCACCATAACTGTAAGGCTTGGATGCAGAAATCATCTCTAACATAGCCTCAGCATTCTGCTAGAGCATTTGAGCAGCCAGGAAAAATAATGCAGGTTGTTCACAGAAAATCATGCATGTTTCAGTCAGAAGAGCGCATGAATGCATTACTTGTCAAATGAGATGCAGTTCATACCAAGCCCAGTCAAGCAGAAGAGTTATCCTCTCCACTAAACAACAAAAAAAACCCCACCCTCTAAGTAAGAAAAATCTTGCAGCCACCAATGTGCTTGCTGCATGCGTAGTTACTGACCTGTATCCAGCAGTTTTAAACCTGTTGTTCATTAAGTGGATTCTGTCACAATGGTGCAGCAGACGTCTACCAGTCTTCAAACAGCAATGCTTGGTGCTAGCTTTAGCCTGCTGTAGGAGCCAAATTAACCAGCACTGTAAACTGATTCAACTGCATTGACTTGAGTGGATCTGTTTCTACATGATTCCACTCAGGTTTACAGTGAATTTGTCACCAGAACTCATTAAAGATAAGAAAAACTCCAGTACTTTTCCTACACCCCCATGACTGCTTCATGTCTTTCTCAAATCAACCATAGTCACATCTGTAGAGGACATAGCAGTTTGAGAAGAAGCAAACACAGGAGGGCAGAACTCAACTGCAAAGTAACCTGGAGAGATTAGAGCAGTAGGGGCTGCTGTCTATTATGGAGTAAATCAGTAACAAGAAGATTCATCCCTGGTGTAATATCCAGCATGCTCATTGGTTCAGGAGAGGTAATTACAAGCACAGACACACAGTTGTTTGAGTTGTGATTAGATGGACAAACAAGCAGCCAGATACATTGCGTTAACGGAAATGCATTGTTGTCATGTCAACTTTTAGGACTCAAATCAGCAAAGCACTTACCCTGTGCATTGTTGAATCAAACGATATGACTTAATGTTGCTTTTGCACATAGCCAACTAGTATAATAGCTTCAGGGAAGGTGTGAGATCAAGATTGAATAATAGGAGTATGAAGGGATCTGGGTCTTGAGATACAGTCCAAAATATGGTGAAAGTTGAGAATCAGCGTGTTAGTTAACGGGTTCTGCCTCAGTGGAATCAATAGCTTCTTATCCTTTGACAAACCACTTTGTCTGTATTAACATGATTTAGCCTAAAGATAAATTCAAAGCCATTTTGGTGGATTATTGACAACAATTTATAAGGGAAACAGCATAATCCGCACTTACTCCTGGAGTTAATGCTAAGCGGGTCATTGATTATAACACCGTTTTAGATAAATATAGGGGATAGCTGTCTGACTTTAACCTTTATTTATTTGTGGGCTGTAACTGGTGTTGGGAGAGAGGATAGTTTCTGTAGCATTGCCTGGCAGTCTAGGTACACGAGTAATACATTGGTCACGTCTAGAAATAGGATACTGAATGTCATGAACCCAGTGGTCTGATCTGGCATGGTAAATCCTATGCTCTTGTTCAAACTGCTAAATATCTGATGGCACATGTGCTTTGGTTAAAGATTCTGTTCTGTAGGAAAATCGAAAAGGGGGTGTTTCAGTTTAAATTTACCAGCTATTGGCAATTCCTCTAAGTTATACAATTGCAGTTTGTATTTTTATTTCCTATGTTACAAAGATGTGAAACACAAGAGTGGGTATTTAGGGTCTAATATTTGTTTCAAAGACCTGGCATATGCGATGGGTTGTGTTTTAAAAGGTTATATACCCAGTCATACCCGATGACTGTACCCGATGACTTAGTTACATTCTTGGCAACATTTCCATTTGAAAATGTTGTCTGATGCCAGAAAACCTTCAAGAATATCCTGGCCTGTAGAACTTTTGATCACTTGTGAGGCTGTGTACTCCTGAGAATAAGAGAACAGCTAACATAAATGAAGAGATATCTCATGGGGTTTTCAGAAATCCTACCAAAAAAAAGACTTAGAACCTTGTGCTCCCTTAGAAGCTCACAGAAGCCATGGGCATCAAAAAGCTGAGAGTTTGAGTGTCTGTTGAATGGAAAGAAGACAATTTGTCCTGTCAGTATAGCACTTTCTCTTTCTGTAACAATGGCTTCAAGTAGGGTTCGAAGTACAGAGAATGGGAACAAGTTTTAGGATCACTGAATCCATGTGAATATTTGGGTTTGAAATTTATGACTTCAACGAATTGATCAATATGTACTTTAAAGACCGGTCACTTTTATCTCAATCCTTTGATGTCTGCGGTTCATAGTTCATACACAGTTGGCATTCATGTTACACTGGGAAAATCCAGTTCCCATTTCTGTGTCAGTGACTTCTTAGCTACAAGGACTCAGGCACACACCATTAATTAGGTACATCATTTTGACTTGATGAAAAGTACCTCTAGCAGGATCTCAAGTAATCTAACAACACCAAGAGCCCTTTACATAACATGAGCTATACGCTATCATGTTTGGGGGATCACCCAGACCAGTAAGGGGTTCTGTCATTGCCTGCCCTGTAACCTGCGGTGCCTTTATGCTGTGCAGCTTTGATTCAGAACCCTGAAACGAGTCATCTGCCCACCGACACAAAGTCTCACCCTGGCTTCCCTAATTACTCCATGCAGAGTGATACCATTTGCCCTTCCAGTCCCAAGTCTCCCCAAATCTGTCCTTCCTGAGTTCTTAACTACTAGACCTTCTGGCATTTCCCCTCAGGTTTGTCACCCCCATAGGCGTGAAACCTCCTCCCCCACAAGATGTCAGCGTACTTTGGCCCACCCAGTCAACGCAGTTTGCACGACAGTCTGTGGTCAGAGTCAGATAACAATAAACAAAGTGGTTATTTGAAAAGAAAAATTAAAGATTAGAAGATAAAATAGTAATGAAAAGCAGACATATACAAGTTACCTGGAAGATGAACATAAAGATGCGGCCTCAGGCGTTACACTTTCATACTAAATAAACTCCCTTTTCTAATACAAGTTACCTGTTGCCTCAGAGCAGTTTCCCAGGATACCCCCTGCCACAAAGAGGACCCAGCCATTCACAGACACTATCCTCTGTTTCTGGATGCCAAACCTCAGATACATGTCTGCTTTTAACAGGCTTTCCTCCCCATTCCTCCCCGCCCATTTAGTCCATGGCGACTCTTTTTTATTCAGAGTATGGAAACCCCTTCTCAGTTTGAGAGCTCAGGTGTCTCAGTGTCTTTTCATTATCTTTAATGGTTCACCATTGTCTCTTTTTGGCTGGACAATCTGGCATTACTTGGAGCTGGTTCCACGTAAACACCTGTCTTGGGAGATGCCCCTCCCTGCTGTGAGGTGTAGCTGAAATTGTGGTACAGGCTATGAGCACAGTTTTCTATATACAATAATACATAGATTTCTAAGCACAATCTGTATAGCGTATCTTATAATGAGCATCAAGTTCAGAAAACTGTAAGCTTTCATAAAAGACCTTTACATTTTTATACACAGTAACTTCATATATAATCAGTTGATCCAATTGCTTATTCTTTGGATTCAGACCACCTGTTCTCCCCTTGGGATGTCTGGATTTTGATTGTCACACCCACACATGGCCGCACTTGCATACACAATGGGAAGACTCTTCACACCATGGTATAAGGAGTTGGCGTGGCAAACAGCAGTGGGGTAGGACAAAGATCATCCTATATCTGGGCATTATGGGAACCATGTTTTCAATGTCCTGAGCAAGTGTGGCGAAGAGGAGGTCGCCGCAGCTCTAACGCAAAGACCTGCGCCCAGGCTGGGGGATGGATTTCACTTGTCCTATGTTGAGCTTTGTTTAGGCAACAGGATAGGTTTCACACTATCGCGTGCCAGAGCGGAGTACTGTTTATTTCAGTGGTCATAAATCAGGTTTCCTGTAACAATCAGTAAACTGCAAAGTATTTATAGGGCTCTTTGTTATCTGTGTTTGCCATGTGTTTTTTCCGTTTCCTCAGTGGCTGTGTGAGTCTACTGCTGAAATAAATAAATAAATAAATAAATCCCTTCTTGCTACAAATATGTGTTGGTGCCTACTCAAACAGTCTAACCCTCCTCTCAATGTTGAATCCTCACTTTGGCACCCCTCATGCAGCAAGTAGGGGCCAGCAAGGATTTCAAAAACTAATACTGGCCACTCCAGGCTTGTATTAAACTCCCAAGGTTATAGCTTTTCTCTGTAAACGCTGCCACCATCCAAATGCAAAAAAACCCAACCCTTGGACCCAGGAAGGAGCACTTGGGAATTCCTCCCCGTGGGGTACCCTCAAGCCCTTTACACACACCCTCCGGGGAAGAGCTGAGAAAGAAATACAAAGGAAATTAGCTGTGACCATCAGCTAATTAAACAACATATGCACAAACCTCTTAGGACATCAAAAATCCAATCCTGTTCTTAAAAAAGGTAAATTTTATTAAAAACAAAAAGAAAGAAAATATATTTGGCACTTAGGCTTTTGCTAGATTTTAAAAGAACAATTTCAAAAACTAAGCACCCAAAATAGCTTTCTAAGGGGTTCAGCTTAAAGGTTACTAGCAAACCAAAAGCATCGGGGATTACCATAGAGGAGATCCACAGTCCAAAATAAGAAATAAACCTTTTAGCGTCTAACTAAAAATTCCTTGTCCAAATTATTTCTTCTGGGTATGGTTCATACCTGGTTCAAGCCTTACACAGCATCCCTGCTGCCCTCTGTTCCCCTCTTTCCCAGATAGGCACAGCACACAAAACAAAGGGAAGTTTTTCCCCCCATTTTAAAAAGTTCTAGCCCTCCCATGGGCTCTTTTGGTCAGGTGTCCATTCCTTTTCCTTTACCTGGGGAACTTTGTTACCTCTTAACAGATAAAGCAAGCAGAGAACAGCCAAAAAGAAGGACTTAATAGCTAGCTGGCTGTCTAGGTGTCCATAAAAGGAAGCTACCCGCCCCTTCATTTATCACAGCCCCTGTTGTTCAGAATTACGTTTTCTCCTACTCTTTCTCAGTTGTAAGGTATAATTGCAGTTTTGGGGAAAGTGTGTGTGTGTGTGGGAGGGGAGGTCACCATTGAGGGGGCGCAGGTTTAGGTAAGGACCAGACTTATATATATAGGGAACTATTTAGCAGAGGGGTTTCTCAGTGTTGCTAATTCTTGTGATTTTTATTGTGAGTCTCGGTAAGTTTGATGTTTTTTTCCTTAAAGCCCCAGCACCTTGAAATTCATTTCTAGCTATTGCGATTATGGAGAAAAGCTTAAAAACATGACCTGAGGGTACTAAAGACGTTCTTACTCTCTGAGATGAATAAAAAGAACACAGCATTGATTTTTTTCTTATCTCATGGTTTTTATGCCAGTCTCATGATTTTAGGGGACTTCCTCATTTTGACAAGTTAAGTAGGTGATACCACTTTCTACAGCTTGAAATATTTTGGTCATATCCGTGTTTGATGAGATAGGAGAACCAAACTACATGTTCTCCATCTCCACCCCTTTCCTTTTCCTCTACAGCCCGTCAGCTTCGAAACCCCACTTCATCCCATCACTGCTGTTTTCCTGGTATGCAATTTTTGATTACTGCTGATAAATTACCTCTGAGATGTGAGAAAAATGATCCCTGGTAAACTGCAAGCAAATGAGCCTGACTCTTCATTAATATGTGCATGAAATAAAATTAATAAATAACTTACCTACGTAACGTGACTGAGGAGGAAATGGAAATATGTCTAGTTTTGTTGGAAAAGATTCCCAGTCTTGACATAAGAAGACAAGTGATGTGGACATCAATGCCTGCTGTGACTCAGTTTGAAATAATGTTGCAGTCACTGGTGGTGTAATGGGGTCTACATACTAAAATTAGCGTGGGGAGGAGAACCTCTCTGGTTTACAAGCAAGCTGCTTCACCATACCCCAGGCAGTTGCCAGTCATGGAGACAGGCGCCTGCAGCTCAACCAATAGAGGAAACCGGGCCTGGTATAAAGAGGGAGTGCAGCAAAAGAAAGGGAGGCAAAAAGTCTTGGGATAGTAAAGAGGAGACAGTTCTGCATCACGCTGCCAACAAGAAACTGAAGCAGACTGCAAGCCATAAAACTGAAGGGCTGCTAGCCTTAATTAGAAGTGAAGGTCCAGGAACTGATTTGACTGAAGGCAAGCTAGAGAGAGTGGTCAGTCCTTGAAAGACCACACCAAGACTGTGACAGGTGTATTAGAACAAAGATGCCTGCTACACTGAGAGTTCAAAAATCTTATTAATACTTCGAGGTTTTTTTAATACAATTTCTATAGAAGATCTGTTTTCCGTGGCTTTATAAATTGTTTAATGAAAGGCCACCGAGATGTGGGTTTAAGACATGAATAACAAAATTATAACTTCTTTCCTTAAGTATAAGATTGCAAAAAGAATTAACTCTAACTTCAGTGTTAAAAACATTTCAGTCAGTGTTAGAAGAGGCATGTAGAGGAAAGACCCTTTCATTTCTGCTATTACAATTATTCACTGCAGTTGTTGATCAAAGTATTTACTTGTTTGTTTGAAATGGCATGATGCCTCTCTAATTGCGGATGTGTATATAGTTTCTGTCAATGTTTGTATTTACCTACACAACCTTTTGTGAATGTTAAAAGGAAATAATTATGTTCTCATCTACTACTTTGTGTAGATGTTGGTTTGTTAATGGCGACAACTATATTTCTACTGTAATTGTTTTAATAAATTGCTCTTGCCATTTGAAAAGTGGAAGTCTGTTTTCATCATATGCAATAGTTTGTGAAATCAGCTACAGCACAGTAGCTGATTTCAGAAGCTATGCAGTCTATGTGCCCACATATCTTAGTTAGGATCATGCATTAATCTATAATCAGTTTAAATAAGATGTACAATTCCAGTTCTGTTCTCGGTAACATGTTTCTTGGAAGAATAAATTGTGTCTGACAATGTACTTGTTACTGGAGAGATAAAATCAAATCCGTCTAATCCTTGAAATCTGTCTCATGTTTTTATTAGTGAAAAAAGCCTCCGTCCAGAGTGCTGTCTGGATTGTCCCGCAGAACTAGCAATCTATTAACCTCTACAAGTGCACAGTTCACAGTTCAAGCACTAGCTAGCTAGGCCAGACCAAAGCTGTCTCCATGGCTTCCTTCTATCCTAATATACTACTATAAAATGTTAGCATCACTGTACATTCAAACATCTTCATCATTTACTTCTCAGGGAAACCCAATATATATCTAAGAGCTAAGCCATTTGTTTCTGTGGCCATTCATCGAAATTGTTTAACTGGTGAAAGAGATGGCTTACAGATAGTGCAAAGATCAAGATCTTGTTATCTGCATCTGTATGAATACAGCCCTTTTTACTCTGCTTTGTAAGCTGCTGGCTTGCAGACATGCATACAGTGCGTTTTCAAATGTGTATATGTTGTGTAAAAGCCAAGGCATGGAATGGTTATTATTGTGGGATCTGTGCCTAATGCAATTTCACAGTAGTAACTGAATCAGACAATGTCCTCACTATTTATTTGCTTTCTTTTTCTGTTCACAGTGAGTTTGGAATAGCTGTTTTTGTGAATCTGAGGAAGAAATAATGAACATTTGAAACAGAACTTAAGAAAATGTTTATATTTTAGTTGTTTTGAGGTGTTTTTTTCCTTCTCCTTCCTTTTTGCTGGAGAAGATATTTAGAAGAAAAAGCTGTTTTACTTACCCTTTTTTCACACGAGTGATTAATGGTTCTAGGACACGGGAGTGAATATTTTTAGATGTGAAATGAAAATGTAATATTGGAACAATCAAATATTTAAACTGACCATCTACAGCACAGTTTAACAGATGAAAAATGAGCAGCAAGGAATTTATATAACATGTCACCTGTTTGCATAAATCTAGGATTAATCCTTTACAGAACTATCACATTAGATGCATGTGCTAATTTTGTTTTAAATCCTCTGATGTGGTAATATCTAATCTAATTGTGCACCTCAGCACTGTCAATCATTTTTAGTGGAGCAATAGGGCTTGTTGATAAACATTAAAAAAATTAAAGAAGCATCAAACATCATAGTCAAAAGTTTCTAAACCTACTCAGAAAAGATCACAAAATATATCTAGAACTGATTTTAAATAATCTCTTATGCAGTGTACAGATTTGGTGTATGAAAATGAACTGCTGACTACTGGTAGACTTCCCAGCAGGTAAATTACTTAAAGAATGATACATAGCTGATGTAACTGAATTATTGTTGATTTGCCTGACTCCTTGCCTAATTAATGGCTAATATAAAGGCATTTTTGAAAGCAATCACTTAGAAATTAATGACTGTCTCAGAAAAGCGGGAGCTAATGTTGTCCCTGAGTCTGAAGAGCTAAAATTTACAACAGCAGATGATCTGGCCTCTTTTCTTGGGAGAAATTAAAAGATAGAGGGCCAGATTTTGCTCTAAATCCTCCCCTTTCGAGACCATGTCCGTAAGATTCTTCTTTCAGTTCAACCCGTTGGTTTGTTATTGACTTCAAAGAAAGGGCTTTGAACTAGTGGCTAGAATTTCAAGGATTTTATACAGGAAAAATGGTATTTATGAATCTATTAGTGGGATAGCTTGGCTTTAGGTTATATATTGTTAAAGATAATTAATTAAAAGAGGAGATGTTTGATGTTGTCGCCACTGCCGTTTTCCCATGTTAATATTTTTATTTATTTCTAAAATTGCCTTATTTAGCAGCATGCCATGTGCTCAAGTGATGCCCAGGGCCAGCCCTGGGGTACTTCTGAGAGCTAAAACAGTGACCAAGCGCATCAGAGAAGTGAATAACTCATGGATAGGCAAATATGTGGGGCCTGATTCTCTGCTGGCCCTGCATTTTGTATAGGTCATTCTCACCAATACACTATAAGGCCAAAATGTACCTGAATTATAATTATTTTGTACACTGGTGAATCAAGCCCATTGTAGAATGCCAGTCTCAAAAGTTGAAAAATCATGGTAACCAACATACATGAGGTAATACCTGTTATTGGACTAACTTGTGTTGGTGACAGGGATAAGCTTTCAAACCTATGAAGCTCAGAAGCTTGTTTCTGTCACCAACCAAAGTCGTTCCACTAAGTAGTATTACCTCACTACCTTGGTTCTCTCAGATCCTGAGACCAACATGGCTAAAGCAAAACTGCAAATAGTAATAATAAAAAAACTCTTAAGTCAGGCTCCCAAAATTCATGACACTGTTTATAAAACAAATCTCATGATTATTAAGAAATAATAAATGTTAAGTTCTTTTTATTTGCTTTTGAAACGTTGAGGCTTCAAACTTCGGTCTGCAGCCATGGGGATTAGAAATTATCTTTTTCAAAATAGAAACTGAGATTCTCATTTGACTTCCCCTGATTCCAGGAGCAGGGGCTTTAAGAAAAAGACCAAATATCATGACAATGCTACCATTGTGACGTCATTACCAGTTTGTGATGTTTCTGTGCTCTCCATACCCGTGACTGAGTATGATATAATTGGGAGTTGTTTAGAGGAACTGCGAGAGGAGGTAAAAACCTACAAATCTCTCACCTTAGTGAGCCCTCAATTGATGTACAAATAGAAGATAACATTGCTAACATATTGGCTTTTTATGTCTTTAGTATTCAAATAGACATCCCTCTTTTTAAGACATTACCCCATATTAGCAGCCTTGATTCATGAGGCTCTGATTCCATCAGATGAAATAAACAAACCTGGGTCAGGCCTGGGCAGTAGGTGGATCAGCGAAGTCTAGGTGCTGTAAGATATGGAGGTGATTATTCAACAGAGGATGGTACTCCAATTTCCAGCATACTTAAAAAATGACCTCGTGCTAGATGTACTGCGATGCAGAAGGTAGGATCAATGGAGGTCATGACCTTTTGTGGTAACTTAAGATCCTGTAGTGTGTTTTGCAAGTGTAGTGATGTTTGACCCTAGAGTCCTGCCAAATCCCAAAGTGGCTTATTTTTCATTTCCTGCCGTGAACTCTTGTGGCATTTTGCTATAGTCTGTTATGTAGCTACTGCATTACAAGAGGTTACATTTTCAATGGTGGATGAAGTGAACTTTGGACATAGTTTATATGTCATTTTTTTAAAGATGTAAAATGCCCTGGTATCATTTTGTAGGAAAGGTACCAAATATATTCAGAATTATTTTTATTTTATTTATATATTTTGTTCTATGTTCATAATAGCCTTATTGTTCATCGTTTGTATGCCCCTTTTCTATGTGTGGGATAAGGAAAGAGTCCTACCTGAAGACCATAAGCAAAACGATCTTCAAATATCAGTATTGGTCCCTCTATTTTTACAAGGCTAAAAGAGCACAGAACTCAAATGAAAGCAATGGTAAGCTGGGGAAACACGGAGGAGCTTTATCTAATCACAAGATAAATTACTGTCTGAGGTCACTGAAGAGAGAACTCCATTTTGGGGCTCATTGAGCCACAAAGACTGTACCATTTAATGGGTGCTGCATTCATAAATAATAATACTTAATAGCAGTGTGGTGATGCCTAGAAGCACAGTCACAGACCAGGACCTCACTGCACTAGGCCTCGTACAAGCATGGAACAAAAAGACAGTCCTTGCTCCAAAGAGCTTACAATCTAAGATGGCACTTAGGGAGCTCTTTAAAGCGTGTGAATGAACTAAATGTGGCTCCAAGTCGAGAAGTCCCTCCTGTCCCACTATGTGCCGCTTAGGCTTATTTAATAGTTAGCTTGGCTTGGCCAAAGCAATCCAAAACAGGTTGTTGAGAAGGTCATAAAAGATAGTTCGCAAGAGGGCACCTGAAATTAAAAAGGTTGGTTGAAGGTGCACCCAGAACTATAGGAAGTGGAATAGTGGGTGCATATTTATGCACCTGTCCCACCAGCTCCTCCCTTATGCAGAAAGGTCAGGCCGCAGAAATCTTTTTATAATTGCTCATCTATGTACGTGTCTCCACAGAGCAATCTCCAGATCTCTGAGTGGCCTCTGGATGGGGAGGGGTAGCCGGGTTAGTCTGTATCCACAAAAATAACAAGGAGTGTGTTGGCGCCTTAAAGACTAACAGATTTATTTGAGCATAAGCTCTAGATGAGGGTTCACTTAATCAAACAGATCCTCAATGAGTGGCGGAAGTTCCACCAGATGATAACTGGGCAGGACACAATGGCAATTCATTGGACTATGTAGAACATGTGTTACAAAGTTCTAGTCCTTGGCACAGATGGGAGCTGGCTATGGTAAAAATCTGACAGCTTGGTTATGTTGTCAGTAAGGAAGGGGATTGAGAAACTGCACATGAAGATTTGACTTACAGTGCCAGAGCGTTAGAGGAGGATGGAGAAACAACAACTTCCACTGGAGCTGATGCGCTAAGAAGAGCATTTTGTAATAGAAATACAAGCCCTGATTCCCCTGTCACATACACTGGGTTGAAATCAATGGGGTTGCATTAGTTTAAGCCAAGTATAAGTCAAAGGAAAATCAACTTCAAAACTATCATTAGCTTCAGTAGAGCCAGGATTTCACCCTTGATCATCATACTCTAATGGTTTATTTCCTTCAGAATGTGCCTGTTGGTGCCAGTTTGGGACTTCCCAGAGTCTAGATTTCTATATACAGTAATACTAAAGTAAGCCACTGCAAAATCAGTGACTGACTGCTGGAACAGATAACACTCTGTTGGTGTTGGTAGAACACCTACTAAGTTGGTAGAACTTAGCTCGCCAGAAATATTTAACATGACTAATACTTTGTGGGAAAGATTTGCACACACAGAAGGGCCAAAGAAATCCAGATTTACAAAACAGTATTCTTTTTTTTTTAAAAAAAGCGAGTCCTTTCATGCATCATATAGCCATCCCATTATTAATATTTTAAAGGAAAGACTTAATTGCAGAAAGAGGAACCCATCATATATGAAAAATATTGGTGACTAAAACTGTATATTGGAGACATCTACATGGAATGCGTTTTTGAAATTGAATCATCTTACTCATGCAAGCTGCTTTCCTCCAGATAAACAAAAACAGACAGGCTATAAGCAGATTAAGATATTGTACAATTAAGGAAAAAATGTTGGAAGTGCAAACAGCTATTTCAGTTTTAAAAGTTTGCAGCTGAACCTTTAGACTGCTAGACATGCTAGGCATTTTAGACACCTGAGTTATTCAACATTTGAATAACTACAAATAAGTAATTCAAAATGTAACGTATGCATCAGAATAAAGTTTTTTGTCTGTGCTAAATAATTATTAATCATTGGAGGCTGAAGTTGTTCTACACCACGCAATTTGTCTCAGCATCTTGCAAAATCAGGCGTTTAAAGCAACAACCAACTTAGATGCTGCAACTTAGTTTGTTATTTCCACGAAGACAATGATATGTTTCATGTACTGCAAGGAAGCCCTTCTGAGCAATTTAAGTTATGTAGTGCAAAGCTATTTATATTGCACATTATCATTTTCTAAAGTACTGTATAGACAACAGGTGATATCCTCTTAGAAATAATTTGGTATTGCCAGCTTGAAGGTAATTGCTTGATAGTTTTTAGAAGGAATGAAGCAGAGCTGATAGTATAATTTTAATGCTGCATTTTTGGTTTCTTAGACATAATATATACTAGAAGCAACATCGGTAATAAAAGCCATTAGTTAAGCTATAAAAAGCAAGAAGGTAGGCAGCATTGTAGGATAAAGTCAAGGTCATCTGCATTATGAGGCATGGGAGGCAAAGTAGAGTTCTTTAAATGATTTCAGAGGGCATTGGCTCTGCTCAGTTAATGCCTTCAGTAGCTTCCTGTGGTTAGAAAATAATATATTAAAAATAGCAAACAAACATATATGTACCTTTTAATTTTTATTTGACTTTTCCTTGCTCTCTTTTCTTGTCCTTCTCCTGGAAACTATTTTCCTTAGTGGAAGGATGCATTGCATAAACACTTCAATTTTTAAAGTGTGTTGTTTTCCATATTTAATTTCAGTCTAGCTGTTATACTGGAATAACATTGGGTGATTGTGCTTAATTCATCAGTAGAATACTGAGATGAGGGTTGCACATCACGCCATACAAACAGCCATTTTATACATATCCTCCTTTGGCCTATGGCTGTGTTAAACCATTTCGACTCTCTGATGAATATTTTTGTAAATTAATACCCCTTTTTCAAGATCCTGTGAAAAAAGTATTAGATGATGATGTAACTAAAGTAGCAAAATGCATACATGAAAATGCTAGAATTCTAGCATTTCCCAGTGTTTGAGTGCTTCACTTTGCAACCTTAAAAATATTATTGGAACTTTGTTTTGTTTAATATTGGGTGGGGGTGTGTATGTGTATAAATATTTTACATACATGTATGTTTAAATCTGATGTCTAGCATCTGGGCATATTAGGAATGGTATTTGTGTGTGTGTATTATATACAAATATAAAATCTAGGCTTCAGTGTTGACTAAGCATATTAGCAATATTTAAGATAGAAGACATCTATACCATCATGCAGTGACATTTGCACTGTGAGATTATATGCTTGTGCCAGCATAGGCAGTAATATCCATATCATTTATTCCACATCAGTAATTATTGAATCAGTCACACTACATCAAGTTAGTTCTCATAAGCTAAGCGTGGGCAGCCCTGATCATCATTTGAATGACAGACATAAAGGAAAACCCTGGTGGTTCAGGAAATTGGCAAATCAGTTGGTGGCCAATACTTTTGAGTCGGTACTGAAACAGTGCCCACCTGAAGTGCCCACTGCCATGTCAATAGGAGATTCATAGATTGGTAGAGTCCAAGGTCAGAAGAACCATTGTGATCATCTAGTCTGACCTCCTGTATACCACAGGCCATGGAACTTACCTAAAATAATTCCTAGAGCAGATCTTTTAGAAGAACATCCAATCTTTATTTAAAAATTGTCAGTGATGGAGACTCCACCATGAATCTTCGTAGATTGTTCCAGTGATAATTACTCTCACTGTTTAAAATTTGCACCTTATTTCCGATCTGAATTCGTCTAGCTTTACTTTCGAGCCACTGGATCGTGTTATATTTTTTTCTGCTAGACTGAAAAACCCATTAACAAATATTTGTTCCCCAGGCAGGTACTTATAGACTGTAATCAAGTCACTCCTTAACCGTCTCTTCGTTAAGCGAAATAGACTGAACTCCTTAAGTCAATCACTATAAGTCATGTTTTCCAATCCTTTAATTGTTCTTGTGACTCTCTTCTCTGAACTCTCTCCAATTTATCAACATCCTTCTTGAATTGTAGGCGCCACAGCTGGACACAGTGTTCTTGCAGCGGTCTCACGAGTGTCAAACAGAGGCAAACTAACCTTTCTTTTTTTACTCGAGATTCTCCTGTTTATCAGTCTCAGGATTATATGAGCTCTTTTGGCCACAGTGTCGAGCTCATGTTCAGCTGGTTATCCACCACGACCAAGATGCAGCAAATCTTTTTCAGAGTCACTGCTTCCTGGGAGAGTCCCCCATGCCCATCCTATAAGTGGAGTCTACATTCTTTAGTCCCAGATGTATCCATTTACAATTAGCTGTATTAAAATGCTTACTGTTCGCTTGTGCCCAGTTCATCAAACAATCCAGATTACTCTGAATCAGAGATCCATGCTCTTTGTTATATACCACTCCCCCAATTTTTGTGTCATCTGCACACTTTATCAGTGATTTCGTTGTTTTTTTTCCAGATCATTGATGAAAATCATGTAAATGTGTGTCTGCAGATCCCCACAAAATAATTGTTCATTGGTGGCGGTTCAGAGTGGCTGCTGTTTTGTTTGTGAGTAATCCCTGTATATACCATCTGTAATGGACTTTGAACCTGATCCAAAGCCAGCTGAAGTCATTTGGAGTCATTCCATTAACTTCAATGGACTTTAGATCAGCCCCTTCGGGTATGGACAAAAGGTGCTATAAAAATAATGGAAATGGAACTTTTTTAATGAATTGCCAGCTCAGAATTAATGAGTCAAAGAAATATTACTTGCACAAGATAGTTTAAACTAAATCATTATTTTTTTCTCTAGTTTTAAATAAAGGCTTTCAATAGCTAATATGGAAGAAATGTAAATTAATCTCTTTGTGATTAAGAATGAGTAGTTAAAAGTAATTAAAATGTGTGTACATACAATACTGGGGATGTCTAAACCATTTCCCACCACTAAATGATGCCAAATACTTGCATTGCATTAAATGAAATTTTCTGAGTGGCACACTATTTTTGTATAAGACGGATTAGTTATCACTACTGTACTTGTATTAGCATAGCACATAATAACCTCTAAGTACTTTGCGGTGCAGTTCATTTAGTCCCTGCTCTAAAGAGATTACAATCAAAGCCTTGTCTACACCACAGGGGAATCGATCTATGTTACGCAACTTCAGCTATGTCAATAACATAGCTGAAGTCGACATAGCTTAGATCTACTTATCACATTACACTATATCTATGGGACATGCTCTCTTATCAACTCCCATTGTGCTTCTCATTCAGGTGGAGTATAGGAGTAGGCGGGAGAGTGATCTGCGATTGATTTAGGAAGTCTTCACTAGACACACTAAATCGACTGCCAATGCATCGATCACTGTGCGTCTACACATGCCAGGGGATCAGCAAGCCCTAAGTATAAATCAAGAGACTACAGATAGCTATAGGCCGACAAACAGAGGAGTACAAGAAAACAATGAAAGAATATTGAGCACCATAGTAGCAATTATTTCAGCACACCAGTGGCGTGACTACTGTCAAGTCTTTTTTGTAGGCATCACAGTAAAGGAAAGTTTTAAAGAGGGCTCCAAACTTGCAGAGCTTTATACAGACATGCTTAAATGTATGCACTGCATTAGTTTCATTTTGACTACCCACATACATTAATGCATACATTAAACATGTGACTAAGTCTATGCAGGATCAGGGCCTTAGTTCGACCCACTGCAGAATGGCAAAACTAAATATTAAGTCATGCACCTTTTAAAAATATTTTAATCATTCGGACGAATGCCTGTTCTTCCGCTGATTAATATTGAAGGCCTGATCCTGCAGTGTTCTACCTCTGGGCCGGCCATGCCACTGCCCTTACACAGATCCCCTGGAATTACAGAGGGGGGCTCTTCATAGTTGCTACATTTAGTCTCTGCAACAATTTCCAGGATCAGGCTTAAGAGGTGTAAGTTTAAGTTTATTAGTTTTAAGGAAAAACACCGAGATTTACTAGTTGCATTTGAGAATTATAATAGCGAATTCTTTGGAATTTATTTTTCTTTAGACTCAGTTTTGAACCAATTCTGTTCTCTTCCTCTGTTTCATTGATTTTTATTTAAATTAATAGATTTCACAGCTGTTCATTCACTCCTAGCTTTCCCTGTATATTTCCTGTTCTTATCTGTTATAAAACCATGCGCCGCCGTTCATCCTCTCAGCCTCCATGAATGAAATGTTGTACGTATTCTGGTTATTTTTTTATTGATCTCATTATTCTTCCATCTGATAAGTAAGCATTTTTATGATGGTTCAGATGTAGATCATTACTATCAGATAATTGCTTCTCTCTGAATGGCCAGATGGATTACTAGAACATAAGAACATAAGAAAGGTCGTACTGGGTCAGACCAAAGGTCCGTCTAGCCCAGTATCTTGTCTACCGACAGTGGCTAATGCCAGGTGCCCCGGAGTGAGTGAACCTAACAGGTAAGGATCAAGTGATTTCTCTCCTGCCATCCATCATTCCCCTCTGACAAGCAGAGGCTAGGGACACCATTCCTTACCCATCCTGGCTAATAGCCATTAATGGACTTAACCTCCATGAATTAATCCAGTTCTCTTCTAAACCCTGTTATAGTCCTAGCCTTCACAGCCTCCTCAGGCAAGGAGTTCCACAGGTTGACTGTGCGCTGTGTGAAGAAGAACTTCCTTTTATTTGTTTTAAACCTGCTGCCCACTAATTTTATTGGGTGGCCCCTCGTTCTTCTATTATGAGAACAAGTAAATAACTTTTCCTTATTCACTTTCTCCACGCCACTCATAATTTTATATACCTCTATCATATCCCTCGTTAGTCTCCTCTTTTCCAAGCTAAAAAGTCAGAGCTTCTTTAATCTCTCCTCATATGGGACCCATTCCAAACCCCTAATCATTTTAGTTACCCTTCTCTGAACTTTTTCTAATGCCAGTATATCCTTTTTGAGATGAGGAGACTACATTTTTATGCAGTAATCATGATGTAGGCGCACCATGGATTTGTATAAGGGCAATAAGATATTCTCCGTCTTATTCTCTATCCCCTTTCTAATGATTCCTAACATCCTGTTTGCTTTTTTGACTGCTGCTGCACACTGCACAGACATCTTCAGGGATTAGCTTTAGGGATTAAAACACTTGACATCCCCACCTACAAATTAAAACAAAAACAAAACTCCAGTTTACATCCCAAGACATCAGGAAACAAATTCTGCCCATCTCACTTGGGCAAAACTCCCATTGAAACTAAATGGGAGTTTTGTCCAAGTGAGCCTGGCAAGATCTGATCCTAAGAGAGCACATATAAGCACATGCACATTCAAATAAATGCCTTTCAGAGGGGACCTGATAGGCTTTTGCCTGTTACGCCCTGAGTTACAGCTCTGAAAGTTTACAGTGGGTCTTGCAGCAGCTGCCGATGACACTAGAATCTAATCAGTACAACAAGCAACTATGTTATTAACACAGCTTTAGGGATTAGAGATGTCGACAGCTCTGGTCGAGAAAATATAGAACTTGAGTCTTGGTAGGAAAGTAAAGAGGGAAATAGTGGGAAATAGTGTTTGGTGGGCTTGTTTGTAATTCCTATCTCCCTACCCATATTCTGTTAGCATTGTTTGTTTATTTGAAAGGCATTTCAGCCACATTCAGTACAGGATTTGAGGTGTTCTCCTTTTCTGTTTCACATAAACTGGGATAAAAAGAAAATATTGGAAGCAATTGCTACCTTATATCTTGCGTCATTTGCAGGAATTGGCAAAACCTAGCTAAGTGGCTGTCATTAAACACCATGGTCTAGATTCCTATTTACACTAAGCCCCTTCCCTTCCCCCTACTTCTCTGGGGGGCTTAAAGTGTGAATACATTATTTAGGGTATGGTTACACTTACAAGATTATAGCGCTATTGGTTACAGCGGTCCCCTTATACAGTAATATGTATAGTGCTATTGTATGTCCACACTCAGACGTGCCAGCGGTATAGCATGGCCACATTTGGGGCACTTAATGCGGCATTAAGAGCAGTGCATTAGGGCAGGTATCCCAGCATTCAGCTGGGTGCAACGTGTTTTTTAAACGAGGAGGGTGAGGGGGGACGTGTTGTGTGTATGCGGAGAGAGAGAGCCAGTGATTTTTCCGTTCTTCTGAAAGCCTGTCAGCGAGCCTCGGTTCACAGAGGGCTTTGTTTTCACACAGGCTCCCTTCTTAAACATTTGCATTGCTTATCTGCCGAGTTAAGAAAGAAACTCTAAAGAGGTACTTCCGCATTCCTCCAGCCGAGTTCAAAACAGGGAAGAGACATCAATTGCCTTAAATGGCTCTAGGCATTTCAAGAGATCACTTGTAGCGCAGTGGGTGTCCAGATTCTTGCTGTAGCGCTACAGCAGCTGCGCAACAGCCCTTATTCCCCATGCGGAGGTGGATTACCAGGAGCGCTATAACTCTGCAGTTATAGCGCTCTACGTGCCTTGCCAGTGTGGATGGGGAGGAGGTTATAGCGCTCGTGGGGGCTTTATAGCGCTATAAAGTGCCAGTGTAACCAAGCCCTTACACTCACTCCATAGGCCCGTTATACTGCCCTGGTGGTGTGAATGAGAAGCCAACTTTAGCCCTGTAGTAAGCAGGTACCACTCTATTGGCTTCTGTGGACTGTACTAAGGCATGATTTGGCCCAGTGGACTTACATCTATAAAAAGAAAGGCAGAATTTATGTTAATGCGGTTCCAAAGGTGCAACCGATGGCAGAATTTTCCCTTGCTGGTGCAATGTATATAATTGCCATTCTAGATGCTGAAATTCACCCCAGTGCACAGAGTCTGTCCAACGCCCTCTGGGATGCTTATCCTCCATGCATGAGTGAGTTTGTGCTGAGAGGAGGAAGGCAGAGCGATAGCTTCCATGCATGGGTAGTAGAGATGGGCTCACAATGAGCTGGCACAGAGAGGAACATTGTGCAGGAGGGGCCCTCTGCATCTGTGTTCACATAGATCCAGGACCTAGTAACTTCTACGTAGCGTGCATAAAGGGATGGCAACCACTGTTCCAGCTCATAACCATGGAGGAGGCTGGAATACAGCCATGTGGCCTGTCCATAGGCTGACGTTGTCTTACACTCCTCCCATGCAGAGGTGAGGCATGTGGGGGCCATACAAGGTCACATGGCCCCTCTCTGCCGATTTGCTGCTTTGCTTGTACTGAGCATGCTCATACTGACTGAGCATGCTCAGTAACATTGCTGAAGCCGGCGTCCCTCGCTTTGCGTTCTCATTACCGGCCGGTAAGGCTCATCTCTAGATGAAGCCTGTTTGTGCGTCTTCATATAGGCAGAGAGGAAACTCATTCATAGTGCACTGAGAAATCAGTCCAGGGCTGTTCAGTAGGATCCCATGCTGTAAATCAGTGCAGTAATCCGCCCTGCATTGTGCATTCTTTGTTTTTGCTATCACTTCCATTGGCAGGACTAGGGAGCTGGAGACCCTTTCATGAGTTCAGGACTTTGCATTAGTTGTATTAGCTACAGAGTAGTGGTGTGTGTCATAGCATATTCTTCCACGGTGTGTCCGAAGCAAAATCTGCCCTTCATGTGAACTTGGAAATGCGCTCACCACATTTTTACCCCTCTGTTATCTGAGCTATTAATATGTCACTATGTCGACACTAAAGAGGCCATGGGGTGATATTTACAAAGAGTTCAATGGTTGCAGAAGACTCCTTATTGGGCTTTCATCGCTGTCAGCCTAACAGCTAACCTTTGCTATTCTACCTTTTGTTAAGGAAAGTCAGGCTAAGGTCCTGTTGCTTCTTTGCAGCTGAGGCCTGGTCTTCCATTAAAAGTTTTGCTGGCATAGCTCTGTCATTTAGGAGTGTTAGGGGAAAAAATGCACACCTCAGCCAACATAGCTCCCCACTATGAGTTTAAGAGCAGAAGGGACCATCAGATCATCTAGTCTGACTGGTAAATCACAGGCCATTTTAATTTCACCCCTATATTGAGCCCATTAACTTGAGACTAAAACATTTCAGTCTTCAGGAGATTAAACTGTTGTGTGCCACAGGCTTGAGGCCCCTGTAATGACAGGAAATTGATTAGGTAAAATATGCCCAAATGTTCCCAGCAGGCGATCAACAGTCCATGCTGCAGAGGAAGGCACCCCTCGCCCCCCCGCACGCTCATAAAGTCCTGCCAGACTGGCCTGGGGGAAAATTCCTTCCTGGGCCCAATTCTGGTGATCAGCTTGAACCTGATCTCATGGGAAAGAGACACCAGCCAGGCATCTAAGAAAGATGATTTTCTGCATTATCTCACAGCTGGTTTGGTGTTCCCTCCCCAGCTGTGGCCAGTCTCTGGGCAAGTCTGCACTACCTGCCAGATCGGCGGGTAGTGATTGATCTGCCAGGGATTGGTTTATCCTGTTTAGTGTAGAGGTGATAAATTGATCCCCGAGCATTCTCCCTGTTGACTTCGGAACTCCACCCTCTCCAAAATGCATCTGGACAGTTGTTCATTGGGGAAACTAATTCCTGCAGGTAATCAACTTAACCTTGAGATTTATGACAGTCATTGTAATACAGAGCTGCAAGCATTAGCAGCAGAATGTTGAAGGCAGTGCAGAACTTTCTGTTCTCTCCATTTTAGGTGGAAGATAGCCAGGCTTACAACCCATATCCCATAACTGAAAGGTCACAAAATATTTGCAGATGTAGTGCTGTTTTCAGAAAACCAGTACACTTCTTTAAAAGAAATTTTGTTCCTGTAGTCAGTCAAATTCTGTAAAACCCACTTAAGTTCTCATCATATTTGTTTGGCTGGATAGTTACTACCACCCACGTAGACATTTTACTTTCATGAGGAAAAGCACTTTTGATCTATAATGACCTCCTGCTTAGCCTGCATAATCAGTCATCTAAATTAATTAAAAAGATCCCCTCAGCTCACTCTTACAATCAGTCTGGGAATCAAGAACTTCTGCAGGAAACCATATCTTTAGTTTTAAGTACCTCTGAAATGAAGTTCTCATGGATTAGTTAAATCTCTGGACAGAAAGAGGAGCTGGAAGAGCGAGATAAAACTTTCAGAATTCCAAATAAGAAATTAGAATGATACTGATAAATCACTGGATGGATAAAGTACAGTATTTAAACATGTAACACAGTGAAGGCAACAGTCAGTCTATCAAAGGTAATACTTCCTTGCTGGAATTCGGCCATCGAGAATCATAAATTAAGAGATTATGTAGCTGACCCTGTGACAATTTCTGCTTCAATATGACTATTCCTCCCTCCGTAGATCAAGGAAATCTGGATCTCTTTTTTTAAGGAAAAAGCTCTGTCTAAAGAAGCTGAAGGTCCGATTTACCTATGAATGGTATCTTTATGGATGGATTATTAAGTTTTCTGGCAAAGGGTAAGTGTCAAAGTCAAATGAAAGCCTGATGCGACAGTAAGTAGGTAGGTAAAGTTGTAAGTCTTGGAGTTGTTAAATTTGAGTTCTGTGGTGGTGACGGTTATGAAAGGCCATTTGGGGACTATTAATTTGTTAGTATATTTGTCATCTGTAATCATTTCAAGGCTTAATTTTCAAACTTGAGTGACTCAGATTAGACACAAATGCACATTTTAGAGCGAGACTCGGTGGGTGAGATGATATCTTTTACTGTGCCAACTTCTGTTGGTGGAAGAGACAAGCTGTCGGGCTTCACAGAGCTCTTCTTCAGGTCTGGAAAAAGTAACCAGAGTGTCACAGATAAAGATGGGACAGATTATTAAGCATACAGAGTTAACACATGTTGCAAGAAACTACTTAAAATGAAGTGGGCAGTTAACACCTCAGCAATCATAGGTCAGAGGAGGGCTAGTAGGTTACAAATTGTTTTAATGAGCCATAAAGCCATTTTTACTGTCTAGGGGCTTGTCTACACTGCAAAGTTGTTGACAAAACTTTTTTTCTTTCATGGGTACTTTAAAAAGCTCCCTCTCCCCTAAGAAAGACAAAAATTTTGCTGATGCAAGTGGCAGTCTGATCATGGCTTTGTCAATAGGAGGGCTCTCCTTCCGACTAAGCTAACGCCACTCGGGGAGCTGGAAGTATTTTGTTGGCAAAAGTGCCGACCAAGTACCGACAAAGAGCATTTACACATGTTGTTTTTTAGCAACAAGGATGTGTAAACACAGCTGTGTCGCTAAAAGCTGCATGGTGTAGACAAGCCCTAGCAAAGTAATGAATTTAACCTCTCAGGCCCTTCTTTTGAAAGTGTACTGCAGGAACCTTCTTCAGATTACCTTTGAGGATGAGACAGAAAGGTCAGATATGGAGTGATCACTTTGTGAAAGGTTTTCGCCCATTTTTCTGTGTGAGTTCATTTGAGAGTGTAGCGATTGTCTGGTTTCACCACATAGTTTTTGTGGGGGCATTTGATACGCTGGATGAGGTATGTCACGTGTGATAGGCATGTGTAAGACTCATGAATTTTGAAAGATGTTTTGTCGGAGATATTGATCATTGTAGCAGTGGAGAGATGTCTGCAGGTTTTACATCTATTCTGGCTCTGAGTTGCCGCATTGAGTTTGGGTGTCCAGCTATGTGGGGAGCTTACTTCTGGTGATGTTTGGCAAAGTTGAGGGGTTGTTTGAAGGCCTGAAGATGAGATTCTGGAAAGATTTCTTTCAGGATGTGGACCCCATCAAGTATGAGTTGTTGTTTGATGATAGCCCATATGGGTTCTAGTGTGCTGTGGTAGTAGGTGACAGCTAGCGATGCAAACATTTTCGAGACTCAGGATAAAATTTTCAAAAGCGTGTGAGTGACTTAGAGCCTAAATTCCATTTCCAAAGGCCCTAATTCCCAAGTCAAGTGTCATTCAGGAGCTAAATCAGCTCTTATAATCTAAAATCAGTATTAACTGCATTCCAAAAACAGTCATGTAATCAGTAGCTGATGAGAGCTGCTGGGTGCTCAGCACTTTTGGATATCTAGCCACTCACTTAAATGCCTGACTGTGGACCTAGGAGCTTAACTTTAGGCTATTATTTTTGAAAATCTTGTCCTACATTTGAGATATAGGCCCATATTTTGCTGTATGTTAGAAAAGTATTTATTGTACATTTTTATGTGTCCACTATAAAAATCTAGATAGATTATTAGAAGATGGAGGGGGAGGGTGTCTTTCACTGCTGCAATACTATGATTTCCTCTGAATTACCATCTGACAACTTTGCACAGTATCCGCTGATGTTTTGCACAGGATAGAGATGAGGTACAGCTCAGCAGGTATTATGGACAAGCTCCAAGTTATGCTGAAGTCGGTGGAAGTCTTTCCTTTGGCATCAGTTACAATAGGATTAAGCCCTATAAGAAGAACTGCTCCACAGACCTATGGAGAATAACACTGGATATGGAACACAGAATTCTTCGATTTTGTGTCACAAACAAAATCAGGACTTTCAAGGACAGGCTTGATCTGTAGTTGATAACTAATATAGTACCAGTAGGAATAGCTGAACCTTGAAGACATTAGGCATTCTGTACTGATAAATACTTCAGAAAATGGGTTGAGCCAAATCTCCTCCAGTCATCAAAAACAGGCAAAAATTTTACAAGAAGGTTCTCTCGGAAGATTTTTTGGTACCACTTACTGCTTCAGCCTTCTCAGGGAATGCACAGTACTTTGACCTCGGGATAGAACATGTAAATAAAAATCTAAGGCACAGCTGCAAAATGGCTAGACAGTAATACTGCTGAAAAGGATCTGGAGGTTATAGTGGACCACAAACTGAATAAGAATTAACAATGTGGTACACTCCAGAAAAAGGCTAATCTCAGTCTGGGTTGTATTAACTGGAATGTCATGTATAAGACAGTAGAGGTAATTGTGTTTCGCTACTTGGCATTGGTGAGGCCTCAGCTGGAGTACTGAACCCAGTTCTGATCACCACACTTTAATAAAGATGTGGACAAATTGGAGAGAGTCCAGAAGAGGGGAACAAAAATGATACAAGGTTTAGAAAATCTGACCTATGAGGGAGGATTTAGGAACCTCCACAAAACCTGGATATATGGTTAGTCTTAAGAAAAGAGGACTGAGGTGGGAGCTGATAAGTCTCGAAATATCTTAAGGACTATTAATAAAAGGATGTTGATCAGTTTTTCTCCATGTCCACTGAAGACAGGGCAAGAAGAAATTATCTCAGTCTTGCAGGAAGGTTAGATTTTGGGGCAGGGCGTGGGGAAGTTTCTAACCATAAGGATAGATCAACACTGGAATAGGCTTCCAATGGAAGTTGTGGGATGCCCATCATTGGAGGTTTCTCAGATAGGTTGGACAGACACCTGTAAGGGATGGTCTGAGTAGACTTGGCTCTGCTTCAGTGCAGGGGGCTGGACTAGATGACCTCTCAATTCTGTAAATGCAGAGATATGTAAAAACAGAAAGTAAGGAGAGTGTGGATTTTACAGAACTTCAAAAGAAAAAAAATCACTTTGGATGAACGTTCAAGTCAGTTCTTACTGTATGGAAACCAGCATGCACATTTCTTAATTTTCAAGCATTCGTTTCCTTAATCTGGCCTTTGTGACAACAAAAATTTTCATATCCATTCTCATTCGAATATTGGAAAGAAGCACTGGCTTATATTAGCATGATGTTTCCAGCACAAGCTTAACTATGAAATCGGAACTGGTGATGTAAACTCATGTTCCCATCCCTGAAAGTGTATGCGCGTCTCGTCCGAAATGACTCTTGCTACTTGGAGGGACCCCTTCATCCACCAGCTGTGCAGAGTCATAATCGGCAGGACCTCCTACCAAAATGAAAATAGATAAAAATAAGAAAAAGTAAGAGAAAAATAATAAAAGCCACAGTCACCAACAAGCAGATAATGAATTTGCAAAGCTCTTCTTCCATTGCACACAGTGATCTAAGTTCTTGCACCACAGTACTTGATGGTCCTAGCAATAGAATCTTACAACACAGCGTAAGAAGCCGTGCTTGGGCACTCATATGCATGGGTGCTGTGTACTGGGCACATGTACACATGTACCATCCTAGTAGCACCAGCGTTTGTGTCATGATTGGATACCATGGGTGAGAGCAGGAAGTAACCTGCTAGCAGCAGACATTGGAATGTAATTTTCATGGAATGAAATGAGTTGGGTTTTGATCATGTTCTAAAGGGAAAGTCATGGAGAGAAAGATGCCGGTTTTCTTTCCAGCAGGCTGCAGCCAACAAGTTCCACAGAAATTCTGGCCTTGTTTCGGAGAGAATGCCCTAGATGTCTTTCACAGTCCAAACTGTTCAACTCTTGTCTGCCATGCTTATTGCTGACTGAGCATGTACGTGTCAAGGAGAATATCACAGCATCTTTGCCCAGCGAGGTAGATGCACTGCTCTTAAAGCCAAGTCTGAGAATATATTTTATGCGGTTTTATTATTGGATGAACCAGAAATCACTGTTGTGATAAGATTAAGACATTAGGTTTGTGGGGACCACACTGTACATTGTGACATTTTTGGCTTCTTTTATAAATCATTAAATCTGAAAGTGCTTTGTTATCCTTCTGCTAGTCTCCCTAGAGAGAAAAGCCACTGCATTCATCAAGGCAAAAATAATGATGTAAAATTCATGAAGTGGGTACTGAACAGAAGAATTTCCACCAGCTTATTTTCAAACATAGCGAGGATGAGCATTTGCAAGCACTATAACACAAAACTTTCCTATGTTTGTATTGCACAAATTATACATAGCTTGAGTCTCTTTCAAAGTGAAGAAAAAATTGCTGTTTCTCACTTGGGTTTATGTAAGCATCCACATGAGACATAAACCCCTAATGGTACCAGGATTAATAAAGTGAGACTTCTTTGTGGAATTTAATTGCATATAGTCTTTTTTATTAATAGTGGTGAAACTTTTTATATTAAAAATGCATTATCTAAAACATTTAAATATTCAGTAGCAAGGGAGCAACTTAGAAAGCAGTGATGCTGATAAAGACTTCCATGTTGTATTGTACGACAAATTGGATGAACTTCAAGGAAGACCAACATAAGTTAACTTATGAGAAAAGATTAAAAGGATGTAAATATCAATACTGGGCTAAACAGTTACTACACGGTACATAACAAATCCGAAGAGTGAAAATGCCAAGAACTAAATTCATTTATAGAGTTTTGGGGTGGGGAATAGGGGCTCTTGGTGCCACTCATTAAAGACCCAAAAGAGAGCATATGGGTATGTATGTATTGATCCAGTATGTTCCTTAGGCACTCTAAGCTGGTGATTTTCAATCTTTTTTCATTTGCATCCACCCTATAAAATTTCAAATGGAGGTTCAGACCCCTTTGGAAATCTCAGACATAGTTGGCAGACCCCGAGGATCTGTAGATCACAAAATGAAAACTACTGCTTTAAGCCTGTTGGTCTCCTCCTGAGTTCATGGCCAAGAAACTCTGGATCTGGTCTCCAAACTGAAAATCCAGGTCAGGTTAGTGCAGGGGTTCCCAAACTTGGTTCGCAGCTTATTCAGGGTAAGCCCCTGGTGGGCCACAAGATGCTTTTTTATACTTGAGCATCCTCAGATATGGCCGCTCATAGCTCCCAGTGGCCACGGTTTGCCATTCCCAGCCAACGGAAGCTGTGGAAAGTTTATGCCCAAATAAATCTGTTAGTCTTTAAGGTGCCACTGGACTCCTTGTTTTTGTGGATACAGACTAACGTGGCTACTTCTCTGATAATAAATAATACATTTTTTTAAAAAATCTACTATGGCTTTGTGTAATTAACTGGAACTACTTACCTTAATTTTGCATTATTTTTATCATTTCAGACCACTGTGGCACTGTAGTGTATGTCTAACTGTTAGAACTGTGATTCAGACCTCTCACCTGTTTTGTGACACAGGGCAACGACGACTTCTTGTTATTGCTAAGGACCAAGTAATAGCCTAGAGCTGTGTGCACAACTTCCATTGACACCTGTCACAAGAGATCTTCCCTGAAACTTTTGGCTGGAATCTATACAGAGATCTGTTGTGAATTGCTTTGGCCCTGATCCAGCAAAGCAACAGGTGTGTAACTTTAAGAACTTGTCTTCAATGGGATATTGATCTTAACTGGAATACTGACAAACTTCTAGTTATGCATATAATTAAGTGCTTTGCTAGAATGAGGTCTTAGCTTTGAGGGCAAATTTTAACATAAATCTTCACTCTATTTCTCTCTTCTTTTATTTATTATCAATTATTTTGGACTGAAGTAAATTAAAAACCTCATTTACTTACCAATCCATCAAAGACTTCTGTGGATAAAAGCCTCAGGAAAAAATAAATAAATATCACACTAATATATCTTAATATAAATATTTAGCTCCTTATATCCTTAAGAAGCATGAGTAACTCCAGGATGAGTTAAATTAGATCAGAGTGAGTTAAATCAGCAGGAAGGAAACCTTGATTTAAATAATAAATTTTAATTATTCTTTGTATTTGTGTGTTTTATTTGTTTTCCTAAAGAAAAGTGGATTCTTATTGGTTGGTATCCATTAGACATTTGCAAGTATAACTTTTACATTAAATTTGGTGCTTCTTTTTGCTAACCAGGAGTATACAGCATATCTATACGCGTGTAAACAGTTATGTAGCTTAATTTGCATTTGTTCAGTTTCTCAGTTTTTACATTTTTTCAATATTTTAGAAAATGGTGAATGATACATCTTATTTACTAGATTATGCTTCATTGTTTACTTGTGATTTGCATCAAGCTCTCTTTGAATGGAAGTTCAAATTCAATTACACAATACACAAAAACTGCATTTAATTTTTTTAAAAATTAAATAAATCTACCTTTAAATGTGCTGGAAACACAAGACAAAAAGTTTGTCAAGGTTTATCAGTACATGTTTTGGATATAAAACTAACTGATCAGTTAACCGAAGAAAGATAGTAAATTGAACTGATTATTTCTTGTCACCCTCTCCTTTAAGATTTTAGATCTTAGTAGATCTCATCCTCTCAAACATAGTTGTTATTCATAAATTGGAAGAGGAAAACAAGCTATCTTGCTTTTTCAGCTCCCAATTGGTTTCTTAACTTTGAATGACTAGTGATTTAACTGATCCAATTGAATAATCTGAAGTGAAGAAAATATTCTCTCTGTATCTGCAGAAGAGGCTACTGCTGTCAAAAGCTATTTTAATATTCAGTATCTTCAGATTTTAAGTGCTTAGTCAGTGACTTCCATTAGTTCAGTGGTGTGACTTTCTTTAAAACTTGGTAGCAAACATGTGCTATTTAATATTTTTTTGAATTTCATTTAAATACTTTCAATAGATTATAATAAATTGATGCCTAACACATATTGTCAATTTCCAATTTAATTTTAAATAGATTTAGTTTTAAAAAACAAACTTATATTTAATGTAAGTAAAAAAATCCAATTTAAATAACATTTTTTTTTAATTCGTGACTTTTATCCACCCTGACTATGCCTGACTTTCATTAGTTTCAGGTAGTGCTTGAGAATAGATGGCCAGGCATAAAATAGCTTCTATTCCTGAAGGCTAATATTCAGAAGCCAGAACCAAGGTTGCTTTGTGATTGAACAAATGTAAAATTTACCTTATGGTTTCATTCACTGTATTTACACAGTAGAAAATGATACAAGTTTTCCAGGACTGGCTTTCCCCTAACTAATGTCTTCTCAGCCATTTTAATGTAGGAGATTATTTCCATCATTCCTTATCAAAGTCTGCCGTGGGCCACAGATGGCTCATCAGACAGTTTACGTCTCATCAGTTTCCATAGCCAGTGGTACAAAAGGAGCAATATAGCCAGTATCACATCCGACTCCTTTTGATTTCCTTCATCTTTCGGGTCAGGTAACCGTTTGGCTGCTGATAGAACACAGCCTTCAGTGCAAGATAAAGCAAGCCTTGAACCCACAACTTTCTGGATTGCAATTCAGTCACTCAGACACTGCACCTCTATTGTTCTTTGTAATAAGGAATTTTTCGGACCTGTTACATTCAAATTTGCATGGCTAGGTGTGTAAAAATATCATAAGAATGGGATGTATCCAGTAATTGCCATGTAATTGAGGGAAATTCACTATTGCTATGACATGATTTTAATGACACCTGCGAGCAAAATGTGTAATGTTTTGGGTTTTGGTTAATCATTCCCACAGTGTTAATATATGTAAACTCAATATCAGTCTTGTCTTTACATCTCTTTTGTATGCAATCCAATATTTCCAATATGAGAAAGTAAATGAATAATACAGTTGAATATGAGTAGAAGTATCACTTGCTTGATGTGACCAGCTAAGTCTGAAAATGAGTGATTAATCATCTCTACATATTCTGGCAGGTATCTTCATGGCTTTATGCAATGTACAAATAATCCTGTCTGTTTTAATGACCACATACAGGGCAAAATCCTCAGCTAATATAAAGCATGTAGTACTACTGCAGTGGAGGTCAGTGAATTTAAACCAGCTGAGGTCTTTACTCTGCTTATGAAACTAAAAAAACTATTTTAATCTCTTTGGGCCAGATTCTGATACCCGTAACTTGTGTTGAATAGCATCTTACTCCGCAAGTATTTCCATTGACTTCGTTGGGGCAATTTCAGAAGGAAGAATGCTAGTCAGTGTGAATAAAGGGATTGGAATCTGGCACTTTACATCTGGGCATGTGTGTGAGGAATTCTACATGCATTAAAATGAACACAAACCAATGTGACTGGCTCAGTTTTTAAGACAGAGAGACGTTAATTGTGTACTAAACAAGAAGGCTGGCACAGATGACATCTGTAAATGACTATTACTAGAAAACCTGCCTAAGCGAATTTAGCTGGCTTTCTTTTAACCTAAAAGCAATAGTGCTTTCTGCTGGAGCTGAAAGCTCTTACTAAATTAATATTTTGCAGCCTGCTTTTCCCCCCGAATGTTTCCCTAATTGCCAGAGAAATAGATGCCAGGTTTATCCTAATTCTAATAAATCTTTTATGACAGTGGAAGTAACATGTTGTTTTCTTACTGGAGGCTAGGGTTTAAAAATTCCAAGACTTCCACTCATTTTTGAGAGAAGAATTTGTAAAAACTGCCTTTCTTTGCAGAAGCATTTTTTGCCTGTTTTTTTAAATTTTTGCACAATACTTTAACACTGTCTCTGCTCATTAACAATAGGTCATCTCATTTCATTAAGTTATTGGAGCTGGTGATGTGCAGTTGATATAAGCAACAGCATGATCCTAATTTAGCCATTAAGCCATTATTCTTTTTTCTCTGACTTGTCTGTTTTTCTTGGTAACTGTCTCCAAACTATTAGAAGTAAAACTGTATGATGTGCTTAGTTCAGATGAGTGACCAGACCTTCCACTGTTAGTGGCAAAAGTTTACAGTTTGGATTTATTTTATCCTTTATATTTATGTTACTGGAAGCTATATATCAGAAATACTGTAGCTTTGAAATTCACCTCTATTCAGGGGAGCTGGAATAATTTCTATGGTGGGGGTGCTGAGAACCATTGAGCCAAACTGTAAACATTGTATATAATGGAAACCATTTCAAGCCAGGGGTTGTGGTAGCCCCTGCAAGCACCCTTAGTTCTAGCACCTATGGTACTGGTCTCAAGTTCTGTTGTTCATGGTTCTCTTCATGGTTTCTTAGTTTTACTTTCTGGTACATAGTAAGCTTTGTGAGACTAGAACACAAAATAATCTATTTTCCCATGAATATTTTTTTAAACAATGATGGTGGCTACCCATGAAATATTGTTGTTGAATTTTATACACCAAGAGCATCATGCCTTTGTATTATTACGATTATTTTCTTCTTGATTATTTGTCGAGGATTAGGACAGTGAAAAATTTAGTGTGCTTGAAAGCATTTCTATTGATTCACCAAAGTGTTTCTAAACAAGGTGCAGCATCAAAGTGTCACAGGAAAGATATTGCACTGTGAAATGGCATAATACATTTTAAGACTGGAAGAGGAACTCTTTTGGTCAGCTGGTTGTCACAGGCTTTAGGATCTCACTCAGTGATGTCTGCACTGAGTCAAATAACTTGTGGTTGAGCTACAGCGTCTTTTTTAGAAATCCATCCAATCTTGATTTAAAAACGTCAAATGATGGAGAATGCATCACATCCCTGGGTAAATTGGTCCAATGGTTAGTTGAAAAATTGTGCCTTATTTTGAGTTTGAATTGGTCTTGCTTCACTTTCTGGTCACCTGATCTTATTTTGCCTTTGTGTGGACATCTTTTGCATTTTGCTCCACTTCAGTTCTGATAAGGACTGCTGGAGCTAGTAAGCAAAAACATTGACTCATCTGATATTGAAACAGGAATGAAGCATGTTGATTATCGGAATGATGTGATCTTAAGCATCCGTATTTGTCACCTATATCTCACTGCCTGACAAAGACAGAGATGAGTGCTGAAAACCGCAGGTCTGCAGTGTAACCATATACAATGTATATTTCTGAACCTGAGGGTTTGGAAGTCTTGGGGCAGAAAAGCTGTCTTCTCTCTGTCAGCCTAGCAGGGCTTTTTGGTCTAAATATAGCTGGTCCCAGATCCATATCAATATAATTATCATTCAATACAAACATCCCCTTGACATGCTGAGGATGGCTGATTTTGGAAGCTATTTCATGTCTTTGAGTTTTGCATATATTACACAATTACAATCACTTATATTTTTACTGCTTTTGTTACAAAATACCCTGGCGAATAGCAACATTCAGTCTATGAAGGCATTTTGTGCCTGGCTGTTGTCAAAATCCACTCTTTTTTACTGCATCAATTTTACCAGCCTGCCACCCCCTCTTTACTGCCCTATACCACCCTGCTTGGGTGATGTGTAGTTTGGGGTCTGAACCATAGAATTGTCTAGCTCAGGGGTGGCCAACCTCTGGCTCCGGAGCCACATGTGGCTCTTCAGAAGTTAATATGTGTATCCTTGTATAGATACCAACTCCAGGGATGGAGCTACAGGCGTCAACTTTCCAATGTGCCAGGGGGTGCTCACTGCTCAACTTCTGGCTTTGCCACAGGCAATGCCCCCACTCCACCCTTTCCTGCCCCCTCCTCTGAGCCTGCAGTGCCGTCATTCCCCCTTCCCCCCCACCCCGAGCCTCCCAAATGGCATGAAACAGCTGATGGGGAGGAAGCGGGAGGCGCTGATTGACAGAGCTGCCGGTGGGTGGGAGATTTTGGGACCGGGGAGGTGAGACCTAATCTGGGGGCTGCTGATGTATTACTGTGGCTCTTTGGCAATGTACATCGGTAAATTCTGCCTCCTTCTCAGGCTCAGGTTGGGCACTCCTTGTCTAGCTCTCTGTAAGCTTAAAATCCATTAATGTAATTCACAAAGCATACTGTCTCTGCAAAAGAAGTTATACGAATTATTCCAAGTAAAAACAATTGCATGAATGCAACATATGGGGCTCTGTCCTGCTCCTACTGGAGTCAGCTTAAAACCCCCAAGGTCTGATTTTCAAAAGAGTTAAACATTCACAGGTACCACTGACTTTGAGTTGGAGCTGTGGGTGGACAGTGCTTCTGATTTCAGTATAACATTGTAAATTAGAATTTCTCCAGGTAACCCACGAGAGAGACTTCTTCTCATGCTGTTGAAAGTCAACATTACATGATTCTGAGTCATTTAAAAAACTAATATCAAATCTATTTAGAGGTGCTTTAAAGTTGACTGTGTACCTTGTTATGGAGATGTATTACAAAAGAGTTACAAGAGAGGTTGTAAATTAGAAGTATATTCTCTTTTAAAAGCTTTCATACTGCATCTAAGTTTGGAGAGTCTGACTTCTTGTAAGATTATTTAAATGAACTTGTTTGTACAAAGATATATTTTATAAGAGCACGGAAATGGCTACAGTTGTTAGGAATATAGTAAATGCTAACATGTGGTAGCCATTGGATTATTGATCCAGTATATCACGTGTTGTATATTATGGCACATGTTATAGTTTACATAGGAAATATCATCCACAGTATGGCAGTAAAATGAATGATTTCGGTATACACTGATATGAAAAAGAAAAGCAATCTTTTACATCCAAGGAGTAAAAATCTACCACAATACTAAGGGCCTTATCAAAGGCTCATTGAAGTCAATGGGAGTCTTTCTGAAGACTTCAAAGGGCTTTGAATTGGGCCCCAAGTAATATGTTAGTGTCTCTTAATTTAGGCCCTGATTAAACAAAGTACTTATGCCCATGCCCAACTTTGTGCACGTGTAGTAAGACTAGTCATATACTTAAAGCAAGTATATATGAGAAGATAGTTGAATTTGGGCTGCAGGGATCCAATTTTTCACTATTATTTCATAGGTGTTACTGTCTTACTTAATAATTGAAATACGCTCTGTATTTCCTAGTTAAATAACATTCTTAGATGAATATTAAGGGAATATGAGGATAGAATTCAACCCACTGTATCTGAACAGATCTGACGTTTAGAATTTTTAATATATTCCCCAAAAGCATTCAACGTACCATAATCTCTTTCTTGTTTGTGTTCACACTATCATAAATGTTTCTAACTAAACCTAAAATCCCTTCTGTGCTACAGTTTCCCCTTGTTAAGAAACTGTTTGTTGGTAAACTGTTTTAAAAAGTCGGGCTAGATTCTCAGCTGGTGTGATGCTTTTGCTCAACTAGGAATTATGGGCTTGATGCAGGGATGTGGCTTGGCTAAAATTCTCTGGCTTGTCTTGTACAGGCAGTCAGATTAGATGACCATAATGGTTTCTTTTATGGCCTTAGAATCTACCAGTAGATTGGTACAGCTTCATTGAAATGAGTGCCTGTCGTTTCCAAATGTTTCCAGAAGGATTGCAATGTGCTTAGCAGGTGTGTGTCATATACAAAACTCACTCTGTATTCCACCAGCTCGGTCCCTGCAAATCAGGCAGAGTTTTAGTATTTTACTGCCCACCTAAAATACATTTTCTCTTGATAGGACACATCTTTTAAAAACGGGGGCGAAAATGGTTATTGCAAACATAATTGCACCAGCCTTTGTGGATGGAATACGACATTGCTAAAACCATTTGTAAAACCAATTTTCCGTAATTTGAGCCAAATCCCTTGATGCAAATGAGCATATCTATGTGAATAAACTGAGCAGAATTTGCCTTCTCTCTTTGCAAACAGTGGTTTTAGAAAGCAGTGCTCCAAAGCAGCATCATAACCACACAGGCTATCCTAAATAGAGCCATGGACTGAATCTGAACACTGGCTGGGCCTTCAGCTGGTATAAATTTCCATTGTGGCTTTATTGGAGAAGCTAGTGGAGTTGAAGGGACAGCCATGGAAAAAGTAAGGGGAGAGGGAGGCATCTGTGAGTGGCTGTGCGCAGCAGCAGCAAGAGGGCTCTTGGGAAAGCAATGAGACTTCAGCCCACATAGGAGCACCCCGGGCCCATGTGAAGCGCAGATTCTTATGCATGCAATGTTTATAAAATTTCTAGAAGTACATTTGGCTCAGTTTCTGCTTTCGCTTCATCGTTGTGAATGTTGTCACCGGAACCTCTTGATGATGGAATTGCAGCCCCACAAATCCAAGTTTACCTGTTGTTGGCTTTTTTTCCCCCCAAAGGAGATTTTCAAAGGCAGCTAAAGGGATTTAGGAGCACAATCTCATTGTCTTGTGTATTTCGTTTCCGCCGGATTAATATTATGTTGTTTTTTCCCTTTTATCACATCCTCACAACATTCGGAAGTATTCAGTAAGTACAGGTGATCAGATAAAAATGGCTTCCACTTAATTTTGTTCCATCTGTCCTTTTCTATCGTAACTCTTTTTACCACACTTCCTTTGGCCTTTTTTCGAGTTTCTAAGAGAGTGTCCTGATGACTGAGTGACTTTTAGTATGTGGGAAACTCTTATAAACCCCTCTGTCAACTCATCAGATAAGTATACTTGAGTGAGCTGGACTATCATGATAGCAGATAGAGGGCCAAAGAAGCATGGGATTGATGAACTATCAGTTAACAATCATGAAATAACTGTCTCTGTGTGTGTGCCAATGAGATATGAATGATTTTCATTTTTATTCTAGCTCTGGGATCATGAAAAAAGAGGCTTGTCAAAACCGCTACATTCTCACAAATTCACTTTTTACATGTTCAAGTAGGCCAATAAACAGAGAGGGACAGAAGTAGATATTCTATTGAAGTACCGAAATGTTTTTGGTTTACAGCTTGTCTTTGCTGCTTATCACTGTCAAGAGACTCTTCTTCCTCCCATGATCTTTTTAGTTCTTGAAAGAAGAAAGCAGAGTGGTGTGTTTGTCCGTGCTTTTATGGGAGGGTGCTCTCTTTCATTCCCTCCAACCAACACATTGGCAACTGTTGTGAATCATGTTTCCCCAAATGCTTACTGGCAACACTAGGAGGGCAAAGAAGGGCTTGTGTTCCCTCCTTCACATTAGTTACACTGCCAGTGAGGTATTCAGTGAAGTACAGTGGGACACTGTGCTGCTCCCCTTGGATGGAGCGGGGAAATGGGTTGTTGTTTTTTGCATCCTAAGAGCCAGCATTCTGGAACAAACTACTTTAGAAAGTGCAGATTCTCTCTCTCCTCCTTCCCCCATGATGAGAATAAGAAACACATTACACAAAGAAACTTCATGCTGTTTGTGTTTTTCTTTTCACCCCTGCCAGATATTTTTACCACGTGAAAAGGGTTCTGAAAACCCTGTAATGAACATCAGTCTTGAACATGTGTGCTACTGATGGTTGATAATTATACCTTTTTTCAAACATTCAGCAGATCTGACTTCTCTTTCTTTGGGAAAGGGAAAAAAAAATCCCTTTTGTGTAGCTAAGTGGTTGATGTGCTGGGAGCAAACCTGTAGATGCATTGTTTAGGAAGTGGGAAGAAAGTGAAAGGTGGCAGGTTAATTACTGTGCCAGGATGCCGCTAGAGACAAATAAGGTGCTCACATCTGTAAAACGCTGTCTTGTAAAATACAAGGACTTCAGCTCTGCAACAGGAACTCTTATCTTGATAGAAATATAGAGAAGTCTTGGAGTTAGAAATTTGAACAAGGTGAAGAGGAAAACAATCAGTATTGTGTTACAAGGGCATTATTATTATTATTCTCAGTGAATAGAAAGATTCTGCTTAGTGCTGCTTTTTAAAGAGACCCGTGTTCAAATACTTTTTTGTTTGAAGTGCCCCATTCATATCTTCCTTCTGGTGGGTAAGAAGCTGAGGCTGATGTTAATCTGGCCCTTCAACGGCTGCCACACCAACTCCCTCTTCCCGCATCCTGATTACCACTGATACATACTCTGATTAGCTACTGAGACCAAGCAGCAGTACAGTTCGATAAGCCTTGTCCTTTTTAGGATCATAAGACAGTGCATTGATTTCCTTGGATATTTGTTAGAGTACCCGGTCCAGAATTGTAGAAGAATCTGTTTATTATAGAGGACTCATTGATGCCTCATTTGAAACAAATTAATCTGTTTTCTTCGGGTTTTTTTTTTCAAATGTTTAAGGTTCTTGTGAGTGTAGAAGAGTTTTGGATATTGTTTCCATGGTCCTCTGTGTTTAAACGATCATATTTAATAATGGGCTATTTGTCACTGAGGCTGTTAAATGATCTGTCATTTTGAAGTGTGTATCATGGTGGGTATATTTTTAAACTAAAGAAGAAGCACTTCAGTTGCTTGCCTAGCAATTCTGTTCTTGTAGGAATGATTAAATCGCATTGGACAATCGTCAACATATTTTAAGGTTAATAAAAATAGAAGCCTGCTAAAAATTCCCGAATCTTGGCATGTTAATGGTTGGTTTGCTAGTCAGAGTTGGAGACAGGAGAGTAGCAAACCTTTCTGCTTTTAAGAGTTAGGTTATGCCTTTGGACACAGACCTCAGTATGTTGCAGTGTTCCAGGAGATAGCTTCCAGAGATCCCTCTGAAGCACCGTGTGCCTCCCCTGTGCTTTCCTCTGGCTTTGCAAATGTAGTGATTTGCAGCTGACCTATACTAACAGCAAATCACAAAATTGCTGTTCTAGTATGCACTGCCTGGTGCATGAGGGAATGGGCAAAGCCAAGCTCTGCTCTCTCTTCTTAGCCCACCTGCTCTAAAGCAGGCAACTTGGGGCTTGGTTACACTGACACTTTATAGCGCTATAAAGCCCCCACGAGCGCTATAACCTCCTCCACGTCCACACTAGCAAGGCACATAGAGCGCTATAACCGCTGAGTTATAGCGCTATTGTTAATCCACCTCCGCATGGGGAATAAGGGCTGTAGCTCAGCTGCTGTAGCGCTACAGCAAGAATGTGGACACCCACTGTGCATTAATTGGCCTCCAGCCCATCCCATAATTCCCGTTCGAGCCACTCTGGTCATCACTTGCAAACTCTTTTGTCCTGTCCTCAGGTGACCACATGTCAGACCTGCCCTTTAAAGTTCCAGGGAAATTTGAAAATCCCCTTCCTGTTTGCTCCAGCCAAGCGTGGCGTGCTCTCAGGGAATCCTTGCAGGTGATCATTCTCAGTGATCTGATTGATTGCGTGGCGTGGTCTCAGGGAATCGTTGCAGGTGATCATTCTGATTGATCATCATGACTCCACGTGCCATGCCTCCTCGCAATAGGCGATCCCCAGCATGGAGCAATAGTGAGGTGCTGGACCTCATCAGCTGTTGGAGGGAAGAGGCTGTTCAGTCTCAGCTGCAGTCTAGCCGCAGGAATTTTGATACCTATGGGCAGATATCACGGGCATTGGCGGAAAGAGACCATGAGTGGGACACTCTGCAGTGCCGTGTTAAGGTAAAGGAGCTTAGGAATGCGTATCGCAAAGCCCGCGAGGCAAACGGCCGCTCCGGGGCAGCTCCAGTGACTTGCAGATTTTATAAGGAGCTACATGCGATACTTGGTGGTGATCCTATGGTCACTCCATCGACCACCACGGACACTTCCCAGCCCACCAGTGAAGGGGGGGGTGAGGAGGAGGACGAAGAGCAGGAGGATGAAGAAGAGGAGGAGGATGAGGACGAGGCGGCAGCGACTCAGGGCACGGAGGAGTCCCTGGATGCATGCAGCCAGGAGCTCTTCTCAACACAGGAGGGCAGCCAGCCACAGCATCTGGCGGTTGCAGGGGCCAGCTCAGCAGCAGATTGCGGAGATAAAGCTGCTTTTCTGTGGGGAAGGCTGGCAGCTTGGGGTGGAAAGGGATGCAGGGGGCATTCCACCTGGAGCTCTTCTCAAGCCAGGAGGAGGGCAGGGGGGCATGCAGCCAGGAGCTCTCCTCTAAAGCCAGGAGGAGGGCGGCCAGCCACAGCGTCCGGCGGTTGCAGGGGCCAGCTCAGCAGCGGATTGCGGAGGTAAAGCTGCTTTTCTATGGGGAAGGCAGGCAGCTTGGGGTGGAAAGGGATGCTTGCACGCTTGCCTATATGTGGAATAGTGCATTGATGTAGTCTATCACCTCGCGGTAATCATCATCAGTAATCTCTTCAAAGGTCTCAATAAGAGCACTTGCAATGCGCCTGCGCAGGTTTCCCGGGAGAGCCACCGTGGTCCCCATCCCGGTCACGGTCACTAGTCCTTGCCACTGTGCTACAATGGATGGGGGGAGCATTGCTGCACATAGGCAAGCTGCATATGGCCCTGGGCGGAAGCCGCATCTCATTAAAATCCCTTCCCTTTGTTCCTCAGTGACTTGAAGCAACGAGATATCTTCCAGGACAAACACCTATGGAGAATGTTGGAACAGTGTTCAGAGTAGGGCTCCTGCCACTTCCCGGCACTCCACCCCCCACCCCCTGCCACAGCTTTTCAGGGCAGGGAAGAAATCCTTCCCCCTGCCTGCTGCTCAGAGTGGGGCTCCTGCAACTTAACGGCACTCCCCACCCTCTCCCCCGGCACAGCTTTTCTGGGGCAGGGAAAAAATCATTTCCCTTGCCTCTGGAGTGCACTCACCATGGCAAGGGCTCCGTTGCTGTATCTGTGCTGTCTGCGGGACAGGCAAACGGGGAATGCGGAGGAATCATAGGCATGTCTGCTCTTTACAAGGGAACCACTGTTAAATGTATCTTTTTATTTTAGAAGGGTTGTCCTTGAGCCCTATGCCATCACTCTTATCAACAGCAGAGAGGCTGAAGCGACTGAGGAAGTGGCGACGAAGGAGCAAAGAGGATCTTGTACAGCAAGTAATGCAACAGGCTGTAACGGAGAATCGAGTTGCACAGAGGTGGAGGGAGAACAAGAGCAAGTTGAGGGAGAAGGCGCGGAAGGAGAATGCGATTCACCGCCAGAAAAGCACTGATAAGCTGTTCTGCAGCTTCAACTGGAGACTATGCAGCGGATTGTCACCCTTCAGGAGGAGAAGCACCGCGTTCTCCACCCCAATTATCATTTGCCCCAAATCCCTTCCCCTTCTGTGCCTCAGTACCCTCCAGGCCACTATCATCAGCTATATGGTTATCACCATCCACAGCTGCCTCCAACCCCTCTGTGTTCACCGAACAACCCCCAAACCCCGGACCATTATCCACTGCAGTCAACCCCTAATAACATGCCTTACTGCCCTCCGCAAATGGGGTTCAGGGGACATGGCCATTGTGAGGGCACTGGAGACTCAGAGACCCGGACATATTCCGATCTCTGACTGACCCCATGCCACCCCCATTGCACCTCCCCCGGCTTCCCCCTCACACGCATCACAATATTTTCTTTCAGCAACTGAAGTACCTGTTCAATAAATGAATTGTCTTCTTAGTAAATGGGTTTCTTTATTAAGTGTACATACATTATTACAGGCTACAGAAAAGCAAATGCCTGTTCCTATTAAAAGAATGCTCCCTTCCTCCCTCCGTCTGTACCTTACTTTAGAACTGGCTTTCAGCCTCAAAATGCTCCCTCAAGGCTTCCCTGCTCCTAACAGCCTTGCGCTGGTCCCCTCTAAGAACGCTGCTCTCTGGCTGGGCGTATGTAGCCTCCAGGTGTTGAGCCTCCGAGGACCATGCCTGAGTGAAGCCTTCACCCTTCTGCTCACAAAGATTATGTAGGGCACAGCATGTGGAAATAACCGCGGAGATACTACCCTCGGCCAAGTCTAGCCTTCCATAAAGACAGCGCCAGCGCGCCTTGGGACACCCAAAAGCACACTCCACAGTCATTCGACACCGGCTAAGCCTGTAGTTGAACCTTTCCTGACTGCTGTCCAGGCTCCCTGTGTAGGGTTTCATGAGCCAGGGCATTAAAGGGTAAGCTGGGTCGCCAAGAATCACTATGGGCATTTCCACTTCCCCCACGGGGATCCTCTGGTCTGGGAAAAAAGTCCCGGCTTGCAGCTTCACGAACAGGCCGGTGTTGCGGAAGATGCGTGCATCATGCACCTTTCCAGACCAGCCAGCGTTAATGTCAGTAAAACGCCCACGGTGATCCACAAGCGCCTGGAGAACCATGGAGAAGTACCCCTTTCGGTTAACGTACTCGTCAGCTAGGTGGGCGGGTGCCAGAATAGGTATATGGGTCCCATCTATCACCCCTCCACAGTTAGGGAAACCCATTTCTTCAAAGCCAGCCACGATGTCATGCACGTTATCCAGAGTCACGATTTTTCGTAGCAGGATGCGATTAATGGCCCTGCACACTTGCATCAGCACAACTCCAACGGTCGACTTTCCAACCCCAAACTGGTTGGCCACCTATCGGTAGCTGTCTGGTGTAGCCAGCTTCCAAATCGCGATAGCCACTCGCTTCTCCACCGGGAGGGCAGCTCTCAATCTGGTGTCCCATGAAAGTGGCTTTTCTCATTCAGAAGTTTTGCAGCCACTGCTCGTCATCCCAGACTTGCATGACGATGCGATCTCACCACTCAGTGCTCGTTTCCCGTGCCCAGAAGTGGCGTTCAATGGCCGTGAGGATGTCCGTTAATGAGACAAGAAGCTTCGTGTCAAACGCGTTCACCGCTTCGATCTTGTCTTCAGACTCATCACTGTCATCCTGCATGTCAAGGATTAACTCCACTGCACACAGAGATGTGCTGGCGACAGTCATCAGCATGTTCCTCAGCAGTTCTGGATTCATTGCGGCACACGACAATGGAAGACAGAGCGCGCCTTGCTGAAACCGTTGAAAGATGGCTCCGGAGGCGGAAGAAAACACAGGGATTGCTGGGATATGCCAAAAAGCATCATGGGTAGTTGAAACAGGATACAGAATGCCCCGCAAGATACGCCCCCCCTACCACAAGGCATTGCGCCACATCAGGAAGAGGTGTACTGTGGGATACATGCCCTAATGCGCTGCTCTTAATGCCGCATTAAGTGCCGCAAATTTGGCCATGCTATAACGCTGGAGCATCTCAGTGTGGACATACAATAGCTCTATTCATATTACTGTATAAGGGGACCGCTAAAACCAATAGCGCTATAATCTTGTAAGTGTAACCATGCCCTTGCAATTACTCCTGTGTGCTCAGACCCAAGGCCTGGGGAATTGTGTGGGCATGCGAGAGAAGTTCCTTCACCCCCTACGCATCCTGTATTGACACTCAGTCCAAGTCACAACCTAACCCTATATTAATTTGAAAGGCAGGGAAGCAACTCTAGAGATTATAAGAAGCATTTTAAAAATACAATTTTTTTTCCTAATCATTTCTGCAGCATATCACTTAAAATAAGAACATAAGATGCTCCTGCACTTTCCATTTAGGATCTTATTTGTGCTATTCTCTCTATATGTAACTCTTTGTAATAAAAGGATCTCAGCTCACTGCATACATGGCTACTGCTATAACTTGATGGTGATTTTTTTCTAAACTTGGCTCTCTCTAGACATATATATAACTATACCATGCTGAGTGTGTGTGTGTGTGTATTTACACACATGTATATCTCCACCATCTCCACTGAAAATGAATATTTGCCAAGGGATAATGTTTAACTCTTGCTACAGCCATTGTTAATTCCAAGTAAAGGGGAATTTGTGGTAATTTGTGTGTCAATGTTTCATTAACTGTTGCAGAACACTGCATGCATCCGACGAAGTGGGTGTTAGCCCACGAAAGCTTATGCTCTAAAAAAATTTTAGTTAGTCTTTAAGTTGCCACAGGACTCTTTGTCACTTCTGCAATTCCAGACTAACATGGCTACCCCTCTGAATGTTGCAGAAATATGGTTTTTCTCAGGTGAGCACTGTGAAAGGGCCTGTTTTTGTTCACAACTCATTTCCACAGTCCTTCAGAAGGGGCTGATTTTTTATGTAATTCCATTATTTCTCAAGCCACTGGCCTGTACAGTACAGCTTTGTTGAACCATCCCATTCTACAGGAACTGACACACCTTTAAGCTTCCCATCCTTCCCCGGCTTTGAGTTCAGCCTCACCTGCTGAACTGCTGCGGTACCACATTTGACCCCGCTTCACCTTCCATCTGAGAAATTAAGGCCAATCTCATTGCTCTCCACAAAGAAGAGATGCCGAGAGGAGAAACTTTTATCTTCCCAAACTGCTGGGAGCTTGACAGTTTAAGGATCTTTTATGTGGGACCTGCACTTCATTTGACTCTCAAGTTTGTATGCGAGTCAGAGTGGTATAGTTTGGCCAGCCATTTCCTCACTTGGTTTTCTTGGCATTGACATATGGGGTAATGTGAGACAGGCACTTTCTCCTTCCTCTGCATGTATCTACCAATATATGATGTTCTTCCCATGGTCTGAGTGGCTCAGAACATGACTGTTTGCAGCTTAGTCCATAGCTACTCAGGTTCATAAAGATGCAAGTTTGATAATGGCGAATGCTTCCGGTTTTTATCAAGGCCACCGCAACCACTGTTGAATTTGGCAGTGATCCTCCAGCAAGGATCCTCCAGCTAGTCTCAGAATAGGGAGCCACATAGCAAGGGTGAAAAATCAGGACAGGGAGTGGGGGGTAATAGGAACCTATATAAGACAAAGCCCCAAATATCGGGACTGTCCCTATAAAATCGAGACATCTGGTCACCTTATCTCAGCAACTGAGCACAGCCTTAAAATATAAAAAACTTTGGAGCATTTTTTCAACAAATACATAGGTCTTGTCCTAAATCAGCCCCAAAAGGCTGTCACAAGACATCTTCTACCTTAAGAATCTCTTTATGCCAGCTGGTGAAGGGCACATCTAACACACTTGTTATTAAGATATTTAGCCAAACTGTCTCATGGTATCATGTAAAAAATGGTGAATATCATTGTGTGATGCATGTGCTGGTCATATATAAAGAGTTACCGATATGTGCTAGAAATATGTTCTTAAAAAATGTTTTGGAGGTAGCTGATAAACAAGCCTGCCCTAAGCACAAGAGATTCAGGTCTTGGCTCTCCACTTTCTGCTGCACCCTCACATCCATTTCTTTGAAGTTCTCACTCGAGAGACGCTTCGTAAAGGAATCAGTAAATCAGTAGCACTTTAGCCTGGTTGTACAGGCCCTCACAGAATGTCCTTTGAAATATTGGCCTCAATTTATTTGTCTACAACATTATAACAGTTGCTTCAGATAAGAGAGTAAAATACTTAGGCTTCTTCAACTGATGAAGCTCCTTTCTCCAATTCTTCCGTGTTGAGGTGATACTTAGTTCCAATCCTGCCTGTGTAGGCACTTTAAATAAATTAAAAAGAACACAATGCCCTTTAAAATAGTTTTTCTCTACCATACTTTTGTCCTACATCTGTTAGGGAGGCTACAGGCACCAACGAACAAGGCATCGGATGGGAGGCCTGGATAGTGTGCGGGGGCTGATCGATTTTCCTGGCTGTTCTACACAAATATATAATATATAGATAGATATAGGCTGAGCAGATGACCTCTCAAAGTCCCTTCCAGTCTTAAGATTCTATGAATTTCTGCTTTTTGAGTGCATGAACATGCAACCATTACATGTGGGTAAATCTCTGACACCTTATTTAATATACAGCAGGGGTCGGCAACCTTTCAGAAGTGGTGTGCCGAGTCTTCATTTATTCACTCTAATTTAAGGTTTTGTGTGCCAGAAATACATTTTAATGTTTTTAGAAGGTCTCTTTCTATAAGTCTTTAATCTATAACTAAACTATTGTTGTATGTAAAGTAAATAAGGTTTTTAAAATGTTTAAGAAGCTTCATTTAAAATTAAATTAAAATGCAGCACCCCCCAGAACGATGCCCAGGACCTAGGCAGTGTGAGTGCCACTGAAGATCAGCTTGTGTGCTGCCTTTGGCACCTGTGTCATTGGTTGTCCACCCTGATATAGAGTCATTACATAACTATAATATAGGCTGCTGCTAATGATAAATAGAAATTCTGCTTGGGAAGGAAAGCTAAAGGTAAAACCATTGTTATCTTTTCAGCTTCATTAATCTTTTATGGGAGATGTGCCATATTGGACTATTGTTTTCAAGTACTTTCTCCCATCCCTTCTCGTCCTCTGTAAGATAGTAATATTACCACTATTTCTTTTTGACTCATATAGAATAAGTGCTGCAAAGGGTAGCCTTGGATTAATAATAATTGGCTGGCTGGTGGCTGTACAAGAATAAAAAGTAGCCAGCATCCCCTAATAATTAACATGCACACAATCTTCTTACAACCCCTGGGAAAATAAGGTTGTCAGTTATGCTACCACTAGTTCAGCTTCATTAATTCTTGAAGTATTTTGGTATATGATTCCATTATATTCTTTCTTATGTCAATAGTGATATCAGTATAATTTTGCTCTTGCTGTTCTCGGAATAAAGAAAAAATAATTACTTTTAAGCAATCTCAACTCCTGCCTATCAGTTTTGACACTGTGTAATTAACGTGATCATGGACTCTGTTCCCTTCCTAAGAAACCTTCTGATCCAGAGCCCATTGATGTTTGTGGGAGCCTTTCAATTGACTTCAGTGAACTTTGGATGAGATGGGACCTTTTCAGCCAATTCTTATAATCAGAAAAACTCTCATTTTCTTTAATACTTTTGCCTGCGAAAGTACTGCAGGATTTCACCCTAAATAATTCACTGTTGGTTCACTAGCTCTTTTGTTCCAGTTGTCTCCTTGTACATTTCTACTGTTTTTATGGTTTAAAATTGCCCCTTTCTCCCCTTAATGAGTAAGAAATAATGAGTTTGTTCCAACAAGAAAGGAAACTTATTCTTATTCCATTGTGTCACAGTGGCACTTTGGAGGTGATTTGTTTAACTTGTGTTAAGTTCCTGTTGCCAGTTCTTTCAGATGATTATCATTTTGTAAACATTACATAGTAGGTTGCAGAGTGCCAGCTGCTTTCTGTTTTCTGTTCAGTAACACCTACAGTGCAGCCCATTCCCATGGTGAACTTCTCTTTGGTTCCCATGTTGTTAGGCATCACTGAGCCAGTGCCCAGAAGAGGGCCAATGTTCAGTAATTCATAAACAAAGGGGCGGTAGTGTGCTCAGCATTCAAAGCAGTGTGGGTGACATGTGGTAACTAGAATGAGAGGGCAAATTAAAATGCTGAATGTAATTCATTTAAATAAAGGAGAGAGATTCTCTCTCCTTTTGTTTGGAATCTCTGGCAATGAAAACTGCAAACGCTGCTATACCATGTAAACCTGATTTCCTCTTAGCTGTTTTGAACATTGGGCTCCTGACCAGGTACCCACTGATACCCAAGGTATGTCTACACTGCACCCCACTGGTGGCGGTATGTAGGATACTTGTAGCTGTACACGGCAGTGAAAGGCTCTGGAAGGGGGAGGCATGGGGAAAGACTCCAGCAGCCGGGAAGGGCTTTGACAGCTCCCTGCGGTGGGGAAAGGCTCCAGCAATGGGGAGTTGCCGAAACCTCTCCCTGTTGTCTCCCGGCTTACAGAGCCTTTTCCTGCTGCCGGAGTCTTTCACTCCAGCTGGGAAATGCTGCACCAGTGGGAAGACAGCAGGACCCCACACTGCTGAATATAGCAATGTGGATGGGGAGAGGAACGGTGTGTTTGTGTAGCGTAGGGCAGTGCTACTCAAGGTGGTGGTCCACAGACCCAGTGCCGGTTCGCGAGCTATTGGCTGCTGGTCCGCGGCGAGTTTCCAGGAAGGAAAGAAGGAAAGAATAGTATAATTTAAAAATGGCACCGGAGTTCCACCAAGAATAATTATCAGTCAGTAAAGTCGACAATATTAAATAACATTATGTTTTCAGAAGCACATATTATAATATTGATAATCATGCCATAGCGTTACAGCACGTTTTGCATGAGACGCGCGAGCACATGCTTACCCCATTCCTTCGCATATCAAGACCCCGGCCCACCGGCCCCTGGCACATTGGAAATAAATTGCCGGTCCGCCACGTCAGTTAGTTTGAGAAGCACTGGCATAGGGAACATACCCAGAGCGTTCAGGTGTGTCTTTTCTGTACTCAATTAATCAATGCCTCACCATCTACACTGCTATTTATACGCGTGCCAGGGGCCCGCGCAGTGTATGTACTTTACACACTGCCATAAGCCATGTGCCATACAGGGACCCTTTCCACTGAGTTCAGTGGGCACTGGACGAGTTACCCCAGGCTCATGTTTGTGTAACAAATACTGGTTTGCTCTCATTGTTCCTTCTATCCTTTGTATGTTCCAGTGGGTGAATCCGATCCACCTGTGAATAAAATCACCCCAGCAACACAACAGTTCTCCCACAGCTGCTGCAGCCCCAGGACCAACCATAGGAGCTTTGCAGCTCTTGTGTTCCTCTCAGTGGATCAGGGAGAGGGAATTGCTAGGGGAGCCATATAACTGTAGAACCATTGGCTTGGCCTGCCCCTAAGGGACCCCCGCCCCGCAGAGCTGTGCTCTGTGGTTCACTGCGAGGATAAATCCTCGTTCCTGCCTCATCAGTTCTTGACCCTGTTTCAGCTGGGTGTACAGGGGAATGAAGGGTTGGATTTGACCCCAGTTCAGAAAGAAATCAATTCCTGTTACAGTTATGATCGGTTCAAATCCATTTTACAAGACCAGTGCTGATAATTGAGTCACATTTAAAATATTGAACATCAAAGACATTAATGAATTATCTAGTTTTCAAGAGGACAATGCGCCTGTCTATTCTAAAAGATGGCATAAAACGTGGGAACATTATTTCAGTTCAGACTTCCTAATGGTTCTCACTATGTTGTGTTAACACGCATCATTTATCTATTTAGTTCTCTCGCGCATGGGCACGCACAGACACAAAGAGGGCAGTTGACTTATAGTTAGTGCAGTCAAGCAGCAGAAATGGATAATTATGCATATTGTGGAGGGTGAATATTTAAAAGTAATTTTGGATGCATTAACTACCCTCTCAAAATGGTATAGTCTTAATAATCTGTTATGGCTAGTTACCATTGTTTTCATAAAGTGTCTTTGTAAAATCTGGAAACCTCTTTTCCCTGAATGGTGGCAATTTTTTTTGCATAGGATAAAGCTACCAGTTCATAGACTTTAACACAAGAAGAGACCATCTAGACAGACCTCCAGCATAACGCAGGCCAATAATTTCAAGTCCATAACTTCCGTTTGAGCAATAGCATAGCTTTAAGAAAGATAGCTAGTCTTGATCTAGACTTCAGGTGATGAGAGAAAACACTGTTTTCTTAAAACCTGATTAATTTTTCACATATGATTGCTGAGGTCTTCATAATCATGGTCACCTGTCTTCTCCATACATTTCTTTGTGTAGGACTCCTCATTTGGAGATGTCTAAATACTATTGCTTTTTAAAATTTAATGGTGCTCTTTTCCAATAGGCTAATTGCAGATTTCGAGGAGCTCCATCTGCGGCAAATGACATAATGAAACTTACCAGCAAGTGTCATATAAAGCAACATTGGCTAAGCAGATTGAGATGACACCTGTCTACAGGGTTGTATGACAGTTCTAAGGACTCACTTTCCTGCAGGCAAAGCAACCAAGCTGCTGTATCAACAGCATGTCTGCTGGTAATGAAGGCGAAATTAGGTTTTCAGGGGAAGGAAGATTCTTGTTATATTTGGGACAATAGTTAAAGGATCAGAAAAAGTTACTTTGTTTTAATATTGATCAAGGAATTTCTTAGAATAAGATGAAAGGGTATCCATCCTGCCTGCTTCTCTCTCTCTCTCCCCCAGAGTTAACTCAGACATTAACAGTAACTTTTGGAAACATTCTAATTTAAAAATCTTAGCTACTAGACAATCGCTTTTATGCTTTTTTTTTTATTTGCTTATGCGACAGACATGGAGCTGTTAAGTTATACTTTATTAATACTGTATGGCAACCCGGCTGTTGAGATGTTTACCATATGGATCTATTGGGCTAAATCAACAGCGCTGTTGGAAAAACAAGCAGGAAGTAAAACAATGGCTTCAGATAAGTCACCCCTGGTAAACGATGTGACAGTTCTATCTCTGAGTGCCAGCTAAATTACCAAATTTGTTTTTTTGTTTTGTCACACGGGTCAAGGCTGGGAGCCACCAGATCAAAAGAACTACCGAGACTTAAAAAGAGTCTGTGTCCACAGATCAGGAAACAGGGTGGAGTGGGGGAAGAATGGGGAGCAGTTCAGGCTCACAACCAGGACTGTTGGGGATGTCTGAAGGAGGTAGGCCTGCCTATGGGATGGTAGGGCTTTAAGCAAGATAAACAGGCATGTAGACTGTTACCGCTGGTTAGGGACTCCCAAAAGGAAGAACTGCAACTCATTAACACCTGCTGAGTAAGCATACATGTGGGTCTGTTCTCCAGGACACTGTCCAAGATTGGGAGAATGGCATGATTTCAGTCCCGGAGAGGAAAAGGCACACAAGGCCTGACATCTGAGGGGGTGGGACAGAGGTGCAGCTAGACCTGTAACTATGGCAGTTTATATTAAAGTCACATGATCTGATAGTTAATATAGTGTTCTTATAAAGGTGCCCGTATTTTCCCTGGGCCTCTGGGCCTTTTGGTAAAAGAGTGCCCATTCCCAAGTTCTGTTCTTTTTGGAAGGAAATGCTGATTAAGCTTTTTAAGAATAGCAGTGTTACTGTTCTTGCTTCCTCCCTCAGCAAAGGCAAATGACTTATCACTATTTTCACGTTTGATCCCTGTTGCGTCTGTTAATGAGCTTACCTGCACTTTTCCGTTCAGCTTTGTTGCAGTTCAGAATCTGGAGAAGTGCCTCTGTTAGGCTATTGGTGGGGCTTATCAGTCTGAAAGACCCAGTCTCATGTGTGTCCCTGAAAGAATCAGGGTCCCTTTTCGCTAACAGTGAACAAGGAACTTTATGAGAACATTAAATAGTGTTGTCCTTCACTGTAGGACCTTCTTTATCCTTCACTATCAGACCTTCTCCTGTAACAGTGTATATAACCTTGCACTAGGTGCTTCTATTAGCTACTCATTTACTAAATGCAAGACAGAGTGTGTAGAAGGTAATTAATACGCCAATCTTTACTGTAAAATCAATCTGCAAGTTGTCTTTCTTTCAGCTTCTTGCATGTGCCAATGTTCCTTTGATAAACTTTTGACTCAGCTTTATTTTGATCAGGTATGTATGCTGCCTTAATTTTAAAATACTGATTCTGTATTTTTACTTTAAAAAGATTTTTTTTTAAAAGGAAATAAGATGGGACCATAGTGGGATCTAAAATGCTAAACTGAAATGGACACCACATGGCTGATCAAATTAATGACAACTAAGAGTTATAACTAAGGCATATACTATTATAAGCTAAACAAGCACTGGGGTCCCTTGATTTAATTCTAGTCATTTTTTTCTGCTAGCTGAGAGCAAGGTATGCTTCTTTTCCTATGTATATACCTATTCTGTAATAGCCCGTAGCTTTACAAATACAGCCAAAGTCTAGCTCTAGGAGACACAAGCCATCTTCCATTCAAATGAGTGGCGGTGGTAGGCATACAACAAAATGGATGGATGCACATCATGTTAACAAATACACTGTGGCCAACCTTATTTTGTAGTTTATATATGTGAGCCTATAAAGTATCTGCTGGATTTAAAGTGGCATTGTAGCTGTATTGGTCCCAGAATATTAAAGAGAACAGATGGGTGAGTGTGGTGTTCTGGGGTGTAATCCAGACCAGTGAGGGGCTATATCACCTCTGCCCTGCAATTTTGGGTACCTTATCATAGCTTGCTGCAGGAGCTCCCACCTAGGCAGCTTCAAACAGCCTTCCATCATGCAAGCCACACTCTGAGTGTCTTTGCGTAACTTCAGCCTGCCCGCCACACTTGGGTTACACTTGGCTTTTATCAGCCTGGTTACATCTGCAGGGTTACTCCTAGTCCCAGATTTTCCCTCAGAAATGTATATCGTATACTGCCCAGCCCTCTCCTGGACAGTCCAGAGATATTTGATCTGTGTCCCTTTAAGGAAACAATACACAACAACTTGCCACTTTAAGTATAGTTACCTAGGCAATTTAATTTACATGCACTAGATTAGTTGCAATTAAAGAATAAAACAAGTTTATTTAACTACAAAGAGACTAAGTGATTACAAGCAATGAGGCATAAAAGTTAGAAATGTTTACAAGAAAAATGCAGATTAAATGCTTTCTCGGGCCTAACTTCACAAACAAGCAAGCTTTTGAGCTAAACAGAGCTCTTCAGAGCCTGTAGCTTGAAAGCTTGTCTCTTTTTCATATAAGTTGATCCAATAAAAAGTAGTATCACACTTACCTTTTCTCTGTAAGATTTAAACTCATACTGCTGCCTGACGATAATAAACAGCACCAGCTTCAGCTGTAGCTCATACAACTTTCTCTGTCTTAGTTCTAGAAAAACCCAGGGAACCATCCATACTTCAGCATTGCCAGCCCCAACACTCAAGTCCCCTGCAAATCATAAAATTGGCTGAAAAATTAGTTATTTTTATTCATCTTCTGGATTCTGAGCTTTTAGGGTATACCCAGGCCACTGTTTCAAGCTTCTATCTGCAACCAAGAGGGCTAGAAGCTTGCTTTTAAAAGAAAGCTAAAGCTGAGATATCTGTGTAATTACGTAATTCTGGCACCTGACTTTTTAATAAAAGTATCACAACAAAATTGGGAGACTCATGAGAAAATGAGGAGAATTGCTACCAGGAATATAGTGAGTACAATACACCCCTGTTCATAGCTCCTGTACAAGCTCACAGTTTAAAAAGTGGCTTCTACTTTTGGTTGTCTCACTTTCACAAGCTCTGCCTGTGCACCGCTCCCCTTGACATCAGCTGGAGTAGGCCGTACTCAACTTCTGAAAATTCTGAAAAGCTTCTGAAAATCAGGCTCACGGTGACTCAAGCAGAACAACTGAAAACAGAAGCACCCAAGATGCCACTTTTTGAAAGTTTGAACCCAAAGGGTGGGATTTTTATAGACATTTAATGGCATTGTAATTCAGTTACCATTTAAATCAGTAAGAATTTCATCACTGATTTCAGTGGGAGCAGAGTTAAGGCAAAGCGGAGTGCTGTTAAGAATCCCATCCTACCTGCTGGTCCTAAGTCAGGAGGAAGGTGTGCATCTAGCTTTGTACAGGCCTTTTGGAATTCTGAATTTCACACAAAGAGGAAATTGGTATCAGGCTTGTGCTGTGTTAGAAAGATGAAAATCTAGCAAAAACTACAAGGGAGCGATTTAACATATAAGCACCCACAAATGACTATAAGACCACACAAGTTTGTCATTATATTATATTTAAATAGCACTTAGAGATTTTAATTACAGTACCAGGTACTGTAGAACATATCGCTGAAATGCAGTCCTTGTCCTGCAGGTGAATGGGAGGGTTCCTAACAAAATAAAACAAAAGACCAAATAAATAAATAAATAAATAAACCCACCTTGAGAAACACCACCACCTCCACTTGAAGGCCTCTTCCCTACTTCCCTTTTCCTCTTCCTGTGTAATCCTAGCCCAGTGAAGTTAATGGTTTTTTTGTCACTGACTTCAGTGGGATCAGGATTTAACCCCAGCTCTCCTGAATTTTCTCATGATGAAAGAATACCCATTCACTGCGTGTCACCATATCTAGAGAGCTGATATTTATTTGTATTCAGCTTTCCTGCTTGATGCCTTTAGTATATTTGATTTCCTAAGTACCGTATTAACTGAGAAACCTTATTCTTCAGAATCGTCTGCCATACAAATTCCATAGCCCACTTCACTGGCAGACATTTGGGGCATAACCTCAGCAGGAACTAGCTCAGTGGAGCTATGACAGTTTACACCCACTGAAGATGTGCCACTTGTTCTCCCTCGTACAGTATCATTTTCACTTACTATATAAAGAATAAGATGCTCTTCACCATCTGTTTCGTGACTCAAAGCAGCGTCAGTAGCTGTATTGAGGGGCTCTGTTTGGAACTGAAGTGGTTTGTGTAATCAGTGCTGTACAGTTCATTATGACATATTAAAAAATCACTCTCCAGAACTGTCTGAATATAGTTTCTTGCTGAGGACTTCAGGTATTCATGCCCTTTCACAATGGATTGCAGTCTGTTATATAGATGAAATATAAAGCAGATGGTTAATTTTATAACTAAGTGAGGAGGTGGTTTGCGCCTTCTTGACAATACACCTGATAATTTGTCCCTCAGCACTAGTTAGTACTGCCAACATACCGACAAAATGAAACCCCAGTTCTGCAATCTGATCCGTAAGGGTAAACTCTGACACCTATTCTGGAGCCATATTAAGGTCAGTGGGGCTCCCAAAGAGTGAAGAAGGTCTAACTGCATGACTCAGTTTGCATGATAGGGTTGCATGGGTGTAAACATGATTAGAATTTAGTCATTTAAAATGTTATTTTCAGTTTTATGTTTGCTGAATTTGCTTATCTGTCTTACGCTTTCAAATATTTCCTCCTCCAGCCATTGGATTATTATTAGTGTTGTTTATAAAAAATAATGAAACCGTGTAATTAAAACCAAAGAGTACAAAGCAACACATTTAAAAAGAGAATAGAACTGGAAGTAGGGCTAGGACTTTATGTGAATGAGTGAGGGCCAAATGTTCCTGCTAACCCACACCCTCCTTTTTTGTTTCAGGACTGCAGAGGTGCTAATGAGGTACTCCACCGTGGATGTTCCCATAGAATATGTGCTAATTACCTATGCAAAACAATACCTGCCTCTGGAGATTTCCACAACATTCATCTGACGAAGTGGGTCTTCCAGGGCCAGCGCTACCCATAAGGCGACCTTGGCAGTCGCCTAGGGTAGCAGAATTTGTAGGGCATTTTTTTTTCCGCCTTTGGCAGCATTTCGGTGGCAGCTTGATGAGTTGTCTGCTGAATAGTGTCCACTGAATTTCCACCAACAGCGGGTTGGCTTCTTGACTTGAGCTGCTGCCGAATTGTTGGTGGTACTTTGGTGGCAGCTCAACAAGCCGACACAGTGTCGGCAGCAATTTGGTGGACGCTACCGTACTTTCCTTATTGCACGGCGGCAATTTGGTGCCCCCTCTGGTTGCCGCCTAGGGCAGCGAAACAGTTATCGCCTAGGGCAACAAAATACCTGCCTCCAGTCCTGGGGTCTTCGCCCACGAAAGCTTATGCTCCTAAGCATCTGTTAGTCTACAAGGTGCTACAAGACTCTGTCACCTTGTATTTAGCTGTGATGCTGGGAGTTCCTTTCTGAGACACAAAGAAGAGCACTGTGTAGCTCAAAAGTTTGCCTCTCTCAGCAACAGAAGTTGGTCCAGTAAAAGATACTTTCTTCCACCTTGTCTCCCAACTGAGGAGGGACACATCCTTGATTTTAGCAGATTATAAATAACGTTTCCCAACTGTTTTCCAACACATGCCTCTGTACCAATGCACATCAAGGGAGTTAGAAGGTGGGTCCTATTTTAAATGTTGGGCAGTTGTAACTTTTTCAGTTTAACTATAATCTACTTCCACTGCAACTGAAAGGTTCCAATCGCCTTTTTATTCATATATTCATGAACATTTCCAGGGGTTCCGCTCTGTTTTATAGCCTGAACCTCGTTCTCTTATATATCATGTTGCCGTTCGGGTAACTGATGAAATCTGTTCATTCTCAGCTGGAAGTGACTTGTCTGTGCAATATCTCAGTATGATTCATTTCACTGCTAACAGAAGGCTTGAAACTGCATGGTGAAGAGAAGTTCTGAGTGCCCATTTGATATCAGACTTGAGGCTGTTCACTTAGTACAGCCAGACAAGACTCCATTAACCATGTTTTTAATTCTTTAGGCCTGTGTGCCTGAAGTCATACATATAAATCAGAAGTCATATAAGTGATCTGACTGGTATTCTGGTATCTAAGGTGGTCTCAGTTTTTCCCAAGATTTTATCCCCTGAATTTATGTGCAATTAAATTCCTGTTATGCCAAAGCACATAGAGTTAGATCTCGTTTTTGTTTTGCGACTCTCCAGCAGAGAGAGAAATTCTCAAGCCTAGCTGGTGCCTAAATACCACAGTATTTCAAAGACCCAGTTCACTAACATACACATTTTCTCTATAGTAAAGTATTGTTCTCTAGGATACAGCTTCCTACTTAATAAGATGTTCCTGGCTGTCCATTTCTGAACTCAGAAGCACCCAGACCTCTATGGTTCTTGTACTTTCAGGGTCTTGTGTTAGTTTCTGTATTGTACTTTAAACAGCCACGGTTTTTCATTTGTGTTGTATTTTAACTGCTCTGCTGCTCTGGTCTGCTGTACTTCTGTTTACCTTTGCTTTTTTGCAGAGGTGGAAAGGACTTGAGTTTTAAAGCCCAAAGTTAGAGATCCAAGGAGCTGAGGGTTGATGTAAGTTTTAAATCTTAATATGTTTAAAGTTTGACAGATTGTAATCAAGACTATCTATGGAGTCTCTCAAAGCCCCAAACATCCTATTACTCTGTGATCTGCAGAAATATCAGCTATGTATGGAATTCCTTTTTACCCTCCCCCCCGCTTTTAAAGTGATCCCAAACATTTTTTTAAAAAATGCTACTTTAAAAGGAAACAGAGCGCTGAAGAGCAGGGCTGCAGAGTGAGTGAGAGAAGAAAGTTTGGTACTGCTCAGAGTGCTCTTATTATATTAGCTGAAGTCTGGCATCTTGCATAATGAATTAGATTTGACAGGGTCATTCTCATTAATGGCTCTAAATTACACTTCCCATTGCCCCGCGTCGGTGGAAGAGCATGTGTAAAGGGGACGGGGAAGGGCTGCATCATTACGGCTTCATCTCTGGCAATCTGCTTTGTGTCTTTCATACCAGTGGAGCCTAATGGCATCGTCCTAAGGGAAGGGAGGAAGGTCCCAGTGCCTGGATTCTGTTCAATTGGGAGAAAAAAGGTTAAATCTCTCTAGGAATCTGGCGCTTTCTCAACTTTCAGTGTCTGTTGGGGACAGGGGCGTTGGAAAAGGGAGGGGAGAGGGGGCCATGGCTCCGCCACTTTTGAAAGTAAGAGGGTTATGTCTTCCCACTTTTCCTGCTGTAAGGATGAGTGGCAGGGTCTTGGATGGAAGAGGCAGCGGGGGGGCAGGACCTCGAGGGAAGGGGCTGTGCAGGGGGTGGAGCCACGGTTCAGATGCTAATGTTCCCCCCTACACACACACACACACACACGCGCACACGCACACAGAGTTAGGAAGCTTTCACCACCCCTAGTTGGAGATACTTCTATAGATAGTGCATGTTGGAGAAGACAAGAAAGGACCTCCTTGGGGAGTTCATCTCATGTCACCTCTCCAGACCACTGCTGGCAGTTCAGCATGGATCATCTGTGTTAGTGACTGTCCCAATTTATCTGGAGTTAAGGAAACAGTAGTTATACTCGAACCTACCTGAATGGCTTTTGCGGCCTCTAGAGATGTGTTAGCTAGTGGATTCACGTATTAAACTTTTATGTTCAAGCCTGCTCTAGTTGCTTCATTTTAGTTGGCAGTGTTTAGATGAGGCGGAGTATCTGTTGTTTTGATTGAAAGTGTTCTCTTTACTTTAACTACAGTGAGAATAACCTGTAATGCAGGTTACATCCATAGTGAGCTAAAGAGACTATTATTTTCCATATTTCTACATTCATTTGTGTTATAAATAGAAAAGCCCTATCTAGGAGAAATACAGCCTGACCACAGTGCTCTACTGTCTGTGAACTCTGTCCACCAGGATGGGAAGAGTTTTAAAGGGACATGTACCCCCAAAGACCTTGTACATTGTGGGAAGGAGAGGAAAAAGCATCTACCAACCTATGCCTCCCACCCCCTTAGTGAAAAAGAGCAGGAAACACCATCTGCTGTCTCTGAATCCATAGCACCTGAGCTAGCCAGAATCTGTTTCTTTGTCCCCTGGGATCTCTCACAATGTGTTCCTCAATCATTTTTTGTGTTTTCCTTTCTGTGTGTTTAACTGCTTAGACATTTTGCTGTGTCAAGATTTAGAGGTCTTTTGCTTTGATTATTTGAACTTGTTTGCATTGAGAAAAAGGCTTAAGAATATACAAAACTCTGTTCATAAACTCTTGAACCCTTCTCTGCACCCAAAGTATTACATTATCAAATGCATCAACAAAACAAATATTAGGTGTGCAGTTAGGCAGCATAGTAAGTATCAAGTCATTATGAAACCAATGTCGATAAAAATTGTATCTGACAGTCCACCCTTGTTTATTAGTATTTTGATAGGTATCATTAACATGTGGATTCAGAACATTGAGGCATATGGAGAACACTAATGGATATCAAGTGCCCATCAAGGCAATTCAGGAGCATCTTCAGAATGGAAAATGACTTCATATAATTTGTTTAGTCTGAATGTCTCATTGTATGAAAATGCATAGTTGGGACCAGTCAAGACATTGTCATTTTCCATAGAGAAGATTCTTGTAAAGTGAACTGTGTCTGTTGCATTCTGTATCTGTTCCACTTTTCTGTTAAACAAATTTTTATCACAGTGTCCTGTTAAAGCCAGTTACTCATTTGGCAACCTAATCCTGAAAGGAGGATTCAGTCCAAGAACCTAACTAGTAAATGGTTAATCTCATTTGTGCAAAATAAATGTAATTTACTCAGCTTTATATTAAATGGGTTAACCCACGAACAGTGCTCATTAAAACTATTGACGCTTTTAAAGTATGCCCATTCATAGATTTATACACCAAGGCATAGATTCAGTAAGTACTCTTCACACGTGCTTAAAACCTATTGGCGTCAATGAAACCTTATGATTTTGTATAGTCTGTTGGAAATGCATATATTTCTACTTATAAATGTATGTATGCCAGAAGCTATCCAATTGGCCAAAAGGGCCAAATGATCTAGAAGATTTGTATTATTGCTTTATTAGCTGATTAATTATTTTTGGTGGCTCAGCTAGCTATTGGCTGAGACAAATTGACCTAACCTGTGACCTAAAATAGTGCTTCTAAGGCCATTTTCAAGTGAACTGTTATGATGTACATGTGTGAAACACAAAGCTTTTTCCACACTTACTTCAGTGGTCAGGGCCCATTTTTGTGTGGGTTTTTTTGTTGTTTTTTTTTTAAATTGGGCTTGTTAACTTGCATCGAACGTGGTTTTTAAAAAATACATCCGCCGGGCACTTATAGATTCAACAAAGTCCCAAGTAAGTTTAAAAACTTACTGTCAGTGTGATTGTGTGAGGGACAGGAAACGTAAAGTAAAATTTAAATGTACAGATATCCAAGATGGCTGCCATGGTTCCTTCTGGAACAAGGAGTGCATTGTCCTGTGATGTAAAGCAGATAAGCCTCAGCAGAGAGTAAGTAAAGGTTTTGCATCTTGTAAAGAGTATTGTAAAACGTCCACTAGCCTGACCCTGAATTTGACAGTCTGACATGTGGTGCCTGCCCCTTTGGGAGCCTAATGAGGACTTTAATTGGGTTGCACAGAGACTCAGAGGACTACTCATGCACTTTCAGTGACAAGGCTGGACATATATTGCCAGTCACAGTAGGCTGGAAAACATCTGTATTCTGTACAGCACTTCAACAGATACTTAACCTTAAACCTGTGCTGAAGTCCAAATGAATTCAATGGGACTTAAGCACATGCTCAAATTAAGCAGCTAATTGAGTGCTGCCATGAACTGAGGTTGCAGTCTGCAGCTTTCTTTTGTTGGTCTACATTCCTATCCCACATACTGGTTGAAGAGGGCCAATAAACCTGACAAGAAAGAGAACGGCCTCCCGGTAATTGACAGTAGTTCATGCCTACATATTGCAGAATACAGCTACATTGCCCTTATATGGGAAGTGTCATATTGGTGCAGTCCAGCTCAGTGAGAAAGCATGACCTGAGGAAATATAATTGTGGGCCTGACTGCTTTCATGTAACCTCACTCTGTTCCCTTGTGCACAGAAAAGTTGGAGTTTTTATTACTATGACATTCCTCCAGAATAATTATTTTTTCTCTTCCTGGAATCTACAGGCTGTCACAGAAGTTTTGGCAACTTTATATTATAACTTTATATATAACTTTATATTGGTTGACTTGGCTTTACATGCTGTGAAGATTTCTTTCACATATTGCAATTTATCATGATTACATACTGTTACAGCGTTTGTAATCCTACTGTTCAATGTACACACATCGTGTGTGCACTGAGATCAGCCCCCTCCATCGCTCCCACCCCCAAATTTTCATCAATTCCTTAGCTCAGATTTTGCAGTGTCTTTAACTTGTTCCAAAGATGTTGGTGGAGAATCAGAATTCCTTCATAGTGATACCCTTTTTATTCTTGATTCAGTGACATATGCTCTTTAAATAAATTGGATTCTTCTTTGTTCCTCTATCTCTTCATCAGTAATGCTCCATTTCCCTCCAAAAAGGCAAAACACTCCTTGTATTTGCATCCTGAATATCAGTGAGCATTAATTACGAATGCCAAAAAGAATAGTGTATTATGGAGGGAGAAATACCATAATTTGGTCCAGTGACTTATTCTTTTCTCATTTATTATTTCTATTAAATGGTAATCATTAGAAATTACACTACAATCAGTTTTTCTTCTCCTACTGTCTCAAAATATTTGATAAAGCGAAGGGAATGTCACTGATTCTGTCAAACTGCACATAAGTATTTATCAAAAATATTATAGTGTGATTTCTTGTTCATGAGCCATTTGGAGTTCCATTTTTTCTTCAGTAGCTTGAGGCGGTTGCCACTCCATGCACTTTTAAATGACTGCTAAAGTGCAGGATTGCAAAATCTGATTAAATATTAATTGTGAAATTGAGAATTTCTATCTTCTATTAATTGCTTGCTACATTGATCCCTAACCTCCACTTGAACATCCTTTTGCAACTGATTAAATATGGTGAAAGTGAGATGAGAGCCTACATGAGGCTAAGTTTTAGCTGGACTGCTTATTTACTAGAATGGAAACTGATTTTTTTAGAAAAATAAAACATTTTGGTGACATGTTCAGCACTAATTCTGTACCCAGAACTTCCACTGATGTCCAAGAGAGTTTTCTGCACTGAAGAGTAAATCCTGCAAGGATTAGTCCCTACTTTGGCAAAGCTCCCATTAACTTTAACAGGAGGTTTTTTGATGGTTAAGGATTGCAGGATTTGCCCTTAGCATGTGAAATACATGTCCCTCTTATAGTTGGTTTCCCATCTTCATCGTCATCATGTTCCGATTACGCCTCTGGCGTATAGGGCAGTGATGAAGCTCCTACTCCTGTCTTTCTGGCCAGTCTTTCCATGGTTCCCCAGCTGGGCCCCGGGTTTTTCAGCTCAGATTTCACAGCTCTTCGACATGTTGTTTTTGGGCCACCTCATTTTTGCTTGCCTTCAGGTGTCCATCTTATATTGCTACTCTGGTGATGGAATCAGTTTCCACCCGAAGCATGTGACCGATCCATCTCCAGCGCCTCCTGGTGATGATGCTCAGATCTTTTTGGCTGCACTGCGTCAATAGATCTTGGTTTGAGATTGTTCTGGGCCAAAAATATATGGAGGATTTTTCGGAGCCAGGTTGTATAAAATGAAGACAATTTGGACATGCCAATCTTTCTTATTCCCCAGCATTCTGCACAATAAACTGTGTTGAAAGTACGCAGCACTGATAAATCTTGAGTTTGGTTTTGGTGTTGTATTTTGATTTCCAGACTGCATTTAAGCTCCTGAAGGTATTCCTGGCTTTATTCATTTGTTCCAATATCCCACAGATAATCTAAATAGTTTGTATTAAAATTAGGCCCATCCCACTAGAAGACATACAAATTCTTCTAGATACAGAATACTGGCATTTCTGCTATACACTCAACAATACTGTATTCTTTATGTGATGACCATCCTCTTGGCTAAAAGTATGAACTGCCACAGCTTGAGTTAACACGCTCTAGCTGTGTCTGTTACAGACTCGTATACTTTGCAGTCTTGGCACAGACAAAAACTTGTAACTAGAGTTGGGCTAATCCCCTGACAAATTCAGAGAGTTTGAACAGTTTACCCCTCCTCTCCTAAATCATAACCACTGATCTGCAGAATCCATCTGTTTCTCTCTCTCTCTCTGGCTGAATGGATATTTATTTGCTTTAAAAAAGTGGAACAACTCCAATAGGAGAAGCTGAGAATGACCCACCCCAGAATAGCTGATATCTTGGGGATTGGAGCACACTGTTGGGATCTTGGTAACTCAGACTCAAGTTCCTGCCTCCCACATCCCAGGTAAGTGCTCTAACCACCTGACTGTTGTCTGTTCTGACTAGAAATTCCATCCTAGACCTGAAGAATCTCTCCTGATGAAAGTTTCGTCAGCATTCACACAAAGTGTTTTGGTTTCAGTGAATTCATTTTCTGATGGCAACCCTGCGGTTGAAATATTCCTGATCAGCTGTACCTGTGACAGCCACGCACCACTGGATTGCGCTTAGGCAGAAATTGAATTCCCATTGACTCTAGGATCAGGCTCTGAAAAGTGAAGTCCCATTCACGTCTGTCACAACTTCCTTTGGTTTCTGCACATACTTGCAGAATGGGGCCCTTTGTTATGCTATTAGGATTCATTTTGCTCACTGGGCCACATGTTGGTCACTGTTACGAATCTGATTGATGTGGATGGAACTGAGAACAGAATTTGGCCCGCTGTTTGTGTCAGAACATTTAATATGATGTTTCCAAGTCAAAAAGGTAAAGATTCCGCATGTAGAGTTTGGCTCATAGAATGCAAACATTTGTTAGCATACAACCTATTTATAGTTAAAATACATTTATGTGCAGTATACTCCTGTTTATCTAAAATCCTGTTAGCTAAATCTCCACATTCTCCACATTCCTTCCTTGCCCCCCAGCATGGGACACATACTGTCAGCAGCATGATTCTCGTGCCAGGGAACAAGAGACGGGGTTCAGATAATGAAGCAGACACCCCTGGGCAGGACTATGGAACTGCAGAGGGCACCCTGCACTGCCCCCAGGCTGATGACACTCTATCCCTGCAGGTGCAAGGTGCAAGGAAGACTTTGGTCCTGGTGGGACAGAGAAAAGTCCAAACTCCTGGTAATCCAAAAAAAAATCTGTGTCCCTCATGCTAATCAGATTGCGAGTACATTGCATTTTACATTTGTACCCTAGAAGATAAAATTAAAAATATCTTTTTTAAAAAATTGTGCAAATGTTCTTATTTACCATCATTTCAGAAGTTACTCCTTCTAGATGTGGTTTAGACTGTGTTGTGTTCAGTGCTCTGTGGAAGTGCCCAACGCCTAATATACTTACAAATGCATATACATTCTTTAAGAATAACTACAAATGCTAATTACTCAGTTATTTTATGCTTACCTGTTTTGTGATTATGCTAATTTAGGAACAAATAATATAACAACAATATCCAGGATCCATTAGGTTTTTTTTCTGTTCTTCCTTGAACAAATAGTTTCTTTTTCTTTTTCTTTCCTGGGCAGCATGTAGAAACTTGTACACAGACTGGTTTATGAGTTAGCTAGAATAATAACAATTTTTATCTGCATTTAGAAATGTGGAAAATTAGGAAAATTTCAAGGAAACAAGTCTAGTTTGAAGGTATGCTCTTCTGAATGGCTCAACTTTGGTCTTACTCTGTGTACTCCTATTGAAGTCAGTGGGACTTTTACCATTAACTGTAGTGGGAGCTGAGTTAAACCACTGCTGAATGCTTTTGAAAATCTCACCCTTAATATCCATAGACTACATGCCAGGCTGCTGCATGGTGCCCAGTATTCTACGTTGTATAAATATTTAAATTTTAATTGGAACAAAGAGAGAGAGAGAGAGAGAGAGAGCAGGCATGAGAATGATTCTGTAGCCTGGTGATTAAACCACTCAGTTGGGAGGTAGAAGTTGCAGAGTCAAATCTTTTCTCTTCTAGCCCTAAAATCTTTTCCCTAGTCAAAACGAACTGGTTCAAATATGCAGATAAACTGAAACTGCATTTTTCAGTGAATTAACTATTTGTCTGAAAAGTTTTCCCCACCTCTACCTGGGAGCTCTCATTGTGAACCAGGACTCCATTGCGTTAGGTGTTGTACAAACAAAGAACAAAAAGATGATTCCGCCCCAAAGATCATGGCCTTGTCTCCTTTGAGACTGCAGTTGAGGAAGACAAAGCTTGGATATGTACTGCAGGTCCTGGCGAATTGCATAGGACTGTGGAAACTGCTTGTTTTTCTCTAGTATAAAGGCAACTCCACGAGCCAGTCAGAGACAATTTGCGGAGACTAAAAAGCCTGCAGTGACAGGATTCCCCAAGGTGCTCCAGCCGAGGGGGAGAGAGGGAATATATGTGGCCAGGAGCCCCTAGATTTTTTTCAGGAGCGTAGTGAAGGGAGCCAAGCAATTGTTGAGCAGAGGAAATTGCTACTGCAACTCGATGATCGACTCAAAAGGTGCATTTTTAATTTCTTCCTATTAACTTGTGCATATGAAGTCAGTGCAGCTTGTCAGGCCTGAGACAAAAAGACTTTTATGAAGGCACAAAGCAGGCACTGCTCAGGTAATGGCTTCTGCACTCTGCACCAGCTACGGGCCTGGAACTTGGCCTGAAGAGACCTTCCTCTAGTGGGGAGAATTTATTCTCTGTGGCACACCCACAGGGTATTCAGACTCAAGACTGCCATCAAGGCAGCTGATTAGTGACAATTATGGTCAGTGCACCAGTCTTCTGTGAACTGTACCGAGATAGTAGACTGTGGTACTCACGCATCACTGTGAAGGGCATAATATAGATGCCATGCTTTTATGTATACCACTTCACAGCCACAATTATTTTTAGCTACCCATGAGCTAGAGTCAAACCAGTGACTTACTGCAGAGCTGAATGCTCCATACCTCGTTGCCAGTCCACTGAGTCATACAGTGCTCTCCAAGGGCAATTTTGATGATGTTTCCTCATGTGCTTTTCATATCTTGAAGTGTGTAGTAAGACTGTAGCAATCATTGGTCATCGGTTTGTTGTAGGTTTTTTGTGATAATAAATGTCTGTTAATACAGTTTTTCGCATAAAGTATAATAAAAATTCAAAAAATCCCACCTAAAGATTTTTTAAAAAAATTAGTTCCCATTCAAAGAGTGTAACATAGAATTTGTCTACCCACTGCCGGATAACTAAGGGGATCGGACCGCAAAAACATTAATGGTTTCAATATTAAGTAGTTTGATTTGGCGTACTTTCCCCCACTGGAAGCAAGTTAGGAAGACTTTAAAGGCGTAGTGCCAACCAAGAGGAAAGGTGTTCAGTTGGAAATCCGGTGTTTGAAACACTGAATTTCTCCACTGAAGTGACCAAAAATGTAGAAGACATGCCAGTGGAGTATATAGCAAGGGTTTAAATTGACAGGATCATGAGAACAGATACATGCTTTAAACTCTGGCCTGGTAGTAAAGTGTGTAGTGTATTCAGATTCAGTTACAATGAAACAAGTGAAAAAATCTGGGAACAAACAGGATTTGTGCACAATGGTGTGACTGCTTTGTATCATGTCTGCTAGCTCAAAGCCAGTGTAAATACACTCGGAAGTGTAGGGAGAATCTTCTGGTGGCACCATGCCAGCATATCACTTTTGCTCCAACCATTGCTGTTGACATTCTGCTGGTTAGCAAAAAGGGGGGATAGCCAGAACTAGCTTATGCTCACCTGATTCCTATCTGCTGTATCAACCTTGGAGTTGTTGGCAGCTGGTGTAGCTTAGAGCAGTCATTAGGCTGCTCTAGATTGTCATGGGATCAACTGGAGGAGCACAAAGGTGAGTTTTATACAACCTTTGAGCTCTGCTTGCTGAGCAGTCCTATGCAGGACTTGGCTACATCCAGGTATCAAGGGGTAACATTTTCAAAAAGTGATTTAGGATCCTAAGTATTACTGAAAATCGGTGGGAGTTAGGAGACAAAGTAGGATTTTCGAAAGCATCTAGGTACTAACTGCCATTGATTTCAAGGAATGATAGACACTTGGGTGTTTTTAAAGCCCCACTAGACACCTAATACCCGTAAAAAAAACCAACTAGCTTTAAGTGCCTAAGTCACTTTTGAAAGTGAGACTTTGGCTCCTAAATCACTCAGGCACTTATGAGAATGTTATCCATAGCTCTTTCATCTACACAGTTAATTTCTGACATAATCTAGTTCACATGAGGATGTGATATTGTAGCTAATGCATTTTAAAATGCTTTGTAAAGTTTTGGGATGTGGGGAAGTGGAGAAAACCCAGCATATGTAATCCATAAGAAGACAATGCAGACTAAGTGCTGATCACATATTTATAAAGATTCTGCAGGACACTTTGAGTTGTGTTTAACAGTTATGTGGCTTCCATCTGTACTGTTCTTAAACGTTTTGGGAAGAGGGTAGCAGTATTGCTAAAAGGAATGAGTGGAAAAAATCAGTAGTTACTAACCAATGTAGATATTATTCTGAACGATGACATAGCTCTTACCCGACGTTTTCTGGCTCACTTCTGACTGCAGTTGCCCAGCTGTTTCCAACCATCCATATGCACAGCACAGCTTCTCTTATCCAGATCATCCACCAAATCCCCATTTAATGTCTCACTTGTTTGCCTTCACTCTTATCCGATTTGGTTATCTTGCTGTTTACATCTCATATTGTAAGCCTTCAGAATCCTGCCCCGTTACCTTACTTGTCACTAATGTTACCCAATTCACAAGTTAATTCTCCTGCTTTCTTTCTAACGATGATTGCTCTGAGTCACCTGGCTCATATTTAACCCAATAATTTTGTTGCCTGCTTTAGAATATGACTAAATTTCCCCCCATTATTAAAGTTATTGTTATGAATGCAATTTTCAAATTTCGGTGCTGAAAGTCTGGCACCTAAAGCTGCAAAATGGATAGTTAGCCACCTAAATCCGGACTTCCACTGGTCCTGAGTATCTTTGATCCCATTGTGGATGCTTAGCAGTTTTGAAAATCGGTGCCTTAGGGGAGGAATGTTTGAACAGGCATAAAGGAGTTGGGTGCCCGACTCTTGTTGATGTTCTTACTTAGCTTATATGGTGCAAAATGGCTTTTGGGCAGTTGGAGTGGAGAATTCTTCCTATGGAGAGGGAATTCTGCTGGTGTAAATCTGATGTACGTGGTTCTGCTGCTCCTATACTACCATCCCCTGACCCCCCCGGGATAAGGAGAAGACTGAGAGCATGAGACACGTTCCAGGGAGGGACATGGCAGAGCAGAATTCCAAAATCCTCAGTCTCTGGTGAGGGACATTACACCAGTAGCCTATAGGCGGGGCAGCTCTAAATTAGGGAATGGCAACCAATTCTGCCCACTATATAAAACAATGGTCAAAAATGGGGGATACAGTCAGATGGGTCTAATGGTTAAGGGATTGGCTTACAAGTTAGGAGACCCAAATTCAACCCCCTGCTCTGCAACAGCCTTACTGTGTGACCTTAGGCAAATCACCTACTGGTAGGGCAGAAAAGGGGACTTATACTTAAGATTGTAACATCTCATTTTTAGGGGCTCTGCTGCACAGTGGAATACACAGCCCTGAGTGAGGCACCCCAGCTCCTTATACAATGCGTGCAGGTTTTTAAAAATGGGGTTCATAACAGCCATGAGGCTGAGCAAGGAGCTGCCTAAGCTAGCCAATGGGAAATACTGAGGAGAGGAATGTGGCCTAAACCTTGCTCTTCAAAGGGAGTTAGGCTCCTAATGGCAGGCCCCCCCTCCACTAGGGATTCATTACTGTGAACCCTCTCCTGAAGTTAGGCATCTAAGCCACATCAGCCCTTTCTCACAGAAGGCAGCGAAGAAGCACTCCCTTTTCATCATATAGCCTAGTGGTTAGAGCACTCACTCAGGGCATAGGAGACCTAGGTTCAAATACTCCCTTTGTCTGAGTCAGATGAGGGTCTTGAACTTGGGTCTTTTAGGAGAGGCCCTGAATAAATGGGCTAGAGAACCATTCTCTCACTGGTCAGGGAGGCTGTATGAGTACCTAATGTAGATAAGCACCTAGACCGTGATTCTTCTTGCGTAAAATAGAGGCCACTTATACTTTGTCTTTCTAAATGTATCCTTTTACTCTGTGTATCCTTTATAAAATCATATTTCTCAACAGGAGGGAACTTTTTATCCTTCTTCATGATCGATTTTATCTTTCATGGTGTTTATTTAAATAATTTCCTTTCTTAATCTGCAACACATCCCTTGAATTTTGGCTCATATTCCTCTCTGTTCACATGTCCATGCTCTTCTAGTCCAGTAGTCATTTCCATTAACATTATTAATATAGAGTTGTTCTTAGTTACTCATTGTAACATCTACAGCACATTGCAAGCGATTTGATTCCATTGTTTAAATAGCACTTTCCAAACTTCTTTTGTTTGGCCACAATATTGAGTAGCTTCTTGCAAATTCACTCCATGCATTCCTTCTTCTTCTTTGCTAAAAACTGCTCTGTCACAAGAGGAAATAATCAAAATGATTTATCTCATTGTTGTTAACTGTTGGCATTATGCTGTTGGTACACATGGCACTTTGCAGACCTGGTTCCTGAACTGAGGAACTGACCATGTAAACTTGACATGGCACAGAGAGAAATGGCAATGGACGGCCACGGCTTTGCCTGTCTAGGTACTTTATGTGGCTCCCATCACCATGTGTGTGGGTGTCCCGCAGTCATTCGTGGGTTGGGTTTCATCTTCCCCGTGCTGTGGTAGGGCAATATTATCCCCACTTTACAGATTGGGGGCAGGGGAGGTGGTTTTAGGCATGAAGAGGTTAATGCTTCCTGAGAGTGAGTTTAGATACCTAGCAGGTTCGGCAGGAGTCTTATGCATCACAGTGGTCCCAAAACGAGGACTTGGTGTCTAATGTCTTTGTGCATTAAGGTCTTAGTGACTTCCCCGAGGTCACACCACAAACTTGAGATGGAGCAAAGAATTGAAGCCAGCGCTGTTGAGACTGACTACCCTCGCTACCTTTACACAGAGGAGTTGTTTTCCTAATGTGGGCGCCATAGTTCAGATGACCTGGATCATCCTCTCTGTTGGAGGAAGGGGAGAAATCTCTGTGTGTGTGGATCCTCCCACGTCTTCTGTTGGTAGAGTGCAGTTTGACACCCCTTGAAAGGCCACAAGTCCCACCCACAGACCTGGCAGAGTCACCACTGTGATTTTCCTTACAGCGGGGTTCTTTCAGGTTGATACTAGGGACTAGCTGTAGCTTCAGGAATGCTTGACAGGGAGCTCCACAGAAAAGATAATACAGCCCTGGGATCATGTTCCTCCCTGCAACTCCACTCCAATCCCCTCCCTCTTTTTTCTCCTTGCCCAGTCTCTACTCTTTCCCTGGTGTGGATCCCAGACCCTGTGGGACATTCTCGGTGGGGCTGGGAGGAGGAATAGGGGAGGATATGATGGCAGCTGGGCTTCAGTGCTGTGCTAAATTGGAGAGATCCATGCCCAGAGGCCCCTCCATAGACAGACACGCAGGCACAAAAATCTTTGTACATCACTTTAAATTGTATTTCCATTAAATCTGGCTGTATAGTGGGGATGGGGTTTGGCATTGCTTCTTGTTGATGGACTTTAATTTTCAAAGTTTTAGCCAATATTTTGGCCCTACCATAGGTGGGGGCTGTTGTCTTTGTTACCCCAGGTCATTAGTCCTTTTTTGCCGAATAGGGAACACTAAGTTTTCTAGTGTGTTTCATGAGGCTTCTTAGCTGCCTACTTGTAATCTATGAAAGCTAATGCTCTACTTAATGCCTATAATCCTACTTTCCTTAGTATCTGATTCACACCATTCCAATGATAATACCAAAGCTATCTCTAAAGCCTGGCTTTTGTTCTCCACTGGTTTGGGCAAAACACGACTTCTAGCAAATAAGGGTGAATGTGGATTGAAAGGCTAATGAAACGCTTCTTTTCCTTCCACCTCTCCTGTCTCCTTTTTAATATCACCAGTCATGGGATGCACTTTAGTTTATAGTTTCCTCAGTTCATAGTATTTGGTAAAACCTCACAGGGTTCTCGCTACCAGCCTGATCCGAAGCCCATTGAATTGAGTGGACTGCAGTGGGCTTTGGTTCAGTTAATACACGTCGAGCTGTTGGAGCTTATTCTCTTCTACAGACATAAGCCAAGCATAGCCACTTCAGTTGGGGCAACACAAAGGGTCCAAGCACCAGACTCTGGGAGCACGAGGCAGTGAGAAGGGGTCACACTGCTGCTTTTCTCTGCTCCTGCGGCAAAGCGGTATCCTGCAGGCTGACTCGGGCATTTCTAGTCTGAAGTGCTGACCACCCATCTTGAGGAAGGCGAGGGACATTGAGATGAGTGGAGAGCCAGGAGGCAAAGCCTGCTTTTCATTCGGGAGAGCAGATTCTGCAGATCCTGACCCATCCGACAGGAAGGGTGGGGTGTGGGCCACTCTCTTCTCTATACGGAAGCAGAGGATTCTTCTTTAATATTAACCCCCTCCCACATTCTCTGCTAAAGTATGGGCAGCTGGGAAAGAGAGGGGTAAAGGGAAGAAAGAACTAAAGAGAAAAAAGAAAAGGATGCTTATCCAAACTGTGATGCTCCAAGGACGTGGTCATCTTTCCCTGGCCTCCTGGGGGATGCTTCTTCTCTCTGACAAGAAGAAATGAGGCATTCTGTGAAGCCCCAGACCTTACACTCTATTGGCAGAAGACTGCGAAGGAGGGCCTCTTCCCGCATGCCAGGCAGTGAATCCCTCTGCATTTCAGGACCCATCTGCTAGCTTTCAGAGAGAAGTTGCCACTAGATCCCAGGCCTCTGCTTTTCATCATTGTCTGCTTTGGCACTTCCAGGGAATTGATGCGCTCCATGTTCAGTACTGAGCCATGAACTCAAAAGGAGAGGTGCAGGTGGGAAGTGGGCCAGGGCGAGGGGGAGGGGTGGAAGCGGAGAGAGAAGAAAGGAAAATGGAAGTGGGTTAGAGGGGGCTAAGGAAAGAGGCAAATCATAGGTCTTCAACTCACCTGAAATGAATCATTTGATTTGGTGCCTGGAAAATGGGTGAGAGGATCAGAGCAACAAATATTCCCTCACATTTGCTCACCTATCCATGTGCTTCAATCAATCTAAAGTAGGGTGACCAGACAGCAAGTGTAAAAAATTGGGACAGGCAGTGGGGGGTAATAGGAGCCTATATAAGAAAAAGCCCAAAAAATCAGGATTGTCCCTACAAAATCGGGACATCTGGTCACCCTAATCTAAAGTGACAATTTCAAATTTCCTTTCTTCATCCACTGTTTTATTTTTTTTATTTTAGCTAAACAGTAAAAGATCCTATTCGTAGACTGTGAATTAAACGTGACTTGGAATGCGGAAAAAATTGTTTTGCTGTAACTCCTCATTAAATATACATGCCTCAGAAAGTATGTTCTATATGAGGAGATTGAATCATATGCTATTTTTATCTCATTACTGCATAGGATTTCACTGGCCATCCCCTGGCTGCCTGCTTTTATGTTTTATAAAGCGTGTAGGGTTATATAAAGCATGCTTATGTGGATAAGAATAGCATCCGCCATTATACTAGCTAGGTTAGAAATTGCAAGGGGTATCCATCAATCTTCCAGTTTCAGGAGGACAGTGATAATCAGTTGGGCAAGGGAAAAGAAATCTCCCCATAATATTCTTCAATTAGCTGGGTATATTATAGATTATTTCTTCTTTCTCTGGAATAACTTTTTAAAGCCACTTTGGGTTACAAGATACTATATTAAATGTAGCCTGGGTTTCTACCCATATTGTATTCTGCAATTAGCCAGATTCTGCTCCGACAAAGCCTGCACAAACTAACCTAAATTCCAATAAAACATCCATCTTGCCAAAGTAGTATGAAGCTTTTATTGAATGTGGCCTTGAGAGATTAAGTGAGAGTTTGTAGAAGCTAAGAGCACAAGACGTCTGTCAGGAGATAAAATTATGGCTCAGGATGTGAATGGGAGAGTAGAAGTTACCCTTATGCTGTGTGGTCTCAAATGAATTTAATATCATACCTGTAGAACAGTGGTGCCCAAACTTTCCCTCCTCCTTCACCCTCCCTGTAATGGAATCCGTTTGAGCCCACCCTCCATTACTGCACCGCCAAGGTTTTTCTCAGCAGAGGAGCTTTGGCTGAAGGAGGAGCTGGGGCTAGAGGCAGGGCTGAGCTGGGCGTGAAGAGAGAATGAGGGCAGAGTTGGGCTGCCCTCCTCCACAACATTCCTCTGTGCCTTCCTAAAGGGCCACGTCCCACAGATTGGAGATCAATGCTATAGAATGTAAAGAGTATGTCCTAGTCAGTTCAAGAATCAAGATGTCTCTTAAGAAGGTTATAAAGGAGAATCCACAGATCAGTAGGAAGTCTTGTAAATAGCTACCTGGTTTCTTAGGCATTAATGAAAAGCCTTTGAAATCAGTGGAAGGTCTTGCATTAACCTAAGTAAGCTTTGGGTCAGGCCCAAGTTCTGTTGGAGAATGTTCCCTGAGAACATAAATCCATCCCTTTATCTTTTTCAGTTTGGAATAATTGTCACCCTGTGGTTACTGGCTATGCTGTGTATAAAATTACACACATTTTGCAGCTTATTTTTTTTCCATGGTGCTGTGCTATTCTGTACTCATCAAATTCCCCCTTTGGGTTGACTCTCATCTACTTTCTCTCCATACTTGTTTCTCCCTGTGAATACCAATTTTTGTTAACTTCTGAGCAATATATATATATATATATATATATAATGTGCTGTAGCATTCCACACTTCTTCATACATCCCACTTATATCCTCCTCCTGATTTCGGTAGCATTGTGAAAATATTTAATGCCTGGGAGTGTTTGCATCTCTTTGTATTTCATGCTACAGAATGAAAAAGATCTTTTGAAGTTCTCCTCCCCAACTATTATAAAAAAAAACCTCTCTCAAATGAAATTTCATACACTATTCATAGCTTCTGGAAAACTTTTCATCTGTTCTGCTTTCATATTTTAGGCATCTGAGATAAATGAATGTGTCTTGGTAGGATTTTGTTTACTGTGTTCTATCAGATGAAACTGGAAGCAGACTGTAAGAGTAACCCCAAATTATAATACCCAAAGGAATTTAGTTTCCAGGTCGCAATGGGCAAAAAAACAATTTTAAGTAGTACATTGATGACATTGTTTTAAAACGTCTGCAGCAAGATTTTGTCTGGAGACTTCTCTTTTTTCCCCAAGTGAGTTTATTTTACACCTGAATAGACATGTTTTATATGGCACTCAACACCATAGTGCCTCACATTCATTGATGGATTTTCATCCTAACAACATCCTTGTGAGATAAGGAAATACTATTCCCATTTTACAGATAGGGAACTGAGGCACAAGGTAGATCAAGTGATGTGCCCAACATCACACAAAAGTGGATCGCTGAGCCAGGTGTTGATCCCAGATCACCGTCACCCCTATCCAGTGCCATAACCACTGATTAATCCTTCCCACCACTTTATGGTGAAGTAGCAAAAATGAATTTGTGTAAACAGATTTCAAAGGTCATGGTGAAAAGTTTATGCCAGGAAGAAAACTGGGAGGAGCCTACATGAAAAAATATCACAGTCAGTATTTGTATAAGAAACCCAAGAGAGTTTTATGTTGAAAATAAAATGCCTCCAAAGGATTTGCTGGCTCTATACAATATTTTTGTTGTTGACATGTGTTCAGTGTGTGGAATAGTTCTGAAATTTCAGTATAAGTCTTTTCAAAGGTTATTTATAGATATTTCAGAAGTTAAAGGATGAACTGTTGTGTTAGAACTGGAAGATAAGCGTTGCTGGGTGTAAAGGCTGAACTCTCTCTTACTTGCTAGATTAATTTTTGTGCCTTGTGCTTTAAAGGGCTCTGAGCATTCTGTTTGCTGAGCACTGTGGCCTGATCCAGCAAAGTGCTTAAGGGCGTGGTTTAGTTTCAGGGTGTGAAAGTCCCATTGACTGCGGTGGAACTATCCAGGTAGGTGATAAAATGCTGGATTGGAGCCAGAGGGCTCAAGCACACCTTGCAGGATCGAGTCCTAAATTTGTTGTGCTGTAGTCCATCTTGCTATTTCTCTCCTCCTCTAAACTCAGCTTCTTATTAAATATCTCTGAGCTTTGTAAACAGGTCCCTTTTGCCAGTAAGATGAATAGGAGAAACATGGACCTCATGGCTGGGTGATTATTAGCTTAGTTATTAGTGGAAATATCTTCCTCAGTTATGCATGCAACAATGTGGGATAAGTTGTGTAAAACTCACTGCTCACAGAGGAGCGCCTAAGACATTGCAGTCTCCATTTAAAATGCTGCAGTATACTCCCTGCTTTGCTGGGGTGCCTAGGGGCTAAGAGAGAGAAGTTTCTGAACTTCCTGGATCTCAAGGGCTCTCCTCGTACGCAGCACTTGCACAAGGTTGCAAGACAGCTGAAGGCTCTTGGTGTTCTCTTCCAAAGGCCAGGTGAAATCTGACCCACAGTGAGCGAGATTCTGATCTCAGCTACAGTCAGTTACTCCAGTTTTGCACTGACATGCAGCGAGATCAGAACCTGACCCTGTGACCTGGAGAACACTGTGTGTTTTGTAAGGAATCCATTCTTTCTTTCCAACAGTACTTTATATACACTTTGTAATGCTCACTGTTCAGATACCAGTTGATGTGTTGGATTCTTTGTTATAAAATCATTTAGACAAACTTCTTCAGACCTGTGGGCTAAATTCAGGCCTGGCCACTTGTCTGGAAGCCTGCTGCCAACAGGTGCAGTGGTCGAGAAGGAACTGCCTACCCCATTCTGGCTATATAGTTCTAATATAGAATTCCCCCACCAATGTTGGATTCAACAGTTTTAGTCACATCCATGCTATTAAGAAATTCCAGGGATATTTCAGTAGTAGCAGCGTTTGACCTGCAGTAAATGTCACTCAAATTGAAGCCTCCCATGGTTAAGCAATCTTGTTGACTCCACATTATGCATAGCTGCATAAGGAGACATTCTGTTTCCTAGTGTGGTTTGGTGGTCTGTAGCAGACACCAACTAATACCCACCTTGTGTTCTATCTGTTAAGTCACTGGTCCATTAGCATTTAAGATCATTTTCTTCCTAGTAATCACAAACTGGGAAGCAAGCAATGCTATTTTTTGACACATAGTGCCACTCCCCCAACCCTTTTCCTTTGGAATTCTTCCTAAATAAGTTATAACCATTGATTTTAACATTCCCATCATGCAAATGGTCCCATACGGTTTCAGTAATACCAACTAAATCGGGGTCTCAAACATGCGGCCTGTGGGGTTATTTCCTGTGGCCCACCAAGCTCCCCACGCACTCTCCCCACCCCTCTGCCAAGCTCCCCTCATCTGCCACCCCTACTGCCCCCACTACCCCCGCTGTGCTGCATTCCCGCTCCTTTGCCTACCTTTCGGCGCTTCCCACTGCCAAACGGCTGTTTGGCGGTGCTTGGTGCTTTGCAGGAGGGAGGGGAGAGGAGCGGAGAGTCATGTGCTCAGGGGAGAAGGTGGAGAAGAGGTGGGGCAGAGGCAGGGATTTGGGGAGGTGTTGGAATAGGGGCAGGGAGGGGGCGGAGTTGGGGCGGGTACTTTGGGAAAGGGGTTGGAATGGGGGCCAGGAAGGGTAGAAAGAGGTGGGACGGGGTGGGGTCTCATGGGAGGGGCGGAGTGGCAGCACGTGTGGGGATTTTGTACCTTTTTATGAAAAGTTGTCAGTGACGGGCTCTAGGACCAATGTACTAGTCCTCACGTGGCCCTCGTGGTGGTTTGAGTCTGAGATCCCTGAACTAAATCAAATGTATGCTCATAAATGAGTATGGCTACGATTCTGTCATGGCTATTTTTAGTAAAAGTCACGGACAGGTCAAGAGCAATAAACAAAAATTCTCAGAAGCCCCCGACCAGTTTCTGACTTCTACAAAAAATACCGTGGTGGTGGGAGGGTGGACAAATGCTGGTCCAGCCCCGAGGCTGCTCCTGTGGCAGGGACTGATTGCTGTAGCTGCACCTCTGGGAGGAGTGATCCAATTCTAGCAGGCCATGGACCGCTGTTCTGGCAGCTCTGGGACTCCAGCTGCCCCAGAGCTGACAACCGCTTCAGTGCTGCCCCAGAAGTAGTCCCGGAGGTCTCAGAAAGTCACAGAATCCGTGACCTTCATGACAGAATCAGAGCCTTATAAATGAGCAATTCCTTTTGTTTGTTACCCAGATTCTCTTAGCACTGGTGTAGAGGCAATTAAAGAATTTCTTCTCTTCATGTCCTTTGGTTCCTTGATTAATTTTGTTCTCAGCATCTCGATTTCGTGCTAAATGAGTGCTCATATCTCCTTTTTATCCTCACCTTTTGTTATTAGTTTAACACTCTCCAGACTACTGCAACCCTGGAGGATATGGCTTATTGCTGAAAGTGCCAATCCAGGATAAAAAAGGGGCTTCCTGCTCGAACTTCCCATATGGGAACATAGAGAGTTATTGCTAGGTCACTGGGGCAGCTAAGCACAGCATTACAATATGTGCTGAAAACAAAAGACCTAAATCATAGAATTTATAAGTGTTCTGGCTGAATTAAACTCACTTTTCCATTTTATGTTTGAGGCCTTGTCTACACTACCGCAGTAAGTAGACCTAAGTTACACTGCTCCAGCTATGTGAATATTGTAACAGGAGTCGATGTAGCTTAGGTGGATGTACCTTGGTGTCTGCATTGTGCTGCCTTGACGGGAGACATTCTCCCATCAACTTACCTTACTGTTCTCGTTCTGGTGGAATACCGAAGTCGACTGGAGAGTGCTCTGCCATCAATTTAATGGGTCTTCACCAGACCCGTTAACTCGATCCCCGCTGCATTGATCACTGCAGCGTTGATCTCTGGTAAGTAGACATGGCTGAAGTGGCTGCATTTAAACTTCCTTTTGCCATTGCATTAAAGAGATGTCACATATCTACAGTGTGCAATCAAAGATATGACCTCACCCACCTTGTCTGTCAAATATCTACAATGAATGGAGAGGCAGGCAGGAATGAGGACTTGTTCCTGACAGTTCCTCTTTTAGAGCCAGCTTATATGCTATCCACAGTGTGTGCTGTTTGAGATGGATGAGTCACAAAGGGTTTGCACATTAGGTTTGCAAAATTGTACGGAGGGCCGGGGTAGCCTCCCCGGCGGGAGCTCAGGGGCCGGGCAGGACGGGCCTGCAGGCAGGATATGGCCCGTGGGCCGTAGTTTGCTCACCCTTGCCCTAGTGTGTGCACTTTCTTGAAAATCTGGCTCATTGTCAGTTTATAGGCATTTTCAAGAGGAGAAAAAAATGCTGTGTCATTCAAACACTGAATATAAATATTGTTAAATGCTTTTCTGGGTATCGGTTGTATCTGATTCGATTTTGTTACATTGTTAGTGCTTGAGGTGTTAAAGGTTGATTAAATGTTAGCTACTCAGGCAATAAGAAGTGACAGACGGGGGCATTTGTGGGCAATCATTGGTGCTTTAGCTGGTACTATTGGACATGAGACTGTAGCATGAGTGAATTTAACTACCTGGGAAATGCAGTCTCCCATAAATTCAGTGCCTGGAACGTGGTCTTGTTGCTATGAAATGGAATTGATAAACTTACATAAGGAAATCAGTCAGATGTGTGTATTTGCCAGGTGTTACTATACATAAGAACAGCATAACTAATGAACAGGCATGCCATCTGTCTGAGTCTCTAAACCTAGTCCCCGATCTTCTAAACACTTAATTTATTTCCATGAGTAGTCCAATAGTAAAGTCAAAAACATGCCTACGTGTTGGCATGATAATTTTAGATCCGTTAATCCACATATCTAGGTTTTAGACACTTATCCTGGCACATATGTGTACAGAATAAAGGAAGTTAAAATTCTCAGAATCAAATCCAGCCTTAAGTATCTGTGCAGAAATTGTCAGTGGGGTCTTACAGATTTGCATTTTCCACGTGTGTATTTGTTACAACAGGAATAAAACCAAACAGTGAAAGAGAAATATGAAAATGTTCAAAGAATATTTTAACTAGAAAATATGTTGAACACCACTGTTTCAGAATGCATGGGGCTTTTTTTAAGCCATAGTTTTGCAAATGGAGTCTTCTGTTCATGATCCAGAGAACTTGAGCTCCTGGTGGAGAATCCTGTTCCACTAGTTGCCCATATGAAGGGGCAACTGCTGTTAATACTAACTTTTACATGAATGACCTTTGTCTCATGTAAGCAGAGAACAATGATGCCCAGAATTTGCATTTCATTCATGGCCAGATTCATTGAATCAGTATTAAACTTAATTACGCTATGAACTGAAAAATGCAAAGCTGTCTGTGTGGTCATTTCATATTGCAGTCTCCTTACAACAGTATGGAAATAGCACTGTATATTGAATTGATTCTAGTAATTATATTTATGCAACACCACACCACACACAGAATTAAGGCCATGCATGGGGGAGCTAATAATGAATAAACTGAAATTCTGTAATATTAATTAGACTATCATAGAGTTCTACTATAATGATTAAAATGTGTATCATACTTTGTCTTTATTTTTGCAAAATTGTAGAAAATATTGCAGATCTTCAACCCTTTTACCACATTCATAACCGTCAAAATTTGTGTCTATCTATTAAATGGTATACTGTTGATGCTGATCAATGTATTACACGTATTTTTATGTCACACATTTTATGTTTTCCTTTATTCTGAAAATCTTTAACTTAAAACACAACCATGATCAAGTTGTAACAAAATGAATTCAGCTTTTTAAGAAGAAACTTTCACAAACAAAAGCCACCATAAAAAATGTGCATAATGGAAAATAATATATTGTACTGTAGTGGGAGATCCAGCTTCCACACAGGTTAGGTGCCTAAGCACCTCTGAAAAATCCTGCTAGATGCCTATCTGCATCTTTAGGCCCCTGAATAGCTTTGAAAATCTAGACTACTATGCCTGGTTGATATAGCCATTCTATTCTAAGGCCCTGATTCAACAAATCACCTAAGCATGTGCTTAACTTGTAAGCCAATGATTGTTAAGCAAATCTTAAAATTAAGCATATGCATAAATGCTTTTCTAAATAGGAATGAACTTAAGCATGTGCGTAAGTGCTTTGTTGAACTGGAGCCCCTGCTTTCTGAAAACATTTTAGGGTGCTCTTTGCTATTTTCCAAGAATGGCAATGCGCCATGACTTTTCAACTACTCACATTTTCACCATCTAGATTTAAAAACCTAGTCACCATCTCTAGAAAGTTAATTGCATAACAAGTTGTGAAACTGATTTTCAAAGAGCTGATTGTACAAGAAACTCAAATTATACAAGTGCATCCCAGGATGACTAGATTACTGAGGACACAGTCAGTCACAGTTGAGTGGAGAGCAAGCTGCAGGTTTGAGAACAAATATTCTGACTGGTTTTGAGTTTGTCTGATTTTACAAATGGAGCAGACTACGTCCTGTTAGTATTTAGATGGGTGACTTACAGAGAATACTTCTTTGTTCCTCAGACATGTTGCTTCTCTGTCATAGCAATAGCTGATCTTAATTATTGTGTATTATACATTATACGTTATTATTGTGTATTATTATATATTATATAGTATTATATATTAATTATTATATGTAATTATTGGGTATTATACATTATATGTTATCATGTAGTTAAGGATAATAATACATGCTCACACCACAGCCAAATTAGGGTTGCTCTTGAGAGCATGTTTTGTGATTTGGGGAGACTGCCTAAGTTTTCCCAAGGAAAGTAAGAGGAAATGGTGATTTTTAACACATTGTAACTCAGTCACATTAGAGTGCAATTTCATAGGACACACACACACACACACACTTCAGTAGCCTGAGGAGCATCTCCCTGCAGAATATCAAAGGCCTGCTTTTGTCAGAGAAAAGGTCAGAAGAATCTTCAAGGTGAAAAAGTATTAGGTGACCTAAACATTGGGTTGGTGCCAGCTCCCCGACAGTATATTCATGTGTTTTCTTGTGGCTTTCTGATAGTGTTCTGAAATAGTTCTTATGTGGAGCCCATGGTTTGATTCCTGCGCTTGTTATCCTACACTATGAATCTTCTATCTGAACAACTGCAAAACAATATCAATAAAACACTGAGAGAAGCAAGGGGGTGAGGTCATCTCTTTTACTGGACCACTTTCCATTGGTGGAAGAGACAAGTTTTTGAGCTATACAGAGCTCTTCTTCAGGTCTGAAAAAGGGTTCTTCAGCTTTTTCAGACCTGAAGAAGAGCTCTGTATCAGCTTGTCTTGTTCACCAACAGAAGTTGGTCTATTAAAAAATCCTTGTTTTACTCATATCCTGAGACAAACATGACTACAACACTGCAAACATAAATTTAACATTATTTTTATTGTTAATAACAAAAGTCCCTAACCTGTAAATCAGGGATCGGCAAACTTTGGCACCTGGCCTGTCAGAGAAATCCGCTGGCGGGCCAAGACAGTTTGTTTACCTGCAGCGTCCACAGGTTCAGCCAATCCCAGCTCCCACTGGCCACGGTTCACCTTTCCAGGCCAATGGGAGCTGTGGGAAGCGGCATCAGCAAGAGATGTGCCAGCCGCCACTTCCCGCAATGTTCAGTGCCTCACAGATTTCCGCTCTCCCTTTGGAACTGGGATGCAGAGACCCGTCTGCCACTGCAGGACCAGTTGGGCAGGGCAAGAGGTGCAGTGGTAGCACTCTCCATGGGAAGCAGTGCTACAGAGAGGGAGGACAAGGAGGTGTGAAGGGGGAGCCACGTAGGGGAGGTGAACAGGCAACTAGAGCTCGGCATGTAGCAATGAAATGCAGTGCTGCTAGTTGTATGCAGCAAAAAATTTGTCCCATAAGATCTTCAGTAGAGATTGTGACTATTTTATAGAAGATTTTGACTGCTACTGCTGCTAACCTCTAAGGTTCTGTAAAGGATAAACTGTGTTAAAACAGTGAAAGATATGCTCTGTATCATCTTAAGATTAAAAAGAAACGTTTTTCCGCTAGTGAAATAGGAGGCATTTACTCTTTTCCCAAGGCATTCTTTGGCAGCCATGCGGGTTATATTAGATCAAATCAGTGCTTATTTAAGGGATTGCAGGTCATTTGTTTTCAGTATATTTTGTCCTACACTAGCCACAAAAAGCTACATTAGTACATATTCTTGGCAAGGCAAGTCCCTTACAACCACTTCTCCCAGTTCCGCTTTGGAAAAAACTGCCTCTATCAATCATAACATTTTAAAACTTTTGAGGTATTTCAAACAAAAGGAAGATTTTTGTTCATTAGCAAAGCTAACAGGCTTTTTTGTCAAAAAGATCTGAGCATCCGTGAACAAAAGCACGTTGGGAACAGAATGGAAGGACAACCAGGAATAGGCTAGATTAATGTTAACTTCTTATTATTGCCGAAATATTGTAAGAAACTTTCTTACCAGTTTTGATGCCCTGTATCATTTGCATTATAAAACAAGATTGAATCATTCAGAGCTTTGATCTGTGCTCACTTTGTTTTGTAAGGATTTTTGTGTGCTTTTTGAATTTAGATATATCTAAAAAGATACCCATAAAGAGATCATCAAAATAGCAACTCCTTGATAAGTGTGAAAGGAAAATCATACAAACACATGCTGTGCTCAATATTATTCCCTGAAAGTCAGCATATTTACATGCTCGGGGGGAGGGGGAGAATAAACATATCCAAAAAACATGCGGGAAAGGCAGTTAGCCAAAATATTTTTCTCCTCTGCCCCTCAAGCACTAAAAAGCAGCATGACTGAGGGAAGAGCTAGGGAACAGCTGATCTAAGCAGGATTGCTCTATCTTGCAATAAAATGCCCAGGTGAAATCTTCACCTTTATTCCAGCTCCTTCATGCAGCCTAAAAGGGTGTAAAGCAGCTAAAGGAGGTTTAAAAGCCCAGGTTCTGACGAGGGGAGGTTTCTCCTAACACATCTATTGAGGTAGACAGCTGTAAAGCTGCCAAAGATATGTCTTGACATGGGGGCTGTGCCAGGGACAAGGCCATGATGGGGCCATCTAGGGGGATTCCAGGCAGCGCAATTCTAGGCCTCCAGGGCTCGCTAAATTATGCCAAGGACTTTGGAGAAGCCCAGTCTTGTGAAGGTGCAGAGGTAGCTTAAACACCTCGGCTCTATTCCCAGGAGGCAAGTTTTGTGCTGTGTCTCTTAAGAGCAGTGGTTCTCAACCAGGGACATGGGGCCCCCTGCGGAGCCGCGAGCAGGTTTCAGGGAGTCCGCCAAGCAGAGCCAGCATTAGATTTGTTAGGACTCAGGGCAGAAAGCTGAAACCCCACTAAATTCTTTATTTTTCAATATGCTTCTTTGGGACATGTAGCATCCCAAAGTATTTATATTGACTGTCTTCTATAGATACTTTTCAAAAAGCAGTAGTGAATTTTTGCCCGCTAAACCTGTAGATGTCTACTGCTCGCAACCCCTGGAATAGGAGCATCACATGACCACCTGATTCCCGAATACTTCCACTTTTGTGCTCAACAATCGGTTATCTTCTGTGTACTCACCTGTGTTTCTATGGGCTTACCTGCGTTTGTACGAGAAATCATCTTATCCACTTCTCTGTCTACTGTGGTTACAGTTCATTGTAGGTTATTCAGTTTAAAGTGTGTTTCTTCTAGTGACTCCTTTGCAGTCTTATCACAGCTACTGTGGTGTACCCTATCTAAAAATGGACAAAAGAATCAAGCTGGACTTGGGGGGTTACATCTGGCACCAAGGTGCCATTTTTCTCCCAAATTTGAAATGAACCAGAAAAGTGGTTCTTGAATTATGATACTCTAAAAATGCAGGTACTCACTACAGTACAAAAGGTCTCTAACATGGTTTTGGTTGGCTTGTTTGTTTTGCAGCTCTATGAAAGGAAGCAAGAAATGAAAGTTAGTTTACTGGACTTCCTTTATTGAGATCTAATGCCCAGGTCTGAAATTTAGTTGATTAAAGTTTAATTTCCAGGGTTATTAACTCATAAAGTAGTATAGCATAACAAGTAGCTGGTGGAGACCTAAGCTTTTGTTTGGGAGAGTGGGTGGGAATAAGACCCCAGAACTTTTGAACCATTTGCCTTGCAAAGATAGATCTCAAAATGTGAACCAATCAGTCCCCAAAGACCCTTGTCATGGGAAAAAAAATCCTCTCCTGCCCCACCCCTCAAAAAACCTTGTGAAGTAAAACACCAACCCTACTGAGCCTCATGTTTGCCCAATTTGTAGACTTCAGGAGAGCTGCAGATTGCCCCAGTCTCTTCTCCAACGTCTCTGTTTTCAGTCTCCACTTCCCATGAATCTCCTGAGCTTCCCTGACTGTCCTCTCTGGGTCACAGCTGCAGCAGCTCCCCCATCAGGAAAACCACAAGAGGGTCATGATCAGGGAATCACTAGTGTTTCCACTCTACTTTCTTCTCCGGTCCTGAAGTGCTTTTCATCTCCATGTTGGAGGCCCCCTCCTGCCACAGGCCACTCCCTCCTGGCCATGTACCCCCGAGAGCCGTTAGCCCAGCCTGAGGTGGAGTCCTGCCCTGACAGCTCTCCTGTTCTCAGCTTCCAAGCTCATCGCTGGTGCCTTCTTCACCAGCTTCATAAACCTCATCACTTCTTCCTTTGTAATATCGCTACCTTCATTCTTCCTTCCCTGCCATGCCACTGACAAAGCCCTGGTCCAGGTCTCTGCCAGCTTGGGCCTCACCGACTGGGACCTCCTCCTTTGCTCTCCCTGCACCTCCTCCTTCCAGTCAATCCCAACTGCAGCTGCTAAAATCATTGCCTTCTCTTCTGACTTGGCCTAGCCTACGTCTCTGCTCTCCTCCCTTCCTGCTCCCTCCACCTCTGCGTTTATTTCCTACCAGCCCTTTGTCTCTTAACTGCACCCTTTGCCTCAGCCTCTTGCTCTTAGTGCCAGCTTATTACTCTTCCCTGTTTGTCTCCCCTCCCTTGCCCTGCTGCCCAGCAAGTTCTGCTCCCCAGTGCTGTTCTGGCTCCACCATGTCCCCCTCCAGTTCCCCCACCAGCTGGCCTCTGGCTGGCCGTGGGCTGACTCTCCTGCTGTGCTGGTGCCCCTGGCACTCTATAAGATGCCAACCTCCTCCCTGCCCTCCCCCTGCCTTATTTGTCTATTGGTTCTCATGTGAGGCAGGAAGGCAAGGGGACCAAGAGCAGACCGAAACTTCCTTTTCCTCTCCACAGCAGCTCCTGGTTGGAGGCCAGTTTCTTTGTCTGTTTGTTTTTCAAGCACTGAGCCTACTGCCTGGGAATTTGGCTGGACTTGCAGACGTATAAAAATAGGTAAAAACATTGAGGGTAATCCTGGCCCAAATGGGAAAGTTGATAGTTGCCATTTACAGTGCTATCGTGGACACACAAACACACACACACACACACACACGAACTTGTCAGCGTTTGAATCTCGAGCTGGACCTGATCTGTACTGCTCAGGTCCATCACACAAGATAAGCGTTATGAATTTTAATGCTTTGGATGCATTTGGGAGATCATTACTGTGCATTGAGTATTGTGCAATTAAGCCTCAGGCCAGTGAGGTGGGTGTGTGGTGTGGAGATGCACTGCCCCCGTGGGAGCTCTTGATAGCATTGTGCCTTGCACCCCCACATAAGGCAGGGTACCGTTGAGCCCTACGTGTTGCAGAGATTTAGGCATTCACTGAACAACTGCTCTTTTGTGCACGCTATTCTTTTCGAACAAATCTGAATTCTAAATAATGGAAACCTGTCTCACCTCTGACTTTGTTACTATAGTTTCCATTCAAAGCCTGCTTTAGGATTTCCCTTCCCACTCAAAACTTGAGTTTTAGCTCTTTGATACATAGGACGTGAGTAGTAATGGATATTTTCTTCTAGGGAGCAGCACCCTTTGATCAAAATGGAGATGTCTCACAAAGACAATTTCCTGTATCTGCAATTTCATGATTTACACTGTACTAGGAGATCAAACACTTAGCAATAGTTCCCATTTAAAAGCCTCCTTATTAGACAGGCTATATGCATTTGCCAGCTAATCTTTGTTGTTGAAAGCACCACAGTGCACAGAGGTAAAACAATGTGTCATTTGTTCTCTTATTCTGGTCTGTGAACTTCAAGCAGTGAGCAGTTTCTGGGATTATGTAGCTATGACTGACATAGATATACGGTATGATTAAATGGATTACACTGACTTTTTTTGGTAATCTCTCTCTGCTTAAATGCTAACACATTACAAGCAGATGAACAATAAATGACCCATTATTCAAAAGGTAGAAATAAGAAAAGACTGCGGCATGCCCCTTCTGTATTCACCTGCCAGTTAGACATACTGAAGGGAGAATTCTTACCCACTGGAGTAAATTGGCATAGCTCCATTGCAGTCAGTGAAGTTATGTCTATTTACACCAAGGAAGGATCTGGCCCTTAATATTTCCTGATACCCATCTGATATTTATTACAGAACTCAGAATGATGTATAGGGTTTTAAATAAATATCATCTGTCTAAAAATAATTTTGGAGAGTCATTCAGAAGATATTGCTGTAAACACACACGTGCCAGCAATAATTAAATACACTTTGTGGAGAAACTGAACTCCAGATTGCCCGTCTAAGCCCAGCTTTATCAGAAACTAGAAAAATTATTTTTATTTATTTAAGTGCTGCTAACGAATAATTAGAAGGTAATTGATTGAAACAGTTCTAAGGTTCAGTGTTCCACCTAAAGCAGGGGTGGGCAAACTTTTTGGTCTGAGGGCCACATTGGAGTTATGAAACTGTATGCAGGGCCAGGTAGGGAAGGCTGTGCCTCCCCAAACAGCCTGCCCCCCACCCCCTATCTGCTCCCTCTCACTTTCTGCCCCCTTACTTCCTGCCCCCCTCAGAACCTCTGACCCATCCAACCCCCCTGCTCCTTGTCCCCTGACTGCCTCCTCCCGGGACCCCCCACCCTTAACTGTCCCTCCGGGACCTCACTCCCATCCAACCCCCATGCTCCCCATCACCTGACTGCCCCGACCCCTATCCACACCCCTGCCCTCTGACAAGCCCCCCGGCACTCCCACATCTATCCAACCCCCACCCTCCCTGTTCCTTGTCCTCTGACTGCTCCTCCCCAGAACCTCCAACCCATCCAACCACTCCCTGTCCCATAACTGCCCCCCGGGACCTCCTGCCTCTTATATAACCCTCCTGCTCCTTGCCCCTTACCATGTCTTTCAGAGCTGCAGGACTGGCAGCCGTGCTACCCGGCAGGAGCTCACAGCCGCACCACCCAGAGCATGGGTGGCCCGGCGAGCTGAGGCTGCAGGGGAGGGGGGACAGCAGAGGAGGGGCCAAGGGTAGCCTCTCCAGCTTGGAGCTCAACAGCCGAGCAGGACAGTCCTGTGGGCTGGATGTGGCCCATGGGCTGTAGTTTGCCCACCTCTGACCTAAAGGATCAGTTCTGGTTGGCTGATTGCCATGGAGATAGCTTGGAATAATTTTATGCAGATAGAAATGATACTTTTTGACAGATATATCACTAATTGAGAGAGAGTCCCTGTGCCTTTAATACAGAAGGAAACTGAAGTCATTTCTCTTTTGATGAATTTGGGAGATATTTTGAGTGAAGAAATAACTTTTGTGAAATAGCAAGTAGCACTTATTATTACATTATTTAAAATCAGTAAGTGTGGACTCTTTCATATTTTAAAACTATGTGACTGAAGAAATTCAGTTTGATGGATTTCATCTCCAGATTTCATCACAGGGGGCTGTGTTGAGCAGTTGATGCAGTTTATCAATTCTAACTCAGAATAGTCATTAGGGAAAAAGAGAGGAGGCAACGTGTTTCCCCCCTACACGACCCCTAATCAGATGAGAAGGGACTTTATCCATCAATAGATTGCCTCCCTGCTAGGTCAATAGTTGCAGTTAGGAGTGGTCAGCTGGGATTGCTGCTTAAAATTTCTATCCAGTGGGTGGTTTGCAGTGTTGTGGGAACCGTGTTGGTCCCAGGATATTTGGATCAACTTCTGTTGGTGAAGGTGACAAGCTTTTGTGCCACACAGAGCTCTGCTGCTGAAGAAGAAGCAATTGGCCCTGCATCCCCAGAAACCCTGGCCCCACGTCCTCCGAAACCCTAGCCTCACGACCCCAGAAACCCTGGCCCTGCATCCCCAGGGTTTTGTTTTCAGGAAGGTGCTGTGTGGATAACCTTTAATGGCTCAGAAATCTCTTCAGGCAGTTTCTTAAGTATTCTGAGATATATTTCCTCAAGCCTTGCTGACATGGAGAGGTATCTTCTCTAAGTAATTCTTAACTTGCTCTGTCCCTGTTTGAGCTCCAGATTCTATCCCATTTACACTGATGTTCACTATGTATGTTATCTAATCACGGACAACCTTTTTGGTGAAAACTGAAACAAAAATTGCATTTAACACTTTGCCCATTGCCGCATTTTCTGTTATTGTCTTTCCCACCTCAGAGTCTGGGCCTAGTCTGTCTGTCCTTGGTCTTCCTCATTTGTAATGTGTTTGTAAAATATTTTCTTGTTACCCTTTATGTGTCTAGCTAGTTTAATCTCGTTTTCTGCCTTGGCCTTTCAAATTTTGTCCGTACGTGCTTGTGTCATTTGGATAAAAATGAAAAATGAGCCCCCAAATATTAGTGACAAAGATCTCAAGGAACTTTTTGAAAGAGAAGTGTTAATGCAAATACACTGGGCAAATTGCAGTATGGAATATTACATTCAGCCTACTTGAAATTCTACCAGCAGTTTCAATTTTGTATGATATTTTTAGACCAAACCATTGTGTACTGTATCTGTGTATATAGCATGATCAGTATTCTTCTTCTGAAATGTTAAACTATTAGTTCACTTCTATCAGACATAAAGTAAGTGATCATTTTTCAAATAATCTCTTGGTACCATACAATGAATTTAAAATACAGGATTAAAATTTCAAGGGGCAAAAAAAGCAAATGGTTATTATTGACTAAACAATTTAGAGAGCATCTTTTCAATATTTGGAGGGACTTGTGGACTTCCTAAAACAAGGTGAACTTTATTACTTGACTATCTCTGTTTCTATGATGTGGAGTTGCTAACAGCTGACATGTGTTATAAGCAGGTACATGGTATAAATTCAGTTTTTCAAACCTCAATTTTAAAAATTTCCTGTTAGATGATACAAAGTCATCTTTCATAAATTTGTTTCATTACTCTGAAGGTTACCTTGAATACCTAAAATCTCAATTCATCAGGACTTAATCAGTGTCTCCCTGGGATATTTAGAGAATCCAGGTTTTTTTTCAGTTATCCATGTTTCTGAAACAAGTCAATATCTTTTGGTGATTTTAAGTTTCAAATAGAACATTTTGTTTTCCTAAATATACTAGGTATTTTTTTCCAGGAGGCATACATGTTTATTACCTACCTTCATGAAAGGTTACCAAAAATGATACAAATATTTTAATATGTACATAACTTTGACAAAGGATGATTCCAGCTCCAGGCTGTGAGAAACTCTTAGGGAATATTAAATTAAGTCAAAGGCGTTTAAGCATATTCTTAAAGTACTTAAGTACTTTCCTGAATTGGGACCCTGTGCTTTTTCTTCCTCATGTACATTCCCAATTCCTGAATTATGGAACTAATTAATGCTACTGAATGGTAACTAGAGTAGATAATCTAAACTGAATTCAGCCCTCATTTGAGCATATGCATTTTCCACTAAACCAGCTTCAGAGAAACTGAGTCAGTGGGAGTTGTGTCTGGTTATTCTAGGTCTAATTATGGTCCCATAGGTTTTGTGGATATATAGAGCCTTGATCCAAATTCCGTTGAAGTTGATGGCAGACTTTCCATTGATTTCAGTAAGGTTTGGGTCTGGCCCCTAAAATCATAAGCTTGAATTTCTTGATTGCTCTTACTTTCCCCACATACCTAGAGTCTTATATTTAGGGACCTCTCTTATAAAGTTAGTTATTTTTACTGATCTGCATTTAAAGTTAGGGCCCTGGAAAGTGCTGCTTGGAGAGGAGTGTTTTGATGCTTGAGAGTTAAGAGCACACAGTAATTAGCACATGTATAAATAATAAAACAGTTTTTATGTGTGTTTATTAGCCTAATTAATACAGCAAGATGTTCATTTCCTTCCATAATCCTTTTCTGTATTTCAGTTCAGTATTTGACCAGTTTTTTTTTTAAAAAAATTAAAACAAAATAATAATAATGAATAATGAAGACTTTACAGAAATGCTAAGAATGTTTTTCATCTTATAGCTTTTTATATTTCCCCGGAGACCAAAATGAAAAAAAGAGATTGCCTGGTATTTCCATAATAACCTTGCAATAGGTATGAAACGATAGCATTCTTTTAAAGTGGTTTCACAACGCCATATCTATTTCTGCCCAGGATTGGGAGTCAGGAGATCTGGGCACTACTGCGAGTTTAGCCACTGCATCTTGGGAAAGTCGCAACTCTTCTCTGTGGGTGAGAACTTGCAGCCTGGAGCAGGTGGGGCTAAGGTGACTTTAAGCCACTTTTGTGCCCTCCTTATCTGGTGCTGTTCCTGGCACTAGAGAGGCCTCCAGAAGAACTTAGACAGCCCTTGAGGCCTCTTTAAGTTACTACAGCATCCCCATGATGCTCTAGTGCTGCTCAGAATCTTCACTGTGCTGTGGTCCTGCCCCCAACCAACTCCTCCTGCCCCAGCCCTGCCCCTGGTATGTCTTCTACACCCACGGGTCCTCGGGAGGCAGCCTTACAGCTGTCATCACAGTGTCTGAACTAGGGAATCTACCTCCAGCTAAATATGGGGCTTTTAGGTCTCTTTATGCTGCTCTGTTCCTTAAACCTAGTTTAAAGGGGCTGGAGTGGAGTGATGAGGATTTCACCAGTGCCTGTTTCCTTATCTGTTTTGCCAATTTAGATCATAACCTCTTTGGAGCAGAGGCAGAATCATATTGCCCTGATTTTGGTTTTGGTCTCCAAAGTGATCTGTATGCATTGCAGAAAAAGAACCAACACTTCTAATTCTTCCTTGGGGGCCTATAGGAAGTGGTGTTGCCTTTTTTGTTTTTTAGCAGTACTGGGAGGTTAAGCAGTGGTGGGGTCAGCTGTATACGGCATATATTCACATCATTTGAAAAGGTCCTATATGTTGGAATACTCCTGTATTGTTTTGACTCATTTAAAGGCAGACTCTTAGAACGTGATTTCATCCCCTTCTTCTTGGACTGATCAGATATATAGAATTCAGTATTTTGTTATTCCCGATGGATTTATTTTAAATACATATCCTTGAAAGAGGTCTAGTTAAATACTGGTACTGTAGAAGTAAGATGCTTGGGAGAAGGGGTAGGCTCTGGTAGGCTTCCTCAAATTCCTTGGCTCTACAACTATTCGAAAGTCCTCCAGCTCAGTGGTTCACAACTGTTTGGAGCTTATAAGCTTCAGAAGCCCCAGGATGCAGTGATTCATACTGAGCTTTCTTTGATACAGATTTGATATTTTAACAATATAGATATATCAGTACAAGCCCTAATGTGGATGCAGTTATACCAGTATAAATGTGCTTATACCAGTGTGACTTACTCCCCTTCCCATATGGGAATAAGCTATACCTGTATAAGCACATTGATAGCAGTATAAATGCATCCATTATTGGGAGAGTAGGGAGAAAATGGGGATGTTGTATTGCTTTAACTGTAAAAGCATTCTTGTAAACAAATATACAAATATAGGTAAAGCAGTTCAACTTGTGTGTATAAACAAAGCCTTCATGAGCAATCATTAAGAATGAGGTGGGGTGGTCGAGCAATTTTTGCCAGATGAAAAAGGATTTATAGCTGGCATTTATTTCTGAGATTTTAAGGAACTGTTACAAATAATGGAGTATGAAAAACCAGAGTGTAATCTGTGGTGCAGTACTGGACAGTACTTTTTTTTTAAGTACTTGCAGTTGGGAAGAAGACTCTCTTTAAGAGAATGATATCTGCTTAATTAAAATGTCCAATTCTGACACAACAATACTTTGATACTCTTTATCCTGTCAATCTTGTCTAATTAGGTAATAAAGGTAAACTATTAATGGCTGCCCACTCTTCATGTTGCTATACAATGGTGGAACATTGATAAGGCAGATATGTAGGCTTTGAATCTCATCAGACCGTTTTCTGGTGAGTCTTCTTGAATGCATTGCTACTTGTAACAGAGACAGGTCTTCTTCCTCATTTTTGAAAATAAAATGGCAAGTTTTTATTGTATTTGAATCTAGCTTGCTGGCTCTTACAACTGAACACATTTAAATAAAATAAAACCCTAGTTTATATCTGCAAGCAGAACCAATCTTTTTACTTTAATACTTATTATTGAATTTGGGCCAACCATACAGGTGTTTTTACATTGTGTAAGGACAAACAATAGGACAAAGTCACTAAGGGGACCACTTGCCAACTGAATGTAACTAACGAAATAATTTTAAAGGACCACAAACCGAACTATTGGGCTGATTTCTGTCTTTTGGGGGCATGTGACACCCAGTGTACCTCAAAATAACACCCTCTACCCACATACGTTTTGTACTAAGTATGCCTTATGAGGTATAATTTGAAAAGTCATGATCTGTTGAACGTTACTATTCGGCTGAATTTTATGTATTGCATGTGTATGTGAAGTTAGGAAGTGTTGCTCTAAGGATGTTACTGAAATATGTTGTGAATCTGGGAGACGCCCACAGCAAGTCTTTCAGTGGCAACAAAGGAGTAAATAACCCCCTCCCCCCCCAAGACAGATTTACATCAGGACGAGCCAGCCATGTGTTGATGGCCCATGAAGGAGAATTTACTCTCCCAGTGGGCCCCTCCTGAAAACTCCCGAGAGAGCAACAGCCATACTGGCTCAGACCAATGGTCCCTCTAGCCCAGTATCCTGTCTTCCAACAGTGGCCAGTGCTGGGTACTTCCAAGGGAAGGAACAGAACAGGCAATCATTGAGTGAACCATCCCCTCTTGTCCACTGCCAGCTTCTGGCAATCAGAAGGTAGGGACACCCAGAGAATGAGGTTGCCTCTGTGACCATCTTGGGTAATAGCCGTTGATAGACCTATTCTCCATTAACATATCTATTTCTTTTTTGAACCCCGTTATAGTTTTGGCCTTCACAACGTCACCTGTGCATTGTGTGAAGAAGTACTTCCTTTTGTTTTTAAACCTGCTGCCTATTAATTCATTGGGTGACCTCTGGTTCTTTTGATATGTGAAGGAGTTAATAACACTTACTTTCTCCACGCTAGTCATGATTTTATAGACCTCTGTCATATCCCCTCTTAGTCGTCTCTTTTTCAGCATGAAAAATCCCAGTTTTTTTAATATCTCCTCTCATGGAAGCTGTTCCATACCCTTAATCATTTTTGTTGCCTTTCTCTGTACCTTTTCAAATTCTAATATATCTTTTTATGAGATGATGCAACTAGAACTTCATGTGGCATTCAAGATGTGGGCAAGCCATGAAATTTTATAGTGGCATTATATTTTTTGTCTTTTATCTGTTCTTTTCCCAATGGTTCCTTTTTTGATTTGCGCTGCACATTGAGCAGATGTTTTCAGAGAATTATCCACAATGACTCTAAGATCTCTTTCTTAAGTCATAGCAACTAATTAAAACCACATCAAAAAATTCTAGTAGACTGGTAAGGCATGATTTCCATTTTCAAAAGCTGTGGTGAGTCTTCTCTCACATACTGTGTTCATCTATGTGTCTGATAATTCTCTTCTTTATCCTATAGTTTCAGCAAAATTGCCTGGTACTGAAAGTTAGTCTTATTGGCCTATATTTGCCAGGATGGCCTCTGGACCCTTTTTAATAAATTTTAATAAATTGGCCTTACATTAGCTATCTTCCTGTGTAATAGGGCCTCCTCGGTCTCTTCTCTCTCCATCCACAAACCACGCAGAGACTCTTGTGCTGGTTCAACACCCTGTGCAGTTTATTTATAACTGAGTCTCACCACCTTCACAGTATACCTAGTGCCTTTACAAGTAGGAGGCAGGTGGGCTGGCGAGCAATCACTCTCTTTCTCCTTTCCCCCTTTTTCACTTCCTTCCTGTGCCTATTTGTAGACTCTGGCTAATGGCTTAATTAGCCTTTCTGTCCTGCCTACCCACAAATTAGGTACAGGTCTGCCTTGTCAGCTGCAATCTGCTATGCCTGATTGAAGCTGCTGTGAACAGAGTGCTGACTCAGGGTTTCATACCTAGCACTCTGTCACATCCTGATAGCTGATTTAAGTGATAGGTTATATACTGCAGTTAGTAGTTCTGTAGTTTCATTTTTGAGTTCCTTCGGAACTCTTCGGTGAATACTCTGTGGTCCTGGTGACTTATTACTGTTTAATTATCAACTTGTTCCCAAACCACCTTTACTTACACCTCACTCTGGAACAGTTCCTCAGATAGACCATCTAAAAAGAAAGTCTCAGGTGTGGGAATCTCCCTCACATACTCTGCAGTGAAGACCCATGCAAAGAATTCATTTACTTTCTATTCAATGACCCTATCTTCCTGGAGTGCTCCTTTAATACCTCAGTCATCCTGTGGCCCCACTGATTGTTTGGCAGGCTGCCTGCTTCTGATGTACTTAGTTTTTATGTGTTTTGCTAGTTGCTCTTCAACTTCTTTGGCTTGCCTAACTACATTTAAACACGACTTGCCAGAGTTTATGCTCCTTTCTATTTTCCTCAGTAGGATTTGACTTCCAATTTTTAAATGGAGCCGTTTTGTTTCTAACCACTTCTTTTACTGTGTTTTTTAACCGTGGTGTCACTTTTATGGTCCTCTTACTATGCTTTTTAATTTGGGATATACATTTAATTTGAGCCCCTATTTGGTGTTTTTAACAAGTTTTCATGCAACTTGCAGGAGTTTCACTCTTGGGACACTACCTTTTACGTTCTGTTTAATTAGATTCCTCATTTTTGTGCAGTTCCACTTTCTGAAGTCAAATGCTACTGTGGTGGATTTCCTCTCGTATTTTCCCCTCACACAAAGATGTTGTATTCAGTTACATTATGGCTGCAATTACCAAGCAGTTCAGCTGTATTCACTTCTTGGACCAGATCCTGTTCTCCACTTAGGGCTAAATCAAGAATTGCTTCTCCCTGTGTGTGGATTCCAGGACTACCTGCTCCAAAAAGCCGTCATTTTTAGTCAGTATAATAGAATTGGTCAAAAAACAGTCATTGAAAAATATTTTCAACAAAAGTTTGCTTTGTTACATAATGAAATTTTTCACAAATATATTTAATTTCTATTGACATTTTTTATTTCTGGGTTTGTTTCCTCTTTTCTCTCCCTCCCTCCATTTCATTTACTCTTTCCCCTTCTTTTCCAGAGGCAAACTGGAGGAGAAGAGGGGGGGGATAAAAGAAAAGGGCGGGGGGAAATAAATCCTCCAAATTGAAAAATGTCAGCTGTCAAGGAAATACTTAAAACAACCCACATTTTTTTCAAATGATTTTTTGATAGTTTTTAAAATAGAATTGTCAGGCAAACTGCTTAACATTTTGCAACCAGTTCCAGTAAACAGATAACTTCTTTTTTGGATATAGATTAAAATCTGCGGGCATAATGGAAGAAGAGGGTTTTGAGGAGAGGGCTGAAGGAGGAAGAGCTCTAATATAAGGGTGCCTTGGCAGAAGGCACATATATGAATTTGGTAGAAAAATGTAAAGGGGCATAGTTATGTGCAGGCGCAGTGGAGGGAGAAAATAGAGCATAGGAAGAAATGGGAGTGCAGCTGTAGACTGGAGCAGTTGTACCGACCCTTGCAGAGGAGGAAAAAGGAGGGTAAATTTAATTCAGCAGCTGAGAGGGAGCCAGTAGAGGGATTCAAACACATGGCCAGAAAAGTAGGTGTTTTGCATAGAAGCATGTTGGCTGGGGAGGCAGAGTGAAGGGGGAATGGATGTGCAGTAATTAAGGCAAGACAATTGCTTTAGCTAAAGGAAAGGAGTGGTATTGGAGATGATGTATAGGAAAGAAAACCACTGGAATTGGATGCTGGTGAGGAAACGAAGAAAGTCAAAACTGGCAAACGCCATTGGCTGAGTACAATGGAATTGTAAGGGAGTGATGAAGAAAAGCTCAGGTCAGCTATTGCTGTGGTTCTCAACCTTTCCAAATCAGTGAACCCCTTTCACAAGGCTGATTTGTGTTGCGTGCCCCAAGTTTCACCTCACTTAAAAAGTGCTTGCTTACAAAAGCAGATATAAAGATAGAAAAGTGCCACAGCACACCATTACTGAAAAAGTGCTGACTCGCATGTTTGCCATACAATTATACAGTAACCTGACTGGAATATGAATATTGTGCTTACATTTCAGGGTGATATTTCAGCCTGTTTTTCACTTGTGAGCCTTGTCTGAAGCCCAAAGGCAAGCAATGGCACTTTGCTGCCCCCATCCAATGCTGACCTTGCACTTGTGACACCCTCCCACAACCTGTCCCTCGATGCCTGTAGGGGCTGCAACCCACAGGTTGAGAAACACAATCTAGATGAGTTGAGTACACTGTGAGTACCCCCAGGATTACATGCACTCTCGGTTGAGAACCACTGAGCTATTGCACATTTCAGATATCCATAATGAGACATCATAGACACAGATATTTCTTCAGAAACTCCTCCCTTTGTCTTGTTGCTCTCCATGGTGGTTGACCTTTCCACTGAAGTGGTCTATGACCTGCAGAGCCAGAAATTTCAGCCATCTGTATGATGCACAAATATCGTCTCATCAGGCCTGCTATGAAAATTATGCTTGTAGAAAGCCTAACTTTTCACTTTTGTGCACTTACCCATATTGTGTATGATACTCTTATAATTTAAAATTGTCAGACGTGTTCCCCACTGTTGCTTTATTTACATAGCCATTTAAAAGCATCTGTAATATGGCAGATCTCCAAACCGGTGCTTGCCAATCAGTATCATGGCATAGGAATAGACGCCCTATAAATGCTCCCTCAAGAAAGGGAATGTAATGGCTTAATCCAGCAGTTAGTAAGAATTGTTGGTCATAAAACAGTTTGACTGCATTTAAACTGTGTGGCGCTCACTTAGACAGAAGATCTCATTGCACTAAAGCCCTGATGCTTTTAATTTTTTTGCTGCACAGTGGAGCATGACAACTTTAGAAATAAGTGTCTGGAGATTTTTAATGTTTTAGAAAATTAATATTCATATTATAAAAATGAGGGAAGAACTCAAAGAAGGGAAAGGACTGATCCTTGCATCCTTTGCAAGGTGGTTAGTGCCCTTGGTTCACATGGATTTGAGAGGGAGTTGATTGCATTCAGCATCTAGGTATTATTATTAATACCAGTGGTTCCCAAACTTTAACACCTGTGAACTCCTTTCACTAAAAGGCCAAGTCCCGTGAACCCACTCCTAAAAATGAATATTTCCAGGGATTTTCTCCTTTACCGGAATATAAATTATAAAAGCAGTAATCTTGGAAATATAAAATTTGTTTATGACATGCTTATTACACACTATTATTATTATTATTTACAATGGAACCCCGTAATACTGCGCCCCGCGTTTATCACGATCAATATTTTTGGACCCTTATCATCGCGATATTGCAGGGTTCCACTGTATCATTACAGTATTTTTATTACATTATGAAAACAGCAACACTCTTCCAAGATCTCACTTTCGTAGTTTATATCACTTTGAACAAGGCTGTTATAAGACAAGGCTCCCATGTTTCATCAGAGAGTATCAGATATGAAACAGCATCAAGGTATTTAAGAAGCCAACTCAAAGAGTTCCTCCTACACAAGCATTCAGATCTTGAGCAGTCCAGGCAAACAATGAATGTTACAACAAAGCTTAAACTTGTTCTTCATAATAATTTTAAAAACAATAAACGCTGCCTATTTAATTTTTAAAATATCCACCTCCCTTTCCATTTCTTATAAGGAGTCTTGAAGTTTAAATCTCCCCAGTGTGATAGATATACTTGCTTTGATCTGTTTAGCTCTGGGAGTCCAGAGGCTCTGGGCTGCTGGCCCTGGTCTGCCCAGGGATCCAAGGGACAGCTCTGTCTGCCACTGGAGAATTTTTTCTAACATTTCACGAACCCCCAGGGGTTCTGTAGCAGCAGGACAACTCATCCCTGCAGCACCTCCTGCAGTTTGTCCAGGGAATTAGCTCTTCCAGCTTGGAGCACCCTCTGCAGGACGATGTCCCGCTTGATGCTGGCCCCGTGTCCCTCCTGGACCCCAGTGCCCTCTTACCTGGGGTGCTGCCCCCTGGCAATAACCCCTCACTCTGCCTCTGGGTCTCCCCTTCCTGGGGGACCCCCAACCCTCTATCCCCACCTTGCCTCAGTCTAGGCCAGGGGTCTGCAAACTTTTTGCCCTGCGACCCCTTTCCGCAGAGGGCAATGTCTGGCGGGCCCCGGGACGGGTATGTCTGCCAAAATGCCGCCGCAAAAACCGGAAGCTGGCACCAGTGGCGGCATTTTGGCGGGACCAAAATAGCCCGCCCGGGAGTTCGGCGGTCTCCCGGGTGGGCTCGGCGGCAGTATCGGGGGCTCGTGCACCCCCTGGGCTGGTCTCACGCACCCTCAGAGGTGCACGCCCCCCAGTTTGATGACCACTGGTCTAGGTTACTGCCAGTCAGCAACATGCACCCGCTCTCTGGGTTAGACTGCAGTGTAAGAGCCAGTCATCATAGTCAAGGGGGGGTTGGACCTGCTGCCTTTGCCTAGCCCCAGGCTACCCCTCGGTAGCCTCAGTACCTGCTTTGGGCCCTTATGCAAGGCAGGAGCTCCCCAGCCCCTCTTGCCTTTCCCCAGCGCTGCTCTGGTATCTCAGGTACCTCAGCTCCCAGACAGCCAGGTCCTTCCCTCTCAGAAGCTAGAGAGGAAGTGTCCTAAGCTCCTGCCTCACTGGCCTTTTATAGGGCCAGCTGTGGCCTGATTGGGACGTTGCCCCAGCTGTGGCTGCATTCCCAATCAGCCTCGCCTTTTCTCGCAGCCCCAGTCCTCTCTCAGGGCTGGCTTTAACCCTTTCAGGACTGGAGCGGGTGACCACCCTGCTGCAGGTTCACGAATCCCAGTTTGGGAACCACTGAATAATACTATTGCTGAGATTTGCTTCTCTTTGGGGGTTCAGATTCTTTTGGACCAATATAAATTATTTTCAGGCTTCTCTGTGTATGCTGTCACTAATCTGCTGCCATGAGCAGTGGAGAAGGGACTAAGCCGCAATGAGTTGATCCACATGCAAACATCCACATCCAAGGTGTTTCTTTGAGCCCATTCCTAGCCTGGACCCATCCCCAGCCGTCAGCAGCTCCCATTGGGGCACTTGTGGCTAACATGGTGAACTCCTAGACTAACCTCCTCCCCTGCTCACAGTCCTCCCCACTGAGGTAATAGTGGTCAGTATTCTCCCCTTACCTGGTGTCCCCTATGACTCCATCCTCTCCCCGGTCCTATGCAACATCTAGATGAAATGGAGACAGAACATTCTCACAAGAAATCAAATTGATCACTGACCTCATGGCATTCAGAACCAAGTAACCCCTCCCTCATTTTTCCTACATAGCACAGCCTCTTAAACTCGCTTATTAAAACAAAACCCCAACAACATCCTCCTACTGGTGTGGGAAGGAAAGAGACAGCTTTAAAAATACAAATAATTACAAAACTAATTACTTAGAAGGCACGCACATATGACTGTGATGGGCACCATATCAGTTGGTAGCACTTTTAGCCACAGGAAGGACTAGAGATGTAGTGTTGAGAGTTATGCAGAACAAACTGCAGGAGAAGCTGGCATGGCTCAGTAAATTAAAGCATGAGCTTGTCTATCCCTTTGTCCTACGTGACCCTGTCTGATTCTCTGCTTTACTTAATGTGCTATTAGTTTTGTTCTGTGCAATTTAGTAGCAAGTATAGAAAAGCCTCTGTTATGCTGATAGAAGTTCCAGTTGTTGATTGCTGGCAGACTGGTTGCTTCTGGAGTAAGCAAAGGACTTATTGCACTCATAGCAACTTTCCACCATATGGACATAGGCTAGGATAGAAAGTACTGATGACTGAATTCTGTAGCATGTGACTCTGTTCAGTGGCACACATAGTAGTTCTAAGAAAAACTAAGCTGCTCTAGTGAGAAGAAAAAAAACTTTACAAATACCTACGTATTTAGCTACATTACCATGTAGCTTTATATGGTATTTTAATGCAACTTTGTGGAAGACAGAATTATTTTCTTCTCTCTGAATCTATTGGTCCTTAGTAAGTTGACATAGGGTTATTAATGGGAGGGAAAGGACATTCGATTCATTCATCTACTTGAGCCAGAACATGCTGCTCATTTATTCTTGGCTGCAAGCAAAGAAACTCATTTGTTTTCTAGCTCAGAAAGCGACAGTCTGAGTATGATGAAGCGCAAAGAACGTACAGGTAGGAATTTTCTGTAGAATAAAAAGTTGTAAAAGTAAAAAAAAATTCTTTGGGCATTTTCTAAAACTGAATTAACTGTATTTGGTTTCAATAACATTGCAGGTGCTAGCTGAGATACTACTGCTTTGAGACACTTTGCAAAAGTTTGCTCCCTATCTATCTACTGGCAACCAAAATACGTGCAATAGAGAAGGACTGAGCAAACCAATGTTTGAAAAGAAAATAAGCAGATGCTGATATTACAGCTGATTCTCTGAGGACAATTCTCTGGTAATAAGCACTTTGTTCCAGAGATGCCCTCCGTCATTGTGCACAAAATTTCAGCATTAAGGCTGTTGTCATGAGTCACAAAAGCTGTTGTTAATCTAAGACATTGGAGCTTAAAATGGTTTATTTCCAGTGCAAGGTACAATTTGATTCTAGCTTATTCAGAGGTTTAAGGTGCAGTGGAGTTGAGGGGTGTGGCAGTGCTCTCCTAACAAGTGTCGTTTGCCACTCCCACATTCCCCGTGTTTGCCATTTTCCATGTCCTCTCTTTAATCTCTCCTTCCCTCTTACTGTCCACTACAGGAAAGGGGTGAGGGTCTTTCTCATCCACCTCCTAGTTACTCCGAATTTCTGTTTCTGTACATCATTCATCATGCTCTCTACTCCAGCTCTGCTCTCTAACTTCCACCAGCTTGGTCTCTTATTAGACTCACTTGGCCAGATTCTGTTCTGTTATAATGGTATAAATCCAGAGTAACACCATTGGCTGAATTGGGTTTAAACTGTCATGATAGAAACCAGACCTGTGGCCAATTCAACTCTTCTTATCATAGTGTAATTTAGACTGTCATGCTCGTCACCTCTGAATTAGTCCCAAAGTCTTTAAAAAGGTTGAATCCCCTTGAAGCAGGAAAGCATCCTTTCCTGTTACGTTGACAATGAATGAAATAATACATTGGAATTGCATTGGCTTTGCATTGTTGGAGGCAAGGGAGGAATATTTTTAATTATCAGCAAGACTAACAGTCCTCTAAGGGAAGTGAAACTGGAAATCTGATGATTTAAGAACAAACTCAGATTGCACAGTTTAGAAGAGAACCTTGAGGATTGTTAATGTAATCAGAATCAGTTTAAGGAAAAATGAAGAAAACAAATAGGGCAACAGTTTAATTGAGGGCATGGTGAGATTTTTATGAGTTACTTGCTGAAATGCTTTATAGCTGTCCCAGCTGTAGCAGATGAGAGGTGACAAAACTAAATGACTATATTATTATTTATTAGGGCTGCTTAAAAATCAGAATGCCCATTCTGCTGGAAATGCTGATATTTTGACACCTGTTTTTGTCTCCAATTAGGAAAAATGTAAACTTTTTTTTTTCTGAATGGAAAGTTCTGACAATTTTTTTATTTGGAAATGTTGAAACCTTTGTTTTGATGTTTTTGACCAAAATGAACTGTTCAGTCATTCCTGGATCTAAATACTTCGTTTCAGTTTGTTGAACTGGATTGAAAAGTTTCAGTTTAGTTTGACTTTAAACTGCACTCACCCAAGCTGTCAGAGTGCTTTATGGACGTTTTTGCTCTGTTGCTTCATGACCTTATTCTTCACAGTGGGCTGGACTACTTGGCACGTCTCCCATGATAACGCCATGAGATATTTTATTTTGATTTTCCCCAAGTGAAAATCAAAAATTTTCAACAATATAATTTTTTTCATCAAAACAACATTTTCCACATACATAAGAACATAAGGTAAATGGGTTTATACATTTAGGTCTTGATACAAAGCCCATTAAAGTCAGTGGAAAGACTCCCATTGATGTCAATGGGCATCAAGTCAGGCTTTTAATTGAAAACACTGTGCTAGCTAATGAACTGCACGTTAAAAAGTGAATGTCTAATTTGTATTTCAGAAGGAAAAAATTGGCAACAGAGATCTATAAAAGTTCTGTGATCCTAAATTTCATGAACAAATACCGATGAGAGTAATATAAGTACTGTAACTACCTTTGAATACATCCTTGTAACTGATATCAGTAGCTGCTTGTCTTTTAGTCCACCATGCCATTTATTAAAGATATTGTCAACAACAGAGCTGTTAAGAGGCTATTTAAAAGTAACAACTTTGGCTGTGTTTAAATTGGGGAAGTTAGCTCTGCGGAAAACCTCCAGTATGCAAAACCAAAGTAATTGCCCATTTTCTAGTGGAATGCTCAATATACCATTGCTACGTCGGTCATTTTAAAGACTTGCCTGCATCTGAGAAGGTGCCACCATCTGCTTTATTTCCTGTGAATTTGCTAACAGTTTGCTTTTGTTTCATGAGATACTTTACGGAATGGCTGTCAACTACAGTATATACCGATTATTGTACCTGATGAACAAGAGTGGGCAACAGTTCAACTGATGGATGCATGATAAGGTGTAAGGCACTGGGAAAGATAGTAAACCTGCTGCCAATTTTCTGTGACCTAAGAGTGAGGAAACTTTTTCTCATTTGGTGATACGTAACCCAAAATGCCAGTTTACCAATAATTGCAAAGTGCTTTGAGTGTTTCAGGGGATCCAACAAGTAGGTGGATCGTTTTGCTGATTTCACAGTATCAGAACTGGCTGTGGGATCCTATTTCATTATTAATTGTTTTATTCCTATGGTCAATTTTTGTTTACTTCTTTAATAATATTACAGATTATACAAGAGTCCCACATGACATTTTGATAAGTAAGCGGAAGAAATGCGGGCTCAGCGGAACTACGATTAAGTGGATACATAATTGTTTAAGCAACCGCAAACAAAGAGTAGCTATTAATGGAATGATGTCAGATTTGAAAGAGGTCTCAAGTGGGGTTCCACAGGAATCTGTTCTACGTCCCTTGTTATTTAACATCTTTATGAATGGCCTGGATGTAGGAATGGGGAGCGTACTAATCAAATTTGCAGATGACACAAAACTAGGGTTGTATTGCAAACACTTCAGAGGACAGAGCTAAAATTCAGAGGGATCTTGATAAATTGGAGAACTGGACTATACACAGAAAAATGAAATTAAACAAATGCAAATGAAAGGTGCTACACTTAGGGAAGAAAAACCAAATGCACAAATATAGAATGGGGGATAACTGGCTTGGTGGCAGCACTGCTGAGGATCTGGCAGTTGTGGTGGATCACAAGCTCAGCATGAGTCAGCAATGCAACGCTGTTGCAAAAAGAGAAAATGCAATTTTAGGTTGCATTAACAGAGGCATAGCATGCAGGTCATGACAAGTGATAGTAATACCTCTCTACTGGTGCTGGTTAGGCCTCGGAGTTCTGTGTCCAGTTTTGGTCACTAATGTATAGAGAGGATGCAGAGAAACTTGAAAGGATCCAGAGGTGAGCGAGAAAGATGATCAACGGGATGGAATGCAAACCGTGACAGCAAAGTCTGAAGGACCTGGGTATGTTTAGTTTGGAAAAGAGGAGATTAAGGGTGTACATGATAGCAGTCTTCAGATACTTGAAAGACTGTTATGAACAAGATAGGTAAAAGTTGTTCTCTCTTGTCACAGAGTGCAGTCAAATGGCAACAGATTCAAACTACAGCATTTAGACTAAATTTAGACTACAGATTTAGACTAAAAATCAGGAACAACTTCCTAACTGTAAAACCAGCAGGACAATGGAACAGACAGCTCGGGAGATTGTGGAAGCTCCTTCTCGGGAGGTTTACAACAGGAGGCTGGATAGTCAGTTGTTTAGACAAAACAAATCCTGAATCTTTGCAAACTAGATGATCCTTGTGGTCTTTTCTAACCCTACAGTTCTATGATTCTAAGAGAGTTTGCCAAATTGTGCAATATTCTAGTGACTGGGCTGTAGTTTTAAACTATCCTGCTTCCTTAGCAGCCAATTGATTTGTTTAACTACTTTCCTCCCAGATATAAATTGTAGTTAAAGCTTGATAATTCAGTGGTATTATAAAATTATCCTGCTCTATCCTCACAGCTTGCATGCTATAATTTTTGGATTGGTCAACCCCCCTTTTGAAGAAAACTGCATTTAACTCTTCACTGGAGGTTCTAATCTTTATTCGGAAAACCAGTCAAACTTGCAGCCATTCAACTGTTATATTTAGGATGAAAAAGAAAATATTATCGCCATTTGTGTTATCCAAACATTATTGGTGGTTGAAAGCAGATGTGTATCAGTTTTCCAGAGCCATCATATTCCCTATAACACCATGTAGACAAAGACTTCTATATAAAAAGTGACGTCAACTGTCTTACTCAGAGCTTGAGTTACTTGACTCTCCTGTTGCTGCTTAGTCTAGTCCATCCACAAGCAAAGTTCACACTTGAAATTTAATCTCACTGGTCATAGCTTAATGACCTACTGATAGATATAAAGCACTGGGTAGCCTTACAAATTCTCAGAAACAAATAAGATATTGAACAATACTAATATTTAGCAGTTATATAGCATGATTATATATTTAAAATGCGAGTACAAAGTATCTATTCAGACTTGTGACTTAAACTTCACAATACCCCTGTGAGACAGGAAAGTTATCTTACCTCCTACTTAAGATGGAGAAACTGAGATTCACGGAATAGTTAAGGCCCAGATTTTCAAGAGGATCCCCTATTTTGAATATCTCAATTTGGAGGTGTCAAACTTTAGAAACAGTGGCTAGGAATCTCAAAGGAACCTAGGAGAATTAGGCACCAGTCTTAGGGTCCAAGTTTCAGAGGAGCAGTGCATGTGCAACTCCAACTGAAATCAGTGGCCCCAAGCATGAAATCCTGCCTCCACCAAAATCATTGGCATGACTCCCATTGACACAATATGGACAGGATTTCACTCTAGGCTCTGTGAAGTCAGGCACTCAAAATTAGAGGCTACTATTGAAAATATTGCCCTTGCAAGTGTCTTGTGAAAGCTAAAGCAGCATGTTAGTGGCAGTCACTCATTTGTGGCCATCAGGCCTTTGCTCGGTCTTCAACAGGGGTCAGCAACCTTTCAGAAGTGGTGTGCCGAGCCTTCATTTATTCACTCTAGTTTAAGGTTTTGTGTGCTGGTAATACATTTTAATATTTTTGGAAGGTCGCTTTCTATAAGTCTATATTATATGAATAAACTATTGTTGTATGTAAAGTAAATAAGATTTTTAAAATGTGGAAGAAGCTTCATTTAAAATTAAATTAAAATGCAGAGCCCCTCCCCCCACCCCCGCCTGGTGACCAGGACCCAGGCAGTGCGAGTGCCACTGAAAATTAGCTCCCGTGCCGCCTTTGGCACCCGTGCCATAGGTTGCCTACCTCTGGTCTACAAGATGCTTCTGGCTTGCCGAGGTCTGGCATTGTCTGATTCCATTTCAGTGGAAATACCTCTCTAATTTCTTCTAACTTTGTACAGCTACCTTCCCAATGTAATGTATTTATTTTATTATTGGGTTTTTGGTGGTTTTTACTCATGAATAAATCACAATAAAATGACAATCACAGATACTATATTTATATTTACTCCATGTAGATATTAACTTCAGATGGTAGGATTCAAAGAAATCAAATGTAAAACCTAGCTTTCATTTAGTATATTTTGCCAACCATTTATATATGATTTTTATCACTGATGATTCAGGCCCACATAATTGAGGGATTTATAAGAGCTAAAATATGGAGGCCAAAAGTCAAGTTTCCATGACTGATTCACATTTGAAGGAGACAATTTGGCCTTCTTTCCTCATCCTCCCAACTTCTGACTTGTAGCCTTGAATGCCACCTTACATTTTAATATGTGGTAAGATTTAAAGCATGAAATGCCGTCAGTTGCACAGCAGGAGTATCAAAAGCATCACGAGAAATATAATTAGCAAGAAAAGGTTAATATCTATCAAAGAACAACAGGCCACAGCCTGAAATCTGCACTTAGCTTCCTCTGACCCCCCTCAACTGCCCCACAGTGATGGAAAGTTCACCTGGAGGGAATGACCAGTAACGCATTCTACCATGCTACCTCTGATCCTCTTCTTCCTCTCCCCTCCCCACACCTCACTACTGTGGCCCAATGGCTGAAGTGACCTTCCCACCCCCTGTTTACAAAAGCTTTGGGAGGGGAGAATGAGAGGATCTGCATAGCTTGTGCCCTGCCTGACCTGTTTCTCTGAGTTCCCTGCAATCGCGCATCTACCTAGCCTAGCAGAAATATTTCTTCTCCCTGGGGAGCGTGAGCAGGATGGGTCTGGATTTGGTGCCTTGTGAACACACAGCTGTCTCGTCGCTGATGCTAACTGGATCATAGTCATCCTCAGCTGACTGACTTGGAGACTGACTTACCCATTCAGCTCTGTAGCTGGTTCCTCCATTATAGGATCAAGGCAGACTAGGAGGAAACGTTGCACTGCTGATGGAGGTGTTTGGAGTTACATAGACAACTTTAGGCTCCAGAACTTTAAACTCTGCATTTTTCTTAAATGCTCACTGTACTTTATGAACATGATCCAGATCATCTGTCTAAATCAAGTTAGTTTTATAGCCTTTGATATCTGCTCTCACTTTAATTTTGTCAATTTTTGCATTCCTTTAAGGCTGAGATCCTCTACGCTGCTTCGGTTGGGAATTATTGACAGTTGAGTGTCCAGATTCCTCAGATATCTTTGAAATGTATAATTCAGAGAAGGTCTTTCTTACTGCCATCATTTTGTGACTCTTTGCTCGATTGCCAGGAACACCTGGGATAGAGCTCATTTTTCTAAGAGAAGAGGCAGCCTAAGTAATTTTCAGCATCTTCAGAAGAGAATTTTCAGTACTTTTTAATAACACAAGAGAACTTATCTTAACACTTTTATGATAAAGGTGATTCTATAATATTATTTAAATGCAATAGTGTTTCTGTGGTAGTATCAACTCATTTAGAGAAGTGCTCTTATTGTGGAGTAGCCATTTTCACAAGCACACTATATTATTAAAAAATGCTTTTATAATTCAGGCCCCAAATAAACCTGCCAGCACTGAAGAAAATTATTACAAATTTACTCTGGATCATTAACTCAAGAGAGTAGCGAGATTTAGATTTTTATGGTTAATTCATGTTCTGTTTGCTCAGTTGAACAGTCCTAGTAAAATCAATGGGATTACTCTACTGAGTTAGGAGAGCAAGATTTTATTTAAATTCTTTAAAAATCCCTACTGAGGGCCTTTTCCTCAGATGTGTATTTTGGCTTAGTTTAGGCTTCAGTTAAATTTATGTAATGTTGCATTTTTCTTCCCAAAGTCTGATGAGATGCATTTACATGAGAATCTGAAGGAGGACTAGAGAGGTTATTTTACCTCTGAATTTGACACTGGTGCTATTGCTGCTAGCATATTGCATCCAGTTCCATTCTCCACAATTCAAGAAGGATGTTGATAAATCAGTAAGGGATAAGAGAAGAGCCACGAGAGCATAGCTGCTGGAATTAGGCTTGGGCGCGCCCTGAGTGGAGGTTGTAAGAACAACCCACATACATGGTTTCCACCGTTAGCACCCCACTATAAAAATTGTTGTAGCACCAGCGTATGAGAATGATTAAAGGATTAGAAAACATGCCTTACAGTGAATGACTCAAGGAGCACAATCTATTAAGCTTAACAAAGAGAAGGTTGGGGTGACTTGGTTACAGTCTATAAGTACCCTATATGGGGAACAAGTATTTGATAATGGGCTGTTCAGAGTAGCAGAAAAAGGTATAACATGATCCAGTGGCTGACAATTGAAGCTAGACAAAATCAGACTGGAAATAAGGAGTACATTTTTAACAGTGAAAGTAACTAACCACTGTAATAGTTTATCAAGGGTCATGGTAGATTCTCCACTACTGGCAATTTTTAAATCAAGGTTGGATGTTTGTATAATTAACATTTTAGCTAGCATAGAAAAAGAAATCCCAGACATTTTCCAGTTTGGAGTTAGTTCCCAGAGCTTAGACACTAACTCCACTGTGAAACATCTGAGTGTGAGGTGACCTCTCATATGGAAATAAACACATCTAGTATCCCACTTCCTTCCAGATGCCACTGCCAGAAATGCTTCTTGAGCTAAACAATCACTATTTATTCCAGGCAGCAAAGCCAACATGCAAAATGCCCGTTAAGGCTGGTCCACCTTCTATAATAGCCTGCTGTAGTGGAAACAAACCCAAATTTTATGGCTGGTAAAACTGAGTAAAATTTAATTTATTTAATTCATTCCCACAATTGAACTATCAAGGCACTGTTGGAATGATTTAAATGCTTATTCACATGTTAACTTCCAAAATTCTCTTTCATATCCCAGCTTTTTAATAGTTGATGCTTGTAGATATAGACACTATTAGGCCTTTTTATGTTCTCTTTTCTTTCCATCTATTTTTTTTCAGCACATCAAACATAGAGTTCCTGACTCTGTCCTCTTGAACAGAATGGGGAAACACCCATTGACTTCAATTGGAATATTTGCCATATTTAAGAAAATCTCAACGTTCGGTTTTGTGGTTGTCATTTAAGCGTTGAATTTTCAAAAGCTTTCATTTAGTGCCCATTGACATCAATGCTTAAACTGCCATTGATGTCAGTGGAGGCAGCGTGAGGCCAGTGGTAAGCACTCCTGCATATCCCATCATATATTCCACTCAATCCGTCTTGCAATATCTCATGTCACTGACGGAGCATGATAAATCATTTCACCCTTCTTGTCTTCTTTACAAGGAAGAAGTCCCTCTGAGGAAGTCAGTCTCCAGACTGCAGGGCTATAGACTCAGTGATTGTGTTTGCCATGGTAGTTCCATTTTCTTAAAAAAATAAAAGATTGTAGCTATCTCTCTTGCTCTTGTATCATGACAATTCATATCGTGCTCAGGCTACTTTTCAAGCATCGGCACCACCATCAGCAAGAAATCTGGAGGAAGACGTTTTCATGCATCAGTAATTGCAGTTTCAGGAGTATACACATGAATAAATTGAGTTTTCTTGCTTTTCTGTTCTGATCACAAGTCTTGTGGTATGTGGTGTTTTTCTTAAAGCCACAGCTCTTGGATTCATGTGGCTAGAGGAGAATCTCAATTTTCATTTTCTTTTTTTTTAAAAAAAGGTTCTAGTCCTTACAGGTACAAAGAAAAGCTAGAAATATGACCTGAGAGTAACCTAAAGGATTAGAAATCAGAATACAAATAAATATGAATTTTAAGCCAATTTCATGATTTTTTGAATGCTTGATGTTGACAGTACTGAAATTGTGTTGAGTTAGCTTAACCAATCTGCCATGGGAAGGTAGGGGAGATATTTTTAGGTAAGTTAAAGTCTCTCAGTTAAGTTTATTATAATATAATTAATTTGTGTAGTACTTTTCGTTCAAAAAGGTTTCAAAGCAGTACTAATAATCAACAGTATAGTTTTGTATTATTTGAGCTTATTAAAAATGATAGTCACAGCATTTTAATATAAAAAAATCCCATAAGTAGCACAGCACAGAATCTGACCCCAAAATATTCCTTTATTAAATATTGTCACAATTATATTTTCTTCAGTGTACCTGGAACAGGATCTTTTTTTATTATAGATTCTTATTCAGTTGCCCAGGTTCTATTAAAAGTGATTCCAGCTGTTTGTCTGACTTGTGACTGAACATGCTAAATATTCATTTAAACCCAAGGGAGCACATCTGAAGGGTATTGCTATCATTTGCTATTAATTTTGTAATCTTTTGTTTAGGATTATCTTGGAAGTGGTAAGGAAGAAATATTGTCCCTCTCCAAACTTCAGTATGACAAGTGTTAATCTGTTTTGAAGAACAGGAATAAATATATGGATGGGGATGGTGTTATACAATGCTTAGAGCACTGATCCCATCTTGTAGGACATTGTCAGCTGTCAGCAATGGGTATTTAGTCAGTAAAGCTTACATCTGCCATTAAAAAGTCAACATTTGCCATCAGTTATCAGAAATTGGTGGGTTAGACAGAATAGGAAATAATCATGCTAAGTAAAGTGAAACTGTGGCATTTCAGAGGACACTATCCTAACTGTTGACAAATAGTGACCTTTCATGCAAACTCTGGATTTCTTGCATCTTGTGCTTTTACATTCAGACCTTGAATATAGTTTCTGACATTTGATTTGAATGACAATAACTGAAAATTGATAGTGTTTTTCCCATGCCTATTACAGTGGGGTTCTGGACCATGACAAGAGTTTCCTAGGCATTACGATAATGCAAATAATACATTTTTATACATATGATGTAGTCACAGTTTCAATGTAAGTGATTATTTTCAAAGATGTGCTTTTCAAGTAGAAGATACAAGAAATCCAGAATTGCCATGAAAGGTCAACATTCTGGATGGGATCTCATCTGCTCTGACTGAGGTTTACACTGTGCAGATCAAGGAGGGCATGGGTATGTTTGTATTGTGTGTGCATGCAAAGGGAGATTTAAGCACCTTGTGTTCTCCTGGTTCTGGACCAGCTGTGAAGGGTGATCGGAACCAGTAGTCTCAGGGGATCAGATGAGTATCCGTTGGCAGTGCAGTAGGCAAAGAGGTAACTTAGGTGCAAATATAGCAACTTTGCGTCACCTAACATCATCCAGGGATAGTCCTCTGCTGGCCAGTTAACATGGCTTCAGGGCACATCTTTACGCTGGCAGAAAGCGCCTAATACAGGGAGAATCTGGCCCATTATATTTTGTCACCAAATGTCCTTGTTTAAAGGTTGAAGCATAAAACTGTGTAGCAGGGTTCTCGAGGCTCAGACATTCAAATAAGCACAAAAAATCGTCACCGTTGGGCTGGGAATAAGCATGAGATATTTCATCCCAACAGATAATTGAAAATAAGAGTTGAGAATGAAAGCGCCTGCTCAGCCATAAGCCTTACAAAATGAGAAAATGAATAAGTGCACTCCACAAAAACAAATAATACATAAAAACTCCACAGCCTGTCATGGACAGTGTGGGATGCAGAAAGGTAAATATTATATGAAGGATTATCCTTACTTGAGAGGATCATTCCAGCAAGGAGCTCTACACCCAAGCCAATACAGTTTATGAAATCAATGGGGAATCTTCTTTATATGTCAGTAGGAACCATATCTGAGCCTGCAAAGCAAAAAGTGAATATGTCCCACATACAGCCTGGGATGGCTCCCATATTGGTTAGATTCAGACATGATTGTGCTTATGTTGTACAAACCAGAGCAAATAAAGCACATTCCAACCACTCTAGCCATCCCTTTTCAAGCACCCAGTAACTGGTTCTTAAATTTCAGTGTAATGTGTCTACCTTAATTTATTAATCTCAGAATGAAGAGAAGGGCTGGGGCTCACAGAGCTGAAGGAGGCAGTTGAAGTTAGATGAAAGGCTTTATGTCCTATCACCTGTCCTGTGAGCAATCTAATGTGTCAAAACCAAGTTCATTTTATCATAACAGTTAGATTCATGTTTTTCACAGTCTGATAACTTTAATGACTGAACTTCAAAGAGAATAATCACAACAGTGCTAAGAGTAAGGGTAAAATGTTCTTCGAGTGCTTGCTCACATCGATTCCATCCTAGATGTGCGTGCGCCCATATGCGCGGTTGTCGGAGACTTTTGCTTTAGCCTTCTCCACAGGGCCGGCTGTTACACGCTCTGGAGTGCTGCTCTCATGCGGCGATATATCAAGCGTCACCGGCCCTACACCTTCTCAGTTTTTTCTTGCTGACAACTCCGACAGAGGGGCAGGAGGGTGGGTAATGGAATGGATGTGAGCAAAACATCTCCAAGAACAACAGTTATGAAAGGTAGGTAACTGTTGTTGTTTTTCTCCAGTTAAAGGGTGATTTTGTGAGAAAGTCTACAAGTGAGCAACATTAGGGTTTCAGAACTGATGTGCAAACTGATTCTTAACTTCACATCCTCTGCCTGAAGGGTAGCTGTGATGGATCACCTTCTTTGGGCAGGGAATTATTATGGGTTCTGCCTTAAAATAGATGTTAACATAATCCTTTACATGCCACACTGAGAAATTATATTTTCTAGGCTATGAATTTACCATTATGGAGGAAGTGGAAGACATACTTACAATGAATAAAATAACTGGGATAATAATGTGTGGTTAGATAGACAGGTCAAGATGCGTGGAAAAAAATGGGCTTCGTTGTATTTAAATAACTGAGGAAAACAAGGCTCACTTTCAATCAATAATACAATGTATCTCTCATTCGTTGCTATTTTTCAGAGCCCTTTTGGCTTCACAAAATGTATTTCAAGTCTGTTTGTTTCAGTGAAAAAGTGTTTCTTGTAATGGTCTCTCTCAAGGTCATTGCAACCTTTTGTGTCGGACCTAATTCTTTATTCTCAGCCCAGCAGTCACATTCAATAAAATATGTATGAAGCCAATTGAGTGAACGTTAAATTGAGCAGACAATCATATTAACAAGTAAAACACTGAGTGTCTGACCATGGGGTGTTTCTTCTCCTATAGTGTATTGGTTGGGTTTTCAGTTCTCATTTATATGATGATTCAAATCAAGGGTTAATGATTGCTATGCTGGGGTTCTCAGATCTATGGTAATATGCTATAATAGTGTTTGAAAGACTGTAATACGTGGAGCTCATGCCATTGAAGGATAGGGATTAGGAGGATGGACTGGAGCCCTGAAGGCCCCACACACATCACAGCCACTTGCTGCAGCTTTTTTCCCTTCAGAAGTAATTCAGTTTCCTGCCAGAAGAAGCTCTTCCCCTACCATGCTGCTTGTGTATTTCACTGTCTGTAGAATGGAGAGAGAGAGAAGAAGAAACCAAGCGCAGTGGGGGGCTGTTCACTGTGAGGGGTCTAGGAGAAGGAGAGAGAAACTGGGAGGGCGTTGTGGGCCAGTAGATGTAATGAAAGGGAATCCTGTAGGAAAGGGGTGGGCAAACTATGGCCCGCGGGCCACATCCGGCCCACAAGACCGTCCCATCCGGCCCGTGGCGGGAGGCCGTGCCCTCCTCCCGAGCCGCGCCTCAGAGGCAGCGCTCACCCCTCCCCCGGAGCCGCGCCGCAGGGGCAGCGCTCTGGGGGCTGGGGCTACGCGCTGGCCCCTCCCCCGGAGCCGCGCCGCAGGGGCAGTGCTCTGAGGGCCCGGGGCTGCCTGCTGCCATCTCTCCCGGAGCCACGCTGCACGGGGAGCGCTCTGGGGGCCGGGGCTATGTGCTGGCCCCTCCCCCGGAGCCGCGCCACACAGGCAGAGCTCTGGGGTTCGGGGCTGTGCACTCCCCCTCACCCCCGGAGCCACCCTGCACGGGCAGAGCTCTGGGGGCCAGGGCTGCATGTTCCCCCCCCCCCCAGCAGCTATGGTAAGGGAGAATGGGGGAGTTCCAGCGTGGTGGTGGGGGCTTTGGAGGGGCAAACAGGGAGTAGGGTGGGTTGGATGGGGATGGGATTCTGGGGTGGTGGTTGGGGGTGGGAAAGTAGATAGGGGTTGTGGCAGTCAGGGGACAGGGAGCAGGGGAATTGGGTGGGGTCCTGGGGCGTGGTTACGGGTCTGTGGAAGGGGCAGTCAGGGGACAAGGTCGGGGGGTTGGATGGGTCAGGGATTCTCAGGGGGTGGGAAGTGGGAGGGGGCTGGATTGGGGGCGGGGCCATCCCTACCTGGCCCTTGATATAATTTCGCAAACCCCATGTGGCCCTCGGGCTGAAGAGTTTGCCCACCCCTGCTGTAGAAGGAGAAAGGAGGATCTGGTGGGGAGGAGCCAGGAGGAAAGATAAATATTGAAGATGAGAGAGAAATGAATGTCTTGTGAGGGAGGCATGAGATAAGCTTAAGCTAGGGGGAAGCAGGGAGAAAGGAAAGGTTTCTAGGTTCGAACACTGGCCTCACACAGATGTGATAAAGGAGATGCATTGTGTTGATACTGTACCTGTAATTAAGCTGGGTACACTACAAGTGTTTTCATTTTTTTTCCAAGAAAATCCTACTGTGACAGGGACATTTGCCTCCTGTTGGCCTGGTGGGATGCTGCAATCTTTTTTCGCTTGGTACCCTATGTAGGTTGTTGGCCTCATTAGATGGCTCTCCAGTAGCTCAGCCCTCCTGTTAAGTTATAGCATCAACACTGATGAATGAATCCCTTCCAAAGTAACAAGAGTTCGACATGGGGTCTGCCTTTCTAAGGGTCTCCAGCACTGTCTCTGCACCCTTTAAATCTAATACCTTTCTCAGTCCTTTAGTACAGGGTCCAACTGGAACTGTTGGTCTACACTGCCGAGGGTCTTTAGCCCTGCCTCTGAGTCCATTCAAGTACTGCCCTTCACTTGGGCTTCTCAACAGAGCCTTCTCAGGGCTTAGGCCACTTCACTGATGGCCTGAGGAGGGATGTGGGCCCACCCATTACTCCAGGTCCCAGCCCAGAATCCTATAAACAACAGTCACATACTGCTTCCCTTAATAGTTGCTGCTGCATTCTCTGGGCTGTTTCCCACTCGGTCCATCACCTTAGGGTTATAGTCCTCATGTTCTCTCTGTTTGTTCCCTGTTTGAGCAGGGTATCTCCCAGGGATCTTTGCCTGGAGAGCTGCTCTGTCTTCCAGCCTGTTCTTGCTCTTCTGGTCCCAGCCAGTAACTGACCTGCTCAGGTCCTGCAGCTCCTTTTATCTGAGCCTGCTGCACTCTGATTCGCTGCTCCCCTGCAGCCTTTCTAAGCAGGCCTGGAGGACCCACCTTCACTGCTCCTCTCCTGGGGCAGGGTGTGGTAGGACCCAAGGCCTTGAGCAGGGGACCACCAAAGGCCTGATATACCCTATCTGGCCTGCTTATCAGTATTAGGATGCAGTTTAAGGTTGCCAAATTTGGTTGGACATATTCCTAGACATAATCTTTAATTAAAGATTAATCTTTAATTCCTGGAGACTCCATGACAATCCTGGAGGCTTGGTAACCCCTAGTGCAGTTTCTTTCTGTAGGCAGTAGAAAGCTGGTGTGTGGGTGGGTGAAACATAAATTTGATTTCATAGAAGATACAGTGTCTCCTGCCTTCCCCTCTCCAATCTCAGGACACAGTGTTTTTGACTCCCAGAATGAATGCAATTATAAAATTATAGACGTCTGGCTATCTGTGGCTTCTGGAAGTTTTTTTTCAGGGCACTTGCTGTGCTCTTTCAGCTCCAATAGCATAATCCTCATTAAGCAGGTTAAGTACTTCTCCTATGTAGTATCTTTTATGGTGGATTCTCTCTTTAAATTTGGGCACAGGGGGAAGAAAAAGATATTCTAATTTAGTAGCTACTAAGACCTACTAAAATAGTTCCTTAGAGTTTTCAGGAATTAAACATCAGGGATTGAAAAATTGTCTTATTTACACACACTACTTTCTTTCATATGTTTATTCTTAGCCTGACATGATTTACAAAGAAATGATTATTTTCCTTTGAATATGTTTAGGCAGCTACTATACTGGATGGTTGTCAGCCTGCTAAAATTTTGAAAGTTTTTCCGGGGCAATTGAGTAGAAAATGACATAGAAGGTATCACAATAGAAAAAGCAGGATATTAACTTTAACACAATTATACTAATATTCTGGGAGACAGATTGCCAGGTGGTGCAAAGCAGCATAGTGTTGTACAAATCAGTGGCACTATATTGATTTACTGCAGCTGAGGAACTGTGTATGTATGTGTGTGTGTGTGTGTGTGTGGGCATTTTTCTATACACAGACTTTATATCTGGTGTGTATTAGGTATATTTAGTATTACCAGTGTGTATATCTATATATAGATATAAAATTAGCTTAGATTATTTATTTTAAATGTGCTGTTTTTAGTTATAATTGCTGTAATATATTTTGGGAGAGGGAGTTGATAAAATTCAAATACTTTCTGTTTTTTCTAGGGTAAAGTACCATTTTAAGTAGTTGTTAATAATATAACCGGTGCTCTTAAAATATAAACCTCTTATGGACAGATTTTCAAAAGAGTTCAGGGCCAGATTTTCAGATGCCCAGCACTCAAAACTGGAGCCAAATTTTCAAAAATGCTTAGCACCCGGCCACTCCCATGCTAATGTTTATAGTCGGATTTTGAAATGAGTTCAGCATAAAACAACATGCTGAGTGCTTTTGAAATTCTGACTATTTTAGTACCAAAATGGGAGTTGAGCTCATCTGAAAATACAGCCTTAATGTACTGTTTTCTTAGGCTACTACATCTACTTAATGAACAGGGCCCCCTTCTGTAATTTAGGCTATGTCAACACAACAGATCGTACCTATACCGCTGCAGCTGTGCCATTGTAAGGTCTCCTGTGTAGCCGCTCTGTGCTAGAGGGAGAGAACTCTCCCACCAGTATAATTAAACCACCCCCCACACCAGTGCTTTTGTCGATGAAAGTTTTGTTGGTTGGGTAGGTGTTTTTTTCATACCTCTGACTCACAAAAGTTTCACTGACAAAAGTGCAAGTGTAGGCTCACCAACATCAGTAAAGGTGGCACAATGTAGCCCACAGAATTCAGCTTATTGCTATAGTCCAAATATAGTTTCCTATTCAAACGCCAAGCAAATTGGCCTTCTGCTGGAGACCTACACCGCTTGCTGTTAAAACATCATTGTATCCTATAGCTTCTAAATGAAAGTCTGTGAGCAACATCCCTATTAATAGATCACTGAATAACCTGTCAACTGAAAAATGTAACTGTATTAGGATTATACCTTGAAAATGCTTATTAAATATGGATAAAATACAGTTTTATTTTTTATACCACGGAAGTGCAAAAAACCCAACCTTTTAGGTTCTTATATTGCAATTTATGCTGCATGGAATGACTTCTGCACCCAGATATTGTAAATTGTTGGATTGGAGCCAAAATCTTATTTTTTCACTTTGCTAATGCAGTTATAACCTGTACTTTTTTCTTTTTCCATTTGTTCAGTATTACTGCTCCTTTCCTTTTGCATACAGATTGCACACTTTGGGATTTTGTGGGTGTTAATTTCTGACCATTTATGTGTTCTGTTGTTTTTTTCCCTAAATTTCTAATTCCACCTGCTTTAATAAAATAATGTATAGAAGTCAGTATTTGCTGTAATTGTGAGGACATTTTTATTCATGTGTGGCAAAAACTCATTTTTTAATAGCAACTACTTTTACATGAATTGTATTCTGTTTACTAGGAACAAGTGCAGAATAGAATTTTCCATTAAAATTCCTGTTATTCTCTAATCATTTGCTTGTCCTCTGATGGCATTGTAATATCTGTTTCAATAAGGATTATGTACGCCCAAATCTGGAGGAACATGTAGCCACAAAGAAGATCCCAGTTCTAACAGTTACATAGGTATATTCTTATAAGAAAAGTAAGGAAATGTGGATAAATAATGAACTTTTATATCTACAAAGGAGCAATACATTTTTTGTCAAAGTATGAAGTGGTTTTATGTTTACTTAATATACTAGTCTATAAAATGTGCATATTTGCAATGATTGATTAAATCATGCCTCTCTTTCTTCAGGACAGTCATCCTGAGATAACGGAATAGGCCAAATTCACGCCTTTGGTAACTCACTCCAGTTCAGTGAACTTCAGTGGAGTTACCCAAGGATGAATTTTAACCATTATATTCTTTTTACCGTATGTCTCATGCTTTTCTTTCTGCTTCTAGCTGCATAGTACTGATAGTTCTATGGAACTGTTGATATGTAATCCCCTATAGTTTGATTGGCATCTTCATCTGTTAATGGTGCGTGTTAGACTTTGAAATGCCGTAATCAGCTGAGTGCCACCTGCATGTAACATCAGATTGCTTTAATGTTTATCAAGTCAGCTTTTTTTTATGTAGAAATCCTAAATAAAAAGGGGGAAAGATACACTATTTATAGACATATAGATGTTTCTATTAAAGAAATGGAAAGGAATTGTAATTATAATGCAGTTTGACATTATAAAAGTAACATTTACCCACTGCTATAAAATCGGTGGCATCAGTAGCAAGCTGATGTATCACACTGGAATTCTAGTTAGACTTATTACATGCTACCACTATAGATTCTTTTCTATTTAAAAACTGATCATGTATAACATTTTGTTGCTAGGCACCTGGTTGGCCAAGCAGTGGTTTCTAGGCATGCAGTTACTTTGACTGTAACCCCTGAAGTGCCTACAAGTGATTCTGTTCACGCAAGTTTTAATTTTCCCTTCATTGTTCTCCATGTTCATTTTTCAGTGTATAAAAGGAATTCTATTTGTGTGCCCACCTTTAGTCAAGATTAATTTTAAAGCCACTCTTTTTTGAAGCTGAAGAAAAAAGCATGTGATGGCAATATTATGTGACAGACATTGTTACAATCAAGGGATAACATCAAAAAAATCTAAGTGAAAGGCTCTCCCTTTTACCCTGTAATTTTTGTATTTTCATGTTGTTTGAAGCAAAAAATGTTTCATTTATTTAAAAAAAGAGGAGAGCTGTTTTCCATTGAGAGGATGAGGTGTTGCTAAGGTATCCATGAGTCCAGTACAGGTCCAAGAGGAGCCAGGGATACTAGAAAAAGGAAATAATTGGGCCTCCAAAAACAAGTTGCATGCATCTTGCCCATGTTTTAAAAAATAATGGTAGTGATATGTATCAGTTGTATGTATGAAAATCCTGGCTCCACTGAAATCAAGTGGTAATCTTCCATGGACTTCAGTTGGGCCAGGATTTCACCCCAAAAGTCTACTTAATGGTCCCTTTCGTTTACCTAGATGAAGTCAAGTTCGCAAATAAACATAGTGCCGTCTTTCTTACCTGCATGCTTTACAAGCCTAGCCAAAACCTACTTTGCATGGCATACAATATGTACTTTAATACATGGGCATCACAGAATGAGTTTAGAAGGGATAATAGCCTTTGTCTGGAATTGTCTAGCTTGTAGTTTAAATAAAATCTGTTTAATAGTATAGGAATTTTAAAGAAGTTAGATTGAGACTTTGAGCCTATATATTCAAAAGATGATATTCTGATATAAAATAAAATAAAAAAGTTTGAGTGCTGAACGTTCTGTTTCTGTCTAAAAATTTTGGAGAGGCTCTGAACAAGAAAGTTTGTTTTTTTAGTAGGTAATCTCCTGGGCCCTGCTCCAAAGACATGTTCTGTGTGGGTATCTCAGCAGTGATCAAAGGAAGTCTTGTCAATTTCTGCTAATAGCTGTGCTCCACACAAGTTAGGGAATTTTTCTCTTCTTATCTGACAGAACATAAAGGGCTACATTTACAAAAGACATTAGAACTGTTGCCTGGAATTTCTTTTTTAATTGGGGATAGATGAAGAAATGTCAAAGCATCCAACCCTGCAGCCTTTACACATTTGAGATATCCTATTCCTTTTAGAGGCAAATTGATATTCTCTGGAGGGATAGTTTTTCTCAGACATATATGCCAACTACAGTTTTGGAACCTGATCTTCAGCTGGTGTAAATCAGCATAGCTCTGTTGAAATTAAAAAAACTACATCATTTACAGGGAATATGTTAGTGACTTGTCTTTCTACGGCTTTCTCGTCACTGCAGTTAACTCAAGTTATAAGTAGAGTGTGGCCCCTAACTCAAGTCCAATCCACACACACAAACCCTTCACTCACGTGTGATTGTGCTTTTAGCTCAAGTTAGGGGGCTCATTGGGGTAGAGGATCAGCTCGAGTTTGCACAACTTGTTAGCTGCTAGCACAATTATTCCGTGTTGTTTTGCAGTACATTACTCTTGAGCTCGGCTAACTCGAGAAGAGTTCTCATGCTATCTACACTTGTGTTAACTCTGTAGTGAAGGCAGAACCTCAGAAGCTGTGTATTCATAATGCTTTTCCTTGTTCCGCTGCAGAAGAACAAAAATTATACAACATAAAAATAAATTTAAAAAATCCTAAAATTAGACCCAGCAGGAAACTGTGAGCTGCTCTATGACATTCTACTCTATACTAGTTAGCTATGCTAGCTGCTCAGAGTATTAGGAAAAATCTCATTGATACTCTCCCTGGAATGTGCTATTGCATTTAGAAAAGTATGAGTATGTCTGCAAAAAGGAAGAGAAGCCAGCTTTTTCTTTTTTTTCTCGCTAAAGAACCATGCTCTCTTTCAGTTAGTCTTCAGAGCTATTTCCACCTTTAAAGCATGACTACACCCAGCAATAATTTAAGACTAATATTGCAGTAATGACTCCAGGTGCTGCAGACAATGGACACAGTTACTAGAAAGATCACACACAAACACAGGGAGCTGGGACTAGGGCTATCTCTACCTCGTTTGCACCCCAAGCGCAAAAAAAAAGAAAATTGACTGGAATGCTGCCCCTTACCATGTGCCGCCCCAGGCACCGTGCTTTACTGTGCTGGTGCCTGGAGCCAGCCCTGGGTAGTACTACAACTGTAGACTTTCAGCATGAAAAGCAAACAGGCCTGTCACATGAGGTAGAGGAGAACTGAAGAATGACCTGAAGAATAACCTGCTTTTAGACTTGTTTCTACTACATTTTCATAAGACTGTAGAAACAGTAATGTCATCTACAATGGAACAGAGGGAAGGATGAGGGGGTTTCAGCTGTCTATAGAAGACCGATTCTGGGGAATATGCTTCACACCTGCTTGTTATTTTCACTCCAAGAAGAGTCAGTATTCTGAATAAAAGGAGCACGTCTAATGGGAGAAGTGCTGTCATTAGATGTATGGTTCAGCTACTTGGTAAGGATCTCAGATAGTTAACCGGCATTAATGATCAGGCTTAAGTGCTTTGCTTTCCACTTTAGACTCCAGTGCAAATAGATAGACTAAGATTAATAAATCACTTAATCAATCTCTATCCCCAAATATTGCCATGTGCCCACTGTGATTCTTGCTTCTGCATCCACGGGTGTTATCTAGCCTGGGACCTGCTCCTTCCACCGCATCTCTATGGATACACCCATGCACTGGTCAATGCATACCTTTGCATCCCTGAGACCAGGCTGGCTGAGCACGTTTGAATACGAACATCTTGAGACAGGGGTAGGCAAACTATGGCCCGCGGGCCCTTTCTGCCCAGCCCCTGAGCTCCCGGATGGGAAGGCTCCCCTCAGCCCCTCCCCCGGAGTCTCAGCACGCTACACAGGCAGAGCCCTGAGGGGGTCGGATGGGAGCGGGGGCCAGGCTGCTTGGGGAGGCACAGCCTTCCCTACCCGGCCCTCCATCCAATTTTGCAACCCTGATGTGGCCCTCAGGCCAAAAGGTTTGCCCACCCCTGTCTTAAGAGCTTGTCGGTAATATGACTTAACTGGCCAGAGGGACCTCTGTCAAACAACACAAACCATGCCCTGTTCAAGGAGGACTTTAGCATGCTGCTTACAGCTGTGCTCCTGAGTCCATGGCAGTTCAAAGAGCAAGGGCAGGGACTCAGTGTAGATGGCTCTCCCCTAAAATAGTGCAGTTGCAAAGCATGACCACACAGTGATAAAGCTGGGCTGCCATTTTAGTTGGAGTTTAACATGAGTCTTACTGTAAAGCCAAGCTTGTGTGTTTCTCTTAGCAGCAGGGGGGAGAAGTAGTAGTTCCAGAGCTGCTGAGGGAGGGGGGGAGAGAGAGAGAGAGAGAGAGAGAAAGAGAGAGAGAGAGAGAGTGTGTGTGTGTGTGTGTGTGAAGCCAAGTAAGAATGGAACTTGTATTGGTAGGTGGTCACAGCTCTTACATGGCTGTCTGCAGAAGTAAGTCCAACCATCTTTTGCTGCCCTCTTCTCAGATTGTGACTCTGGCTGTGGGAGGGAAACTGGGTGCAGCTTACCTGATACTCCCTGCTCCGAGACAGTGAGTGGGGAGTGGATACATCACTCACAGTCTGCAGTGATCTATTACAGTAGCACTCAGTGGTGGTGGGTTTGAAAATCTGCTGGCAAAAGGTAGAAAACTTGTGGGCCATTTCACACAGTCCCACTAATGGTGCAGAGCTAGGAATAGCACAGGCTGCAAATGGACAGAAAAAAATGTGCAAGATATTTCAACCAGATAAAACTCCACATTGGGTATGGTTCAGCGCCTGCTTTTCAGTAGAGCCCCTATTGCAGCCACATTAGCTCTTCAAATGCACAATGTATCAGTGCCGACAGGTAGGATTTGAAAAGTTGCGAAAGCTAGAAACAGTACTTGAGCCTTGCAGGTTTGTGACTGAACTCCATGGGGAAGAATTGCATGTCTCCTTCTCCGTGGTTTTTCTTGCATTCTGCCATATATTTCATGTTATGGAAGCCTCAGATGATGATTCAGCATAGGTTGTTTGATTTAAGAACATTTTCACTGCAGATTTGTCAAAACGCAAAGGAGGTACCAATGTGAGAGTTCTAAAGATAGCTACAGTACTCGACACAAGGTTTAAGAATCTGAAGTGCCTTCCAAAATCTGAGAGGGACAGGGTGTGGAACATGCTGTCAGAATTCTTTTAAAGAGCAATACTCTGATTTGGAAACTACAGAACCCAAACCACCAAAAAAGAAAGTCAGCCTTCTGCTAGTGGCATCTGACGCAGATGATGAAAATGAACATGCGTCAGTCTGCACTGCTTTGCAGTGATCATCATCGAACAGAACCCATCATCAGCATGGAAGAACGCAGGTAACACAGCGCAGGAGATGTACAGTTCTCCCTCCAAGCAGTTCATTCACAAATTTCATTAACACATGACTTTTTTTAAGAAGTATCATCAACATGGAAGCATGTCCTCTGGAATGGTGGTCATATGTAGGGGCATATGAATGTTTAGCATATCTGGTACGTAAATACCTTGCAGTGCCAGCTACAACAATGCCATACGAACGCCTGTTCTCACTTTCAGGTCACATTGTAAATAAGAAGTGGGCAGCATTGTCACCCGTAAATGTAAGACAAACTTGTTTGTCTTAGCGATTGGCTGCACAAAAAGTAGGACTTAGTGAACTTGTAGGCTCTAAGGTTTTGCATTGTTTTGTTTTTGAGTGCAGTTATGTAACAAAAAAATCTACATTTGTGAGTTTCACTTTCACGATAAAGAGATTGCACTACAGTACTTGTATAAGGTGAATTGAAAATACTATTTCTTTTATCTTTTTTACAGTGCAGATATTTATAATAAAAAATAATATCAAGTGAGCACTGTACACTTTATATTCTGTGTTGTAACTGACATAAATATACTTGAAAATGTAGAAAACACCCCAAAAAATTAAATAAATGGTACTATATTATTGTTTAACAGTGTGATTAAAACTGCAATTAATCATGACTAATTTTTTAATCTGCGTTTAATCATGATTAATTTTTTTTAATTGTTTGACACCCCTATTACAAGTGTTTTTATCCCAGAGCAAACATTGCGGGAGCATCCAGACTAGCCTTTACAAAAATGTTAGCTACTACAAGTTAATTTTCAGTGAGTTAATTAGAGGTAAAATACCTCTAGCGCAGAGAAGCCTGTTGAAGAGATTACTGCTCAATCACAGCCTGAGATTTTATAGACCAATGTCTAAGAGTGTGATTGTGGGCACAATTAATTGCATTCGTATTAAACAGTGGGTGCAAAATTACAACAATATTGGAAGGTGGACTGAAGTCCTGATATTTAGTTGGGCTACAACCCCGACTTCAATATTAAGATAGAAAATTTCATCTCAAAATTAAATGTAGAATCCAGGTACAATTTGATACTTAGGTTTCAAAATGGGTGTGGTTAATTCCAGCTTAATTTTGCCCACAATATTGGAGACTCTTTTGAAAATTCAGGCCTAAATGTCTCTTGCCTTCCGTAGATTAAGCAGCTGTAGTTTCCCCACTTCTCTATTCAATGTTTTAAGATTTATCACTTAATGTTTTTTATTGGTTGAAAAATGTGACCGAGATAATAGTACTGTGAAGAGACCATTGGATCTCTGTTCATCTATCCCCAAGGTTCAGACCCTTGAACTATTAGTTCTGCAAGTGGCGGAGAGATCTATTTATACCCAGCATTTTGAATTCAGGTTCTTTGGGGAGAAGAAGATTTTTGTGCAGAACAGCGGTAAGGGCACTTATTTATCTGCTACCTAATGTCTTCCTCCTACCTTCATTTCTGTGACACCTCTTCTCTCTGACAGACAAAACCTTGTTGAAGCTCAAGCTCACGCAGCGTTGGTTAAGACTCCCACTCCTTCTAAACTTAGAATAACGTTTGCTACTTTAAAAAAAAAGAGACATCTATTGTTAAAGCAATCAGCAGCCTTTCCTGCCAAGTTGTAGGTGTTTGGTTCCTACAGAAAATGTTTCCCTTAATTTTTTTTTTAAAAGCTTGTTTTGGTTCATATTGGTCCCAGAGTCGTATGTTGGAATTATTTAGAATTATTGTCTCAAGAAATTATTCTCTTTGGATGGCCATGGAAGACTTGATCAGTCGTCGTAGAAATATGGCTAACCTGCTAAAATTGATGATGCCTTCTTCTGTTCAGACTACTGCTTGAGGGTTTACCATTTACAAAAGAGGGATAAACTTGGTCATGCCATTTCTATGTGTCCAGCAGTTAAAGACTTAGTGGGTAATATCTGAGTCACTCCTGGTTCTGCAAAATGTAACCTTTCTTCTTTATAGTTCTAAATGACGCACAGATAAAGTGAAGCCGTGGGCTCCAGCGCTCCAGGTCGTCTAGCAAATCTTCCCTTCTTAGCGAGCAACACATTCCTGTTGAGGACCCCAGACAGAAAATGACTTGTAGAGTTTTAAAGAGAGAGAACAGTACATTCTCATATGAATTCTTACCACTTTGCTTGCCATTTCCATATGCTCCTGCAAGATTTCTTAACGAAAGGCTAGGGATAATGCTGTCTCTGCAGAGAGACTGTAAAGCAGTCCTGCTCACCACTGGGGCACCTTCTTGGGGCCGCATCTGGGGATTAGCTCTGCCCAATCTGATATCCCCTTGTGTCTTTCGTTCATGCTGCAGCCCCTCTTACGCCCCAGGAGTTGCAGTGCTTCCTCTTTGTGAGTCAGGATGCTCCCTTTGCATGGCCTGGTCCTCCGGCCAGGTCACTATTGTTTTCCCATTCCGGGACGTCAACGTCTCATCAGATTGGCTGACTGGGTATTGTTCCCACCAGTCATCCAAATCAAAGCTATCAATTCAATTCAGCCCTTCCCAGCGGTTGGTAGGGAAACCCAGACTCGTCCAGTATACCAGGTTTAACCCTAGGGGCCTCAAATCAGTGGCCAAAGTCTGCACCATCCCAAAACTTGCTGTCATATCCCTGGACCTTTTGGTACTCCACCTCCATCAGTGCTACTCCATCACCCTACTCCATCACCCTTGCCTTCGAGCCTCTGAATAACTGTGCCCCACCGATGTAACTGACCTAGTCTTTTATCTCATTGGCCCACACCCACTCAGACCAGCATATTAGGTACTGGGCTCTTTTGAAAATCTGTCCTTTAAGTTTCACAAGGGGAGAGCTGCTGGGTCTGAGAACTTCTGAAAAATCTTTCCCCACTTGTGAGGGCTGAGCCATTGAAAAACTGACCCGAGGTTTTTGGAAAATCTGGCCACACAATCCCCTTTTCCAGTAATTGTTTCTGTACTTCTTCCTCATGCTATATCCTATGCATCAAAGGCCTCCGTCGCCAGCCTATCACCCATTCCTCATTCATATGCCACCTTCTGACCTACCTCTGCTGTTACGCCCCCCAGAAACGAGGCAGCCCAAAACACATCTGTCCTGTTCTACACTATGTATATTTTTAACTATACTTTTTAAAAAAATTCCAGCACACAAGACTTTGCCGAGAAATTACATAAACTTGTTACTGGGTCTGCTGTCTCTCCCTCTGGAACCACAACACTCTCTTTCATAGCCCGTTCATTGCATTGTGTAAAATTTAGTCCTGTTCCTGCAGTGAGCGGTGTATGGGCTCAGGTGCCCTGCCAAGTGTTGTTCATTGCAGGAACTGAGGGGTTAGATTGCAAGCTTTTTGGGTCAGGGACAGATGCTACTTATTTGTTCTGCAAGATGCCTAGCATGCTTGTGAGTTCCGTAGAATAATCATAAAAAATTAGACTTGAGGCCATATTGTGGTTTCGACTGTGGGCACAGAATTCTCATCAAAATCACTTACGTGCATGGAATTCTCGCTAAGACAATTGTAGCTGGCTACCGATGTGATTCTGAATTCAGAATATAATTCAGATAATTTTAGCACCAACTGTTTCCCTGTCAATGGATAATGAATTTGAGCTTTCAATTTTGGCAAACTCATTCCAAGAATCATGAAGTATATGTAGGTATTTACTTTGAATAAGGAAGTTCAGTGAAGCTTTGTGTCATATATATTTCATACATTTCTTTAAAAGAACTGCACTGGTCAACAAGTCAAAGAAAATTTAGTCAGATAATGGAAACGCAACTGGATGTACACTAGCTATTTGCCATACTAGATGTGTTTATGTAGCAGCAGTGGAAAGAATGAATATGTGTGGTACAAGTTGTCAGAGAGCTGCCAAGATATTTATTCTGTATCCTTAAGGTGTGTTTTTTATGTTGGCTCAGTCATTCCAGTGAAAAATGGATGAAAAAGTTTGTAGATCAAAATGTAATTTATTCAGGGAAGAATCTAAAGGTCTCAGACATAGCACATGAATAAATGCAGGGTCAGTGTTCTTATACTGATCTACTTGCTTCAAAAAAAAATCCTGTAAATTATTCTACCTCTTCCCTACTTCATCTGACTTCCGAATATTTTTGAACACATTAGTTCATCAGCGTCAAACACTTGGCAGCTAATTCTTGATAAACAATTATTGCCAAACTAATACACAACACAGCAGCTTATAATGAATATATATCCGTCATACAGACACTTTATTTCTTCTTAAAAGGCAATGCTCTCAGATTAGCACCTGCAGAATAAAGATGCAGGTTTAGGGTCTTTTTTCCCCCCCCTTCCCTGTATAGAGCCATGGGAAAGCCAGTAAAGGATATGATGATTACATAAGCTGCTATCTTTTTGATCATGGAGTTCTTATTGCATTTGTACATTTCTAAGGAGTAAGTAATATTTCATTTTTAATAGGGTCCCATTGAAAAAACAGCACAAAATCTCAATTAGGATTCCCTCCCCCCAAAAATCAGAACTATTATGGTAACAAATTAACTCTGCTTTTGAATTCTTCCAGCCTTTGTTTTTGTTATTTATAAGCAATGGTTTTAATCTCACTGTATGTCTGCTCAATTGCTTTACTTCTGCTAGCTTGATAAGCTTTTGAGGATACTGTATGCTTAAAAGACAAGGCTAAGATGTTCATTAAAACTTAAAATGAATTATTATTAGAATATTTTCCGTACTATGGATGAGCAGTACCTGTTCAGACTTCCCTCTGCATGCCTGCTGCACACCCCCTCACTCAGCACAGACCCCTGTACCCACAAAAAGACTTCCTTGGGTTCCCAGGGAAGTGAAAGAGACTGATACAGAGGAAGTCAAGTCATGTTTCTGCCTAGGGAAGGGGACCCTCTCTGCTTGCAGATCGAAAGAGCACAAACTGGTCCATTACCAACATGTGTCTCCTAGAGGTTCCCAGGCAAAAAACTCCATTAAGTTAAGGCTGAAGGGATGTATCAATGATTTAATAATAATAATAATAATTAATTAATTAATAAAAGATTACAAGGATGTTGCATTTTCCCAGAACCATGCATTATAATAAACCTAGGGAAATTCAGAGTTCAGACTTCATATAAAATAAATACAAGTATGTAAAAGGAAAAAAATATGCTAAGGCATCCTCGCAACCAATACTTGGTCCTGTATTGATGTCATGCAATAGCCACATGATTATGATTAAGACATTTTAGTGTTTGTCAACCCCGATTAGATTCGATTAAACAGATTTTGAAAGACATGTTCGATTTTTTTTCATATTTATTTTTTCATGGTGGCATCACTGGTTATACATGTTCCTGCATGACTGGGCTATAAACATGCTTTCTAGTTAGTAGCAAAATAGCCCTGATCTTGAGGACATGACAAATTCAGTTGTAAAGCTGACCATCAGACCTATCCAGACTTTTTAGGATATGTCCACACTGCTGGCCCATGCCAGCTGACTTGAGCTCATGGGCTTGGGGTGCAGGGCTGTAGCCCAAGATCTGGGATCCTCCCACTTCACAGAGCCCTAATGCCCAATCTTCAGCCTGAGCCTGGAAGTCTACACTGCATTAAACTGCCCCACAACCTGAGCCCCGTGAGCCTGTCAGTGAGCACAGGCCAGCTGTGGGTATCTAATTGCAGTGTAGACATACCCTGAGAGGCAAATTCCTGACATAATACATAATTGGACAGAAGGAGTGCTGTTCACATTATAGGCAAACTCGGTTGATACAATACATTATTTTAGGGGGGATGCTGACATGATATTCAAATGTATGGAGCTATATACTTAGCAAGTAACAAAATTAAAATAGCAATTAATCTAACTGACCAACATGTACAGTATTGCGTGAGTTTAACCAAGTAAAGAGTGTTTCTAATGCACACAAGAATTTGGGAGGCTGTTGCCATGCTATGCACTAAGCACAATCTGCTTTGAATTTGGCAGATTTTTCCCCCAGAACCATGCCAGATTAGTTTTTATACATAAACGAGATTGCTTCATTTGAGGAATATATTCCTGGATGGAATGATACTCAACTTACACAACAGAAGCTTGAGATGACTTCAGACAACTATGAACTATAACGAGGAAAGATATGCATAAACTTGTCAAGCAATACTATTCACAAAGGTTATAGTGCGACATTATCTTTCTATTTATCTTTTTATTCTTATTACATTCCAAGTCCTCTCTTCACTGTTTTCTGACTGAACTGATTCATTTATTTGCATTTTGAAAAAAGGCTCCGCTCCTGCAAATATTTTTCGGCATATGCTTAATTTTGTATATGAGTTGTCCCATTGAAACCAGTCGGACAGCCCATGTTCATGATCTCAAATAAATGTGCATGCTTGTTTAGGCCTCATTGTCAAACATACCCTATTTATCAGCTTCCTGTGTTATTGAAAGAAAAAGGACACCTCTGTTTTGTAATATTCAGTATACAGTAGACTCTCGATTATCCAGGATGATAGGGAAAAAATTAATCCTGATTAATAAAATCTCGGATAATCACCATCTATGGGAAATATGAGGGGTGAGGGTTGGTTCACTAGCCACCCTACACCGGTGGGAGAGGGTGTTGATTTACTGGCTGCCCTGCACCCTGGAGGGTTTTTTTCCTGTGTATGCTTGGGGCGGCAACAAATCCAGAGCCGGCCCTGTGAGTTACACGTTTGTTTTTTTTGACATCCTGGTTAATCCACATCCTGATTAACCCAATCCTGGATAATCGAGAGTTTACTGCAGGGGTAGGCAACCTATGGCACGGGTGCCAAAGGCGGCACACAAGCTGATTTTCAGTGGCACTCACACTGCCCGGGTCATGGCCACCAGACTTGGGGGCTCTGCATTTTAATTTTAATTTAAATAAAGCTTCTTAAACATTTTAAAAACCTTATTTACTTTATGTACAACAATAGTTCAGTTATATATTATAGACTTATAGAAAGAGACCTTCTAAAAATGTTAAAATGTATGACTGGCACACAAAACTTTAAATTAAAGTGAATAAATGAAGACTTGGCACCCCACTTCTGAAAGGTTGCCAGCCCCTGGTCTACTGTATCATCTTCCCCAATATCTTACATTGTTATTACATTTTCTTATTTTTGGTTTGGAAAATATTATTTATATAATCTTCATTTTATGTAACTGATAACTTCTAATATCTGTTGTATTTATATCTTTATGGGTAAATGTTTAGTCATGAAAAAATGTTCAGTACACATTACATCTTTTTAAAAAAATAATGACTCCAGGTTTAGGTATTTTGGGACCTTCTAGAGACAGCACAAACTAATTGAAAAAGATGTTGTCGATTACCCTGAACCTGCAAACGCTTTATTAACTCAGGGGAACTACTCCTGTGTAATTTACTCATCTGTGTAAGTATTTTTAGGTTCTGAGTTATCATTTAAGAGCCCTACAATAACTTTCCCATGTTCTAGTGATTGTGTATTTTCAGGGGTGCTAAATGAATGTTAAACTGATTTGTTTTTAAACTTCTAACACTTTTTTTTTAACAATTAGATTCAGGGCTCTGCTCCAACTCCAGGCAAAAACCTGCAACTCCACTGCTCCGTGCTCAAGCTCTGGGCTCCACTCCAAAGCCCTGATTAGATTATATTGTATGTGTTTTACAGGGCATTTATAGGTGCCTTAAAGGGAGTGACTAGTGATAAATCCATTTTGCCAGTCTAAGGGATTGCTTACCATTAGCTAAAACACACAAGGTAGGTGAGGTAATTTCTTTCATTGGACCAACTTCTGTTGGTGAGAGAGACAAGCTTTTGAGCTTACAGAGTGTTTGTCTTCATGTCATGGAATACCTAAACCTAGAGTAATTTTTAAAAAGCATGTACAGTAATGTGTACTGAACATTTTTCGTGACTAAACAATTACCCAAAAGATATAAATGCTACAGATATTAGAACTTATCAGTTACATTAAGTGACCTGAAGCAGAGCTCTGTGTAAGCTCCAAAGCTTCTCTCTCTCACCAACAGAAGTTGGTCCAGTAAAAGCGGTTATATCACCTGTCTTGTCTCTCCAATATCTTAGGGCCTACACAGCTACACCACTGCAGAAAACACACAACACAAGAGACTGCAGTCCAGAATCTGCCAGTAATAGTCCTGTAATTCCAGAACAGCTTTGTGATCAGTAGGGCTAGACATTTCTCCATGAGATCTAGCCCAGGTGTCTGCTGTCGCTGTTGAGTGTGCCAGAAAATGCGTACTCATGAGAAAACTGTAGATGGATCAGCTGCAGAGGACTACTCTTGTCTGGGAACTGTACAATGTGAGCTTTTGTGACTCCTTCATGCTGAGCTTGGAGTGGCATGGGAGCCAGAACCACCATGGGGCAAGGAGAAAGAGGCTAAAACATGCTGGTTTTCTTTCAACATTTAGGGTGAAATTCACCTAGAAGTTCAGGAGCCTCCGGTACCATTTAAGCCTTGTGGGTCTGCAGCCAGAAGAGCTGCTCAGGGGAACATTTGTGCCCTCTTCTGCGGCTGAGTGGATCTCCCAGCCAACTCTAACTAGGCCAAACGAGAGAAGAGAAATTAGCTAGGTTTTAAGTCATGCTCGCACGGACTAGGGAGTATTTGAACTCTATGTTGTTTGTAAAACATTGTTAAGAGTTTAAAAATGTTTCTGTCCTGTGGCCATTTGTTTAATTCTCCACCCATTTTGGAAAGTGTGGCTTTTTCCGGTGTTTTTGAAAGGTGTTGATAACACAGCTGCTTTTATTGGATAATAACTTTAACTTTTTATATCTCTTTATCATGCCAAAACAGCTGTCTAACAACACCATTCACTGATGGCTACAGAGACTGGGAAACAGGATTCGTTACTTAACAGCTGCTGCTACAAAACTAGTAGTTTAAGCATAAGCCGTGGTTTGGAAACTGACAAAATGTATCTGTCTTGTAAAAAAAAAAAAAAAAGAAAGAAAAGAAAAAAGTAAAAACTTGTCTTTCTAGCAGCGATACATTTCATATCTGTAGAATTCCTCTCAGCCACCTCTCTTTTGACAGATCAAACTAGTTAGGGTGACATTTGCTAAAGGGCTCAGCATTGGCCTAACTGCTTCCACTGAAATCAACAGTGAAATTCTCATTTTTGGACACTTAAAAATCTCTCTCCTGAAGATCTAAAAATCTTTAGTGTGTGTCTCTGAGGTCAGGTAACCTGAGGGAAGGTGAACTACACCCGAGTTTAATCAGCTGAGAACATATAGGTCAGATGAAAGAAGGCTTGTCACAGGATTAATTTACATGGAAGAAAGTCACCCCTTCCCTTACAAAGCATGAACCAAGAACTAAGTGAGGATGCAATGCACAAGTTTGGTGTTGTGTTTCTACATAGCCCCTTCCTGGTTACTGTCCCAGCCAGAGACTTAATGATTGCTCCTACCCATCCTTACACTCCTCTTTGATAAATGTGTAGAGGATTGCTGTACTTGATCTCCTGTACAGCTCAGATCCCATAGCTTCTGCTCCAACATTCACCCAACAACCCCTTTATTCTGGCCTGGTGAGGGGAGTTGGCTAAGATGTTTAGGCAAAAACGTTTTAAAAAAACAAGCAGCTTTTTGATCAAAACAAAATTTTCATTTTCATAGAAATTTTCTGGGGTTTTTCACCAAAAATGAAAAACAGAAACGAAAATCGAATAAAAAAAATTTGGAATAAAAAAAATCAAGTTTTGGCCTTTGAAGTTTTTTTGCCAAAACCCAACCATTTTTACCAAAAATTGATTTTGAAAACCGAGAGATGTATATGTTTAGTTCTGTTTTCATCAAAAGGCTGTGAACTTTTCATGGAAAATTAAAAATACAAAACAAACATTTTTAAATTTCCTGCAAAACAATTAACACTTTAACATTCAGGTAACATTCACATGGTTCAACCAGTTCTGCTATTCCTAGCTGGTTCACAGATCCACTCAGCAGCATGAATGGAGTTCAGAGACCCTCCTGGATGCAACTTTGTGTGGCTTAATTACTTCAGAGGACCTTGGCCCAGGCTCCTCCACCTCATCTGTGAAAGCTTCATCCTGAATGAAATGTTAAAAGGAACTTCTCTTAGTTGGGCTTCCTTTGTCCCAGGATGGCTCCATTACCAGCTCAATTTAAGCTCATTCTGAGGGCAAGTACGAAAGAGATGACATTTCATAGAGTCCCCCAGTAGAACAAGTTTCAGAGTGGTAGCCATGTTTGTTTGCATCAGCAAAAACAATGAGGAGTCTTTTCATGTACTGTTATATATACCTTCCTACTGTATTTTCTACTCTGATGAAGTGAGTTCTAGCCCACGAAAGCTTATGCCCAAATAAATGCGTTAGTCTCTAAGGTGCCACAAGGACTCCTCGCTGTTTTTCCAGTAGAACAAACTGCTCCAGCTGAGCCCAGCCACATTCCCCCAGCTGAGTTTTCTGGCAATCCCAGCTATGAATGCTGATACTTGGCTGGATATGGGCAGGATTTTTAACCCACTTAGCAGAACTTTTACAGCCCTTGACAGTGTCCCTTTGGCTTTCCCTAAAGAATCCTCCATCCCATGTGTTTGACAGAGAGATGAATTGCCCTGAATTTCACAGATTCTGAGTCTTTGAAGCATTCATTAGCTCTGGGCCTGAAAAATGGTCCACGTGGGCCCTGTATATTGACCTCAAGGGGTCTGACTGCCTGTATTACCTTACGGGACAGGGGCCATAGACTTTGGAGGGATTTTGTTGTGCACTCAGAACTTCTGAAAATCTGGACCCGTGTGTATAACTGGTTTTTCTTTCATTTGTAACTGGTGGGCTGAGAGAGGCCACTCCAAGTGTTCAACTGACTCTTTAGCCATTAGCGCTGAACATTTCAAAATGTCCCATGTTTCCCAGTGAGGATACTTGCCCTTTGATGTGCCATGTTACAGGATCAATCCTGAAAACACACACACACAGGTAGTTTTACTGAAATGGGTATTCCAACGAGCATCAGTGAATCCGCTTGCTGGCCTAGCAATGCACAAGAGGCCCCAGGGTTACAATCAAGCTAATACATTTAAGTATGACTTGTCCCTTGCTCCTTGCTTTCCAAGGCATGTTTAGCATCATGTTAGTTATCACGTATTCGAACATGAGGAATTTTCCTAGTGTGGACCTGGTCTAAGTATTAGCAGGATAAGGGCCCCATAGTGCAAAATATTCGACGTAGCATTTTATGATCAGGAATTACCGTGATTGCCATTGCTCTTTAGGAAACTCATGCATTAGACAGGACTCATTTTATTTTGTTTCCTCTGCTGTCAGTTGGTTAATATTATCTGGCAGGCAGAGCACCCAGGGCTTTGAGGTAACAACAATGAATATTCCCCTAGGAGGAGAGAGAGGTGTGTGATCACCCTGTCAGCTTAAGGATGGCCGAGAGGAAAGAGGCACCACTTATCAAACCTATTAACTTTAAAAGCATATTCTGTGCAGCAGATGAAACTGATCATTGTCATTACAGGCTGGATAATGGATTGCACAGGCAGTATAACAATAAACACTGAAGGATTAATATTGTTAAATGCTATATGACAAAAGTCTCTCTAAATAATCAGAGCTCTTCAAGAACTAGAGAGCATTTCGATTAGCCATTCTTCATCAAAATGGATAGTATTCTCCTTTGATGAGAGCCAGAGGAAATAGTTGTTTATTTTGATCTTTATGGGCAGGCAGGGTCTACTTTCTTCTACTTATGACTGATCTGTAAGGTGATCGCCCCTTCCCTCTCCAGCAAAGCTGTGGCACTTGTACTTGAATCAGAGGGAAAGAAGTTAGCAAGCTCTTCCTGTTAATGTCAGGAATGATAGGATTATCATTTCATTTACTATGTGATATTTCATAAGTCACCAGGAGGAAAGAATAGCTGTAAAAACTCAAGTAGTATTGAAAGGGGGAGGGAATTGTAACTGAAGATGTGAAAAGAGCACTGCTATCCACATCTTGGACTCCATTCATTAAAAAAGCATAATTTGCATTTACACTTTACAAAGATTATCTTTTATGTCTGATGAGAAAAATCAGAAATATGATCACCCCCAAAATGTAATTACTGCTATGGACCAGGGTGTAGGCAGCATGACCTAATATTCAGAGCAGGAGTCAGGTCTAGTGGGCAGAGCAGGCATCCAGGTTGGGGACCGAAGCCCAGAGTCAGCCCCTGAGCCAACTAGCAGTTACCAGAGCCAGAGGTCAAACCAGCGTCAGAACCAGGAATTGAAGCTGAGCATCAGAGCTAAGGGCAGATACCAAACGCCAGAGTCAAACAAGCATCAGGGTCAGAAGTCATAGGCTGAGGGAGGAGCCAGGACTGGTAACTTGGAGGTGAGGTGTAAGTGCTGGAACTGGAGGAGAGGCAAGGATCAAATACAAAGCAGGAGCACAGTGGGAACAGGAGAGAAGGAAGGGGTGAGGTAGGAGCCAGGAGTGGAACAGGAAATAGGAACAGGACTGGGTGCAAGAGGGAGACTGAAGTAGGTTCCTTTGCAGCCACAAAAGGAAATCACCTTGTTGCTTCCTGTGCCGCCTCCTGGCTTAAACAGCATGGTTGGACCAGTCAGTGGAGCTGGGCAGTCTTTCAGTCAGGTGGTGGGTGGTGCTTTGGCAGAAGCTGTAGTCCTACTAGCTTCTCGACCCACCAGGTTTCAAGCAGACATTGGGTGGTGGCCAGGTTGTGGTGGCTCAGTCCATAGACTCCCAGGCCTGGGTTCAAAACCTGGGACATCACAATTACAAAAAGGAGGAAGGACAGGAAGAGTGGATTTCAGCCATTAAATGGCTCCTTCCTTATCTCCCAGATAAACTTGCAACTTTTATCTTGTTGCTTTAAATGGATGTCAGGCTGGTACCAATTAAACTCAGCGCATATGCCAAGAAAACTCCCATTAGCTTCTCTGAGTTTTGCCTTTATATGGGTTTCAGGATCAGAGTTTGATGTTTGTCTAGCGATATGGACAGTGTCATCCAGACCATTGCTAGAAATGCTATGAATAAAGGCTGATCTATGAAGACAAGTTTGCTATACAGTGTTTACTGATACACATACCACGGCAACTAGCTATAGGCAAATGGTTTTGTTTTGTCCCAAACGTACAGTGTGCTAGAAACATGAAAATATGAGTCCAATTTTCTTTAATTTTTCAAGTTTCATTTATTTTTTCTGTTTGATCATGGAGAATAAATTGCATGTGTTATATATGGCCAAATATGAGAGAAAGCGTCAGCAGAATTCAAAATTCCAAATGGCCCCAGACATGTGAAATCTAGGCTTGAACCTAGATCTCAATAGGGTGATTAGAGCCTGGAGGTTCAAAAGTTCCTAAGTCCCATTGTGCTCACAAGTGATTTAGGACCAGATTTTTAAAGAACCTAAGGATTCAGATAGGCATCTTGTGGGGTTTTTTGAAGAGCCAACGCAGGTTAGGTGTCTAAGAGCTTGTTGATGCAAACAGTTCATGGCAAACTGAGGTGTAAATCTACTCTACAGTAGCCTGCCATGCACTAAGCATCCATGTGGACCCTGTTGCCAAACACTAAAAGTTCCCTAGTGCACAACGATCTACCCTGCTTGGATATGGGAGTAGATTAAAGCAGACTAAGAAATTTTTAGTTCATGGTAGCAGAGTTCAGATGGGAGACTAGTGTGTGATAGACTACCCCCACCCCCATCCCCAACTTGCCTTAAACTAAGTGTTTGAATAGACAAGCCTTCAGACACCTAACCTGCTTTGGTGCTTTTGAAAACCCCTCTAGGGTCTGTCTTCATCTGTAAGTGCCTAAATACCTTTGGAAATCTGGCCCTAAATCACTTGAACTTTAGCTCCGAAATCAGCTTTTGAAAATATTACACTGTCTCTCTAATGAGCCAAATTGGGAACCCAGTTCAGAACACTTTCATTTCAGATCTAAACTTGGACTCTGATCTCTGTTTTGCAAACTCATCTGAATTCAAAATAAATACTGGGAAGTAAATGAAATGAAAAATAATTCTTTCCCCAAAAACATGGAGAAATACAGCTTTTTTTTTTTTTACTCTTCTGTCTCTTATATATTAATATTGCAACTCATTTAATGGCATGAAACCAGTTTTCTGGTTTAGCATGTGGGAATTAGAATGTGTATTTTATGGAAGAAAGATATTTTATCAACAAGCTAACTGATCAGCAAGACAGCCAATTGATATAATTGACTAACACTCTCTAAGAAATTCAAGTGAGCCGCTCAGTGAATGGCTGCTGTGTAGTATTAACCTGAAAGGATACGTCACAAAGTGACAGAAACAAATGCTCTCCTAGGACTGTGGCTTTATGGAAATGTACACTATTGTGTTAACAGCTGGCCTATAATTAGATTAACTATATAACAGTAAGTGCATTAAAACTAATAAGTAACTTTCACTTACACATGTTTTGCATAGTCTTATGTTTGTTATATTAACTAGAGCACATAAAAGTGAGGAGGTGAAGAGGTAAAGAAAAATGAGTGGAATATTTTTCTCTGTGTATGTAGCTGTTTGACATGACGATTAATTTTCTGCAGCCCCAAATTTACTGAAAATGTTATGCTCACCTGTGTGACTCATTTTCATTGTATAACTGTTAGTGTCACTTTAGAACCAATACAGAGATTGCTTATAAGTGATTGTTAAGTGGCACATCCACTGGGGATGCCATAGTGAAATGATTTGTCTTGGTAGATGGGATAACAGCTAGAGTTGGTCAAAAGTTTTCTGATGGAACAGTTTTCTACAGGGTGGATTTGATTTAAATCAAATTAATTTAAATCATAATTTAAATCACTAGTCAGGAAGACTCGATTTAATCATGGCTTTCTACATAAAAGTGCATTCTGGTAGGTTGTTATAACCTTAATATATATTCTTCACAACTCAGAGATAGATGTAGGTTTCATTTTTACAAAGTACACACTATACATTTTTAAACAGTGATTTATTCTGAAAACTTTTCAGATTAGTTTTACAGCTTTATCAGAAAATGAATGATTGTTTGGTTATTTCATTTACCAAAGGTAATTGAAGCAGATATTTATGAAGTTGTTGGGAGGTGAACTATCTCCAGTTCAACAGGTTAATCATTAATATTTGGGTGATTTTCTTGCCATGCTGTATTAGAAGGAAAACATCACCAGACAGACTTTAAATTGTTTTAACTTAAACAACAATGTTCTGTATTCTGGATTTTTTCTTCAACAACAAACATACAATATTTTAACAAAATAACCATATGTCCCTTGCTTTTCACATTTATCTACAGACTTCTTCTCTTTGTCCCAATCTGTTCCACTTCCCCCTCTCTCCCGCAATCTTCTATTCCTTTGAAATTTTTGAAACTTTGCACTTTTAGAGAGAGGTAAGGGATTGACTCTGTGTACACAAATTTGCAGCGGGACAATAGGATTGAGGGCTGTTATTTCTCACTTCTACATTATTTACTTATTTTAAAACATTTTTGCTGTTAACAAGCATGTTACCTCTAGAGACACAAATCCACAGTTTGAGAACTGCAAAACTAAGCATCTCTGATGGTATCTTCTAGATTGAGCACTGAGACCTATTAGGGAGATAGAAAGATTAACCTAAATAATCTATAGAAGCCTGTGGAACCTCATAAGATTGGGACCCTAGTCCATGAACTGTTGGAACTCATTTACAAAACTTTTCTTAAACATTGCAGGAGTATATTGTCTCATACTATAGAATTAGAATTTATAATCCCTATTCGTGATGAGATAGCTTTGAGCTATAATGTATCTTAATTAAAACTATCTTTAGATAAGTTTTTTCCTCAAAAAGCATTTTATCAAAAAAATCTGATTTAAAGTAAAAAATCTGATTTTTTTTTTAAAATAAAATCCTTGATTTTTATCCATCCGGGTTTTCCATCTTAAGATACTGATTCAATGAAATCGTAATGTTCTGCAGGACCATGTTGATTCTGTCAAAACTTTTGATGGAAATCAGGCAAGCCAGCTGGCTAGCATTTTGACCTAGCATTTTGACAGCCCACCTGTTGGGCTGTTGGGGAGTCCAGACTCCCTGGCTTCTTAACTATTTTTTTTTTCAAAAACTCAGAACTTTTCACAGGGCAGAAATTCAATTTCCTGGCTAGCTCCAGTAAGAATGTCTAGCCCCTTTAGTGATGTGGGATGCTGAAGCTTGAGGGTTTCAGTCCTGGGCACTGAGGCTCAGATTTTGGCATCAGCCCTGAGTCCCAGCAAATCTAATGCCAGCCCTGGCAAGCCCTTTCAAACAGGGTCGCGACTCACTTTGGGGTCCCGACTCACAGTTTGAGAACCACCGCTCTAGTGGGAAGGGAAAAACTATGTACAAGGTTCTGCTTGGTTCCTGCCACAGATTTTCCAATTCCACTTTCCCAGGCTCATGGAGATGGGGGAGAGGAAAAGGCTGTTTAGGTCTGGTAATCTCTTGGTAAGGTGAAAACCAAGGGCAGGTATTCTGTCTGGACCTCTATATGACTACTGGGCTTCCCCTCCTACATGGCCACTTAGATTGGGTACAGTGGTACAAATGCAGCATGACACAACCTGGTCCATGGGGAGTGTTGAGCCTCAATGGCATAGTGGGTAGGTGATTCTGGATGGACGGGAACTCCATCGGTGATGAATTTCCCCGGACTCTAAGGCCCTTTCCAGGGGTTGACAAGTCAAGTACTGTCACTACATACAAGTGGTGGTGAGACTGCATCCTGATTCTTGTCTTTCACTCACAGACCATCATTAAAACAAACCTCACTGCCAACCTGCACCAGGTTAAGTGATTTATTTATCAGTTTCCCTATGGATCTCTGCTGCTCAAGACAAATGGCGATATCAGCTCTTCCTTTTATTTTAAGCAATAATTAGTCTCTCTCAGGTGACACCGCCAATTATTTGACATTTCAGGGATTGGAGTTCAGTTGCTATCTCTTGGGTTTCAGTAGCCAAGGATGTAATGTGCAAACATGACACATTAGAATGACCTGGCAATCATAGGCTAGCACAAATGTTACATTAAGCTGTGGTATTGGGACCCACGGTCAGAAGATACCACTGAGACCCTGAGGTTAACAGGATTTAAGAGAAGATTGAACACTTATAGACATGACAATGATATCTAGAGATAACTAATGGTTTCGGAAGGAATAGAAACCTTCATGGTCCAGGGCTAATGGGGGTTAGGAGGACACTTTCCCCATGGACAAGTTATCCCGTAACTTCCTACTGCAGACTTTCTTCCTCTTTCTTTTGAACATCTGGTGCTGGAGGCAGATACTGGTCTAAGTGGATCACTGTTCTGATGCGGGATGGTAATTCATATTTGCCTTTGTAGTTTGCTTCTTCCTCTTGTTCTTTGTCATGTTTACAAGTGAGTATAATATATTCCTTTTTTTTTTTTTGGTATTATTGTTTCATCCACTTGCAATCAACTTAAAAGAAAAAATTCCTTCAGTTCAGGCAGAAAAAAGAGAATGGGGTGATTGTTTTTGCTACTCAGGACAGCCTAAACCAACAAAACCCACAGTCAAGTGTGTACAGCTGTGAGGCTAATGTTGTTCTGTTAAACTAGGCTGAAGATATGAAAGGAAGTGCATGTGTTTCTTTTAAGGAGAGAGAATATGAACGAGATTGGGATCAAATTTAAATAACACTGAATAAACTTCATTTTGTTCAGTATTTTTAGACAGCTACAGTCTCTACAGCATATATTACAGTTTTATCATGCTTCGGAGCTAGGTAATCAGGATATTGAATTTAATAAATAGGAGTTACTGAATTTCTTTTGAATGCTTTTAGTGATGTAATGTCACTACTGTACTTATCACATGCAGCTGGCTGCTGTATATGATTTTTACTTTCTAAAATTCTAGTGAATAAATGTGATGCCTTCTAAACAGCTTTTGTTACTGACTAGGGATGCTCAAACTACTTTGGAAAACCAGTCTCCTGGCCCAGAACCTGTCCCTCCAGTTTGTCCAGGCTGCATCTGAATTTGAAAATTTGACTCAGTTTAGATAGGAAAACATAGCCATGTTCTGTGTCATTTTCCCCACCATCACCCACTGTACACCTCTTTTCATTCTAAGCATGCCTTATTGATGTCCTGTAGATATACCTGTCTCATAGAACTGGAAGGACCTTAGAGGTCATTGAGTCCAGTCCTCTGCCTTCACTACCAAGACCAAGTACTGTCCCTGACAGATTTTTGCCCCAGATCACTAAATGGACCCCTCAAGGATTGAGCTCACAACACTGGGTTTAAGCAGGCCAATGCTCAAACCACTGAGCTACCCTCTCCCCCAAAAGGTCAGATGAGTTTCACTAAGAGACGTCTGCTCTCCAACCCTATTATTGTTTCTTTTTATCAGTCAAATTCTCTTTCCTTTGTTGATTCCTCTGTAACCACAATAGTCCTGTGGCTACTCTATTACATACTAATAATTAATAAACTCCTCAGTCCCCAATCACAGTCTCAACCTTGTTCTGCTGCTCTCGTGTGTTCTGACGGGCTTGCGGTAGAAGCATGCTGGGGTTTTCTGATCAGGGGACACACCACAAGCAGCTGTAGGAGTTCTGATATAAGGAAAGGAAGGACAGGTTGGCACTGTGTTTAAAGGGGAAGATTGGAGTGGAAAGCAAAGGCAGTCATTCACACATGCAGAGAAGAGCAGAGACTGATCCTCCAGCTGGTTGGTTAATCTAGTCCTCCCTTCCTTTGCTTTTGCAGAACCGCCTGGAAACAGAAATGCAATGTTTTGGGCTGAAACTAAACATTTGGTTTCCCACATTAGTGAAATGTTTCAGCTTTTTCAAGTGAGTAAAAACTGTTTGGCAATCTCAACCCAAATTTGCAAATAGTTTTGGTGGATTCGAAAGAGCATTTTTTTGGCGAGTAAACTGTGTGCCCGAAAAATATTGCCCAGCTCTATCAGTTATTGGCTCTTGCAAATCTGTCTGCTGCCATGGCTCCCATCTACCTTCATATGTTAACTAATATGTAACCCCAATAACCCTTTGTTACTTTGATATCGTTATACTGTGTCCTCCCTTGAGTTTTGACATTAACTTTGGAAGTAGTTAGTTGAGGTTGCAGGGAAAACTGCAACAAGTGATGAATCCTGATTGGTTTTGTCAATTCACTGACATTTTTCTAGAGCGAAATCTCCTTTTTGAAACTACTGTTCCTCATCTCAGCTCTTGGTAGGAGATTATTGCTTAATGCTTAGTTATTGTAAGGCTGAAACCTCTGCCTTTGTAAGCCCTAAACTGATCTCTTTTTTCAATGAGAAATTCAATGCTGAAAACTTCTCAGAAAACTGCAGATTTGTTCCCGTGCTGTTGGTTTCTATCCAAATAATCATTGTATAGGATCAAAAGGAGGAAATTGCTCAGAAGCAAATTTTAGAATAGTGCCTGGAATTTGTGGCCCTGCACCCATCCCAATTTAGAGTGAATTTGCTGCATCATCATCTTCAGAGAGTTGAAGAAAAATCATGTAGAGGAAATAGGAATAAAGGGAAATCTCCAGAATATGACCTCTGAAGCCTCCACACAGGAAAGACTTAGGGCTTTTTTGATGTTACTGCTAACCAAAAGCCCTGTGTTGAATTTTTTCCTTTGGTTGGAAAGCTGTGAATATGCTGATGTTAATTTTCCTTAATCACTGAAGAGCTCATTGATAATCTGCTTTTATGATAGTTTAAGAGAATTTATGTGCTGTACATTTCTGAATAGCTAAAAAGGTTCATAGGTTATTTATTCATCTTTGTCGTCTACTAACTGCATGATGGAAATATAGGTATATTTAGGAATCTTTTATGTTTCAATTGTAACAATTATATTTCTGCTGAGTATTGATGTGTTTTCTAACTAAAAAGACAGTATCAACTTTGAAATTGACTAATTTCACATAATTCAGTTGATTGGCAAAGTATCCTTTAGATAGATTTTGATTTTTTTAAATTCATATGTTAAAAATATTTTATAGGGTGTTATGGATGGTTTTCATATTTCCCCCCTGTTCTTTATTGTGTACACAAGGGTCTGTATTTAGAATGACCCAGCAACACAATCAAACATGTTTGTTTGGTCCTATTTATATTTTGTCATTTTTATAGTTTGGAGATTTCTCTTAATTTAGACAAAAATATGGTTGTCAATTTCTCAGTGTTGGAAACTCTCCTGATTTTATTGAGAGTCTCACAACATTTGGCATTTTTCTTAAAGCTCCAGCTGCTGGAGTCAGGTGATTATGTTAGTCCTAAGTTTCTAGCCATCATGATTGCAGCTAAAAGGTTTAACATATGACTCCTAATTCAAAAACGGGAAGGTAAACAAAAAGAACCCCAAATATAACGTTTTTAAACATCAATCATTTTTAAGCCAATCTCATGAATTTCTGAATGCTTAGGATTGGCAGCGCTGGATTCTTGTCAATTTTACTTTCAGGCGCTCATTCACTGGCACAGTATTGCAGTGTCTGGGTTGAAAACTCTGCAAGGGAATAGTTATTGGGTTCTGGTTTTAAACTGCTTCCCTTGGAATTGACCTTTTTGGACCATTTCCCTTAACTATAGCTCTGTTTGATTACTCTTCCACCTAGAGTAAGTGTTTACTGGTGTATCTGCCATCTGAGGTTACGTCTACACTGCACACCAGTGGAGGTGGCATATTGTATACGTGTAGCTGCATGCTATGGTGAAAAGCAGGCTGCATCCACACTGCGGTACGTAGCTACACATAAGTGAGACTCCGGCAGTGGGGAGGCAGCAGAGAAAGGCTTCAGAACTCTCCACTGCCAGAGCCTTTCACTGCAATGAGGAAAGGCTCTAGTGTGGGAAGGCAGCAGGAATATTCCCCTTCCAGAGCCTTTCCATGCTGCTGGGGCCTTTGCATGCTGTGAGGAAAGGCAGCTGCTAAAATTGGTGTGCAGACAGGGAGCCATGTCAGTCATACCTTGTATATAACAAATTTGGTTATATGCATGCTGCTTTTTCTCTACTTGAATATATAATCTGTTTAGACTTAAGCTCTGCTAGGGAGCAGAAAGGCTTCTAGGAAAGCATGTTCCTTAGATAAATCAGATCCCTAACATCCGACGAAGTGGGTATTAGCCCACGAAAGCTTATGCTCTAATACTTTAGTTAGTCTTTAAGGTGCCACAGGACTCTTTGTCACTTCTGCAGATCCCTAACATTATTTTAAATCTTGCTGTATACAAATAAAGTATCCCTCTTTTGTTTTAATTACACCTACTCCTAGTATTGTTTCATGTACTTCTGTTTCAAGGCCTCTTACCTAGTGTAGTGTTTTGAAACATTCATTTGAACACACTTGAAAGTTGTTGTTGGTTTAATTTAAATGCAGCACTCTAGAAGCAATAAGCCAGAGTTACAGCCTTGAAACAAATTTATACTTTAAAGGGAACAAGTGATCAGGCAGGGTGTCAGATCTCATGTCCCAAATGAAAGTATCATCTCCGTTTTAAGAGGAATTTGAAGAGCTGTCCATTTTTCACAGCAAATACATTTTTAAACACGAAGCAATAATAGCATCTGTCAGAGGAAAGCTTGCAAAGTTTTCTTTTAAAAGATCTTAAATGCTGGCTCCTAAGCTTACCACTGATTTGCATGAAGAACTCCCATGGAAGAGAGCAGTTCTGCATGTGGAGAAACACTTGCAGAATCGGGCTCTGATTTATTGGATCTCTGTGTATTAATATTAGCCATTCATGCCACAAAATACCAAAAGATGCTATTAAGGTTCATCGCCCATAGGCAGAGTGTTCTGAGAGACGCCTCCTTTTGCTTGCAGAAAGCAAAAACATTAACGGTTTCCTTATCTGTTTCCATTTTGACCATACAAACCTGTCCTCTTTGCACTCACTAGTTTTGAATCGTCCCTTTGAGTGCTGGTAGGAGCAGCAGCACCCGCACTGGGATTCCTTTATTGGGAGGGAAGAAGACAGCCCCACTGTTCCACTCTGCCTGGGGAGATGAGCTTTACACATAGTGAGAACGCTGCCAGCCGAATCTCTCTGGGAAAAGTGCTGAGGTAGTGCACCTTCCAGATGGCCTGGCTACGCTGCTGCTTCAGGATCCTGGTGGATTTCTGGGAAAGGGGTGTGGGGAGAGATTGAATCACAGCCCCCCTACTCTTTTGGTCTGCAGAACCCACACAGTAGATCTGGCCCACTGGATGTACAGCTCCAGGCCCGAATAAAATGTGCGTTGAAAATGAAGCATGTGCATTTGTCTGAACAAATACTGCCTTGCTTTGATGTGATTTCCTTTTACCAGCCCGCGATTAAAGTCTGTTGAGAATCTGGCTCCTTACTTTCAACTAAAAGATGCAAGGCTGTAATTGCCACAGCTAAGCAACTCTATGCTGGGAAGCCTTTCGGGTTTTTTGTAAGCAGTTTCTTAGTGTACCATAGCCCCACATTAAAAGGAGAAAAAAATGCTGACGATCCCAATAGCTTTAAATGGCTAAACTCTCCCCTCCACCCCGCAGTGCTATGTGGGGAGAAGACATAATTGGAGCTTGGCAGCTCCAGGAGTGTTGCTAGCACTGCCAACAGAGCTAAGAGGGCACGCCCCTTCCCATGCTTCAGCAGGACTGTTGTGGAAAAAACACTGGCTGCAAGTTGGCAGGCATGTAGCAAATCCTGCCATACTCTCCCTGGTTCCCAGGATGTGCAGAGTCTGATTTGTGACTAGTGGATGGTTTTATTGCCTTTTGTAGGCTGTGTGTCAGAGCAGTATGCTTTTAATATATTCTTCTGTTACCTGCTTATTATTTAATGGACACTGTTGATTTGTGGGCATGGCTCTCTCTTGGACGCTGTCCTGTTGAGGGAAAACAACCTTTAGAAATCACTAGATGCTTATTTCTTCATCTTGAAGATTTTGTGTCTGTGTTTTAATTACATTGAGGCTAAATCTCTGAGGTAGTGAGCAATCTTGGCTTCCATTGAAGCATGGTCAACTTGCCACAATAGCTGAGGTGACAATTAAATTAATCGTAATATTAAATAATATTTAATATAAAAATTAATTGCAGTCCACATTTACGCCAGTGCACTCGTCTTTTTCACCCTTTAGTGCCCAGAGCAGTTTATCAGTCTGCTGAAGCCTGTGGGCTAATGACTCTTTTTCTTTAGATCAAGTCGTGGAGACTCCTCTTTTTTAGTTTCAGTGGTTCCGAGTCCAAGCCTTGCTACCAAGCCACAAGTTGTCATTACAAGATGAAATTAGGAGCTAATTATTATGGGTTAGACCACTCGTTCCACCAGCCTGGGCTTCCTCACCCGGGTCATACTGTGCCAGGCCGTCAAGCCTTCACTAGCACACACACACTCAGGGAAGTGTAGTTTCACACACCTGACCTTGTAGTGTCAAAGCAACATCCCAGGACATTCTTCTCAGGAAGGAGAGAGATTAGTACCTTCACATACTTATTGTTTCTTTCTATTGGCCCATCAAGGCTGATAACCTGTTGTCTGGTGGGTGTTTCCCAAGTACACACACACTTGTAATTTTTACATAGCCAATATTTCTACCTTTAGATTCAGAAATGATACATGCATACAAATTGGATAAACACATTCAATAAATCATAGCCTTTCCAGTGATATCTCACATGACCCATCTTGCATAAAACGTATCTGAGTTATGCCATATTCATATCATAACTCTATTTCCATGAACAATATGGAGTGTAACATCACACTGATAATTTAATATCAGCCTCTTTATATTTCATAAATGGTCTGCTAAGTGGTTTTCAAGCAGCTTAAGATGGCCAATGGAAAATTTCTCCTGTTCAGGGCAACTTGCAACTTCTGCAAGATTTCCACCGGCATATTCACCACCTCCTGTGCCAGCTGTTCAACCCTTCTGCAGGGTAAGGAGAAGTCATGGCCTGGGTCAGATAGAGAAGGAGGAGTCCTGGTGGAATGGAGCTTTGCTATGCCTGATTCTCCACAAATATTAGATGTGTTGAATCGGGGAACTATAATCAACTCTTTTTGGTCCCTCCTCTTACTTTCTGAGCTAGACATGGAAAGAAAGAAAAATTGAGCCACTAATGTAGTACCATGAAACAAAATGGTGACACCTAGTAGCAAAACAATTTCCAAGAGGTTTTGTCCAGAAAACAAGTAACTTTAATGTGGAAATTGGTAAAGAAAATTGTTGGATTCGAGTGGGGTTTGGATAAAATTCTAATTATCTGACTTTCTGATTCCACTATAATAAAACATGCAAAATATTTCAGAATCAGACATGTAAAATTCACTCTTGAAGACCTACAAATCTGCAGCAGGTCTATTAAACTATTGACAAAAACCTACATAACTTTGCTATACAAACTGAAATCAGCATGGTTGAACAAGCAGAATTAGCGTATTTAATATAAGGGGAAAATACCAATATCAGTACTAGATTAAACAGATTTACAATAAATTGGGTAGATTTAGGAGAAAGGGCATCAGAGCAATTTATGACGTGTGAGATTTCCTTTTTTTACCATAATTGTTTCCTTGTGCTTGGTTATATGAGGTTCTAACAAGGGTCCAATATTTTACCTGTGGTTAAATACATAGACTGAAATAAGAATCCATTACAGTCTACAGCCATTTAGATAAAAGTGGCTTCATTTATACGTATGCTGTTTAACAGGCACTGTATTATAAGCTAGTCAGTTAGAGTCTAGACTGTAAGAGCACCTGGGAAGACAGAGGCAATATGTTGCCCAAAACACAATCACCTGACCAAGTTGGTACACCAGGTCCTATTTAAGAGTGAGATCTCAGTATTTATTATGCTTTTGATTGTACAATGTGTTGGAAGGGGAAATAGTGACTCTTGAATTGTGTTAATTACTATTTGATCTTGTTAACCATGAGGTCAGACTAGATGATTTAATGGTTCCTTTTGGCCTTAAAAGCTGTGAACACTGTCAGAGAAAAGGTAGAAAAATTATTGATCTAGTCAGAGGTTTTTGGAGAATCTTCAACAAAATTCCAGGCATTTATTGAGTGAGGTTGCTCTTGCCATTTGAATGAAAAAAATCCCGTGTGAAGGATGTCCCTTAAAGAGATCCGCCATATAGTCCAAAAAGTAAATATAGTAGCATACAAATAATTTTTTAAAGAATTAAATAAAATGGGGAAAAGTAATGAACTAAACTGCTTTGGCAATATTTTGCAATATTATTTTGTTAATGCTTTTTTCAGAGCCCTTAACCACCAGCATTTTAAATTGTTAATCTTTTCCCGATTCATTTGTTTGTGTTATAAAGTGCACTCTGGCACTCAAACTAAATGCATCGTGCTGCTTAAATTTGGAGGAGTGACAAACCAAACTTTTCTTAAACTCCATAATGGAAGTTTAAGAAACTTTCTCCCATTTCCTTAGAACTATCCATGGTTTTTCTGTGTTTACTTCCTGTATATTCTTTTTCTGGCTGAAGCCCCCTTGGAAACCGGTGGATTGCAGCTTCTTGTAGTGTAGAAATTTGCATTGAATTTCCAGGACGCTTCTGGAATGAGGACAGCATTGGCAAAGCCAAAATGGCCTGGCCAAACACTCCTGGGCAGAGATAAAGCTCTGCCAGTCGGCTAAAGGGACATAGCAGTTGCAAGGCTCTTGAGCCCTGCCAGTATGGTCAGATTGTCTCTCAGCTTCATTATCCCTCCCTCTCCAGTACTGTTCAACAGCGGGGAGATGCGTGGGGAGGCTTTACAGGGTAAAGTATCCCCACACCCCAGATTTGCGGCTTGGCTTGTACTGAGTGTGCTCACAAAGGCTGAGCATGCTCAGTAACACTGCTGAAGCCGGCTGCCCTCAGTCTGCCCCCTCCCCCTCATAGGCACTCAGTGCAAATCGTCTCTGCTGTTGAGCCTCGTTTGTGGAAATTTTATTTATTATTCCCCGCTCTGAGTGTCGTGGCTGTAATTTTTGTGACGCCAGAACCAGACCGATACAGCTTTACTAGCATTAACAATGAGGAGTTCTGCTGCTGCTATCAAAGAACATTACAGAAGGCTACCGCTCGAAGGAAGTTTGAACCTGGTCCAAAGCCTATTGAAGTCAATGAGAGCTTTTGCATTGAGTTAAATGGGCTTTGGATCAGGCCCTAGTTTAACCCCTACCCCCTTAAAAAAGGAAAAACAAAACCCAACAACAACAATAAAGAAGGCTCTAGAGTTCTGGAAGCCATGTTTGGGTTTTTTTGAGAACTTTCACTGGGCTCCCTGCACAGAACTGTAGCTGCAGCGAAAGAAAATTGCACTTGCAGACTAAGGAATACAGGATAGGGGCAAATCCTGGTGGTGTAGCTTTGACTTCAATGGAACTTTGTCTGTTTGCACCAGATTAGGATCACGTCTGCTGTATAGTATGTGTTTTTTTCCTGTGCCCAAAGAGTGTGACAATAGAATATAAAATGTTACTTAAATCCTATTTTAGCATCAGACCAGATTTTCAGCTGTCTGTGAGGTATGGAAATAGTAAAGAAATATCATAATAAAATCCAAGTTGACTCCATGTGAGTCAAAGGGAAGTCACGCGGAGCAAGCAGATACCAATGCGGCAGGAGTACTTTGCCAGTCTCCGTTACTTAACATGCTGGCTCACTCTTCTGTGTCTGGGAAAATCAGAAAAGGAGACCATTGGCATACTGAGTAACTGCTTGAGGAGTTGTAACTTTTCTCGCATCTGCATTTGAATGAACATGGTCTGCTCCAGCAAGAAGAATCCTTAAGACACTACATTGTAACCCTTTAGTTGATGAGGGTGACACTGCAACCTTCTGATTAGGTAGTCGGAGAGGACAATATTACATTTTGTTTGATTAAACGGACATAAGAGTTATCGTAATTTTGGCACAAAGTTGATCATTTAGAATGCTCAGAATAGGGGGGAAAAACAAAAAGGAAATACTAGTTGTATTTGAGGCCAGAAATTTCAGTCAGATTTGTATGAGTTTGTGGGTGTTGGCACATTTCCAATCATGTAACAGAGATGAGATGTTAAAAGCATGCATTCACTCTCCGCGTTGTTGCTATTGACCTTGTTGGCTACACTGACAACGTAGTGTGTTCCAAAAAGAATGTTAAAGCCTTTCCCAAATTATTTACAATATTCCCTGCCAGATGTGCATGCAGACTTCCGTTCACATAAGTATGGACTACGTGTGTCTGTCAAGGAGATGATAAATTCTTCTATATTTAAATAAATAAATAAAAGCACGTGTGCTTCCAAGAGGAAAGGAGACAATCCACAGACTCTGAGGAAAACCTTCTTACTGTGCAGTAGTTTAAATACATTCTTACAGTGTAATCTGAAGAAATATGGTGTTCCTGTCAACAGCATCAGAGATATGCATTCTCACATTGTTCACTGGAGTGTCTGTATTACAGATGCTCGATAAACAAAGTGCAAGACTTAATTAGTAATAAGTGTTGAGAGAAAAAAAATTCAAAGTCAACTTTTACCTGTGCAACAAAGTATCGTATCTGTACAGTGGTAGCATGATCTCTAGGAGATGCTGATTAGAAGTAAATGCATTTTCTACATGGAGACATTCATTGCTAGAGACATAAATTTACAATGCAGTAAAGATTTAGTAGAACTAGGGGGCAAAAGAGATGCAGTTTTTATCATGTGATGTAAGGTCAGATATTTTTAGGAACACATGTTTACTAAACCAACAGGTTTTGTGCCTGTGCTGGAAATAAGTCTTGTCTGTTCAAGAATCAAAATAATTAATTTTAATGGTATTGTTTGTACTGGATAGATCTTTTGTATGTTTATATCCCTTTAGATAAATACATTATAACTCAGGTTAAGATTTTGTCACTGTTATGTTTAGTAAAAGTCACGGACAAGTTGTGGGCAACAGACAAAAATTCACAGAATCCCATGACCTGTCTGTGACTTATACTAAAAATAATGGGGAGGGGAGGGGAGGGAGGGCAACTGAAGCTGGGGGGAAGGGGAAGAGAACCCGAGCTCTGCAGACCCACTACAGTCCTGGCAGCAGGGCACTCTGGGGCCCACATGGCAACTGACTGTTCTGGGACCGAAGCAAAAGATGTCACCGAGATCCCTGAAAGTCACAGAATCTGTGACATAAGCTTATCCTTAATTTTAACCATGGCCACCATTCAGTAGTCTTTGTCAGAGAATAATATCGGTGCCATATTAGCAAAGTTCCCTCAACAAAAAAAGCATAAAATAAATGAAAAACTCAAACATTCCTCTTTATATATATTTTTTAAATGGCTGCTAAGTATTGTGTTGCAAAATGTTTGTATGCTGTTTATATTTGTATTTATACAATCAGTTCTTGTCAAAAAGATATCAAAGGAGCAAAGAAGGCACATGAGATAAAAAGGAAATCAGAGAGTAAATATGACCAATAATTTGTGACTAATTTATGATGAGACGTCGCTCAAACAGAGCATTCAACACAGAGGTGTGACCGTGCATATATATCTAAGTAGACACATAGGTTTCTCACTTGTCCTCAGGATTGCGGTATCAACAATGTGGAGGTGCAGTTGTGCATGTGCAAAGCACAGGCTTATTCGTGGTCTGCAAATTAGGCCCACTGATGTGTGTTGCCAACAACTGCAATTTTATCATTAGTCATGAGATATTTGGTTATTTTCTTAAAGTCCCAGCTCCTGGAGCCATATGAATACATGAGAATCTCAGCTTTCATTTTAAAAATAGTAAGTTTCTCAAACCTGTGGTTGTGGAGAAAAGCCTTAAAATATTAACCCTACAGGCTCAGAAACCATAAGGCCAAATAAATGAACCTGACACTAACTATTATTTTTAAAAAATCTTACGATTTTTCAAACCAATCTCATGATTTTGGGGGCCTGACTCACAATTTTTAAATGCATGGGATTGGCAATACTGTGAATACAGAACTAAAATAGCTAGCATTATTAGGAGGTTATGGGCAGGTGAAGAAATAAATGAAAATGCATTCCAAGAAGTTTATAATTTAATTACATTGTTTTCAAATTCACATTCTCCATCTTTACTTCTAGAACTCCAACAGATAGATTAATTTAGATCAAAGGTAGGCAACCTACGGCACACGTGCCAAAGGCGGTACACATGCTGATTTTCAGTGGCATTCACACTGCCCGGGTCCTGGCTACCAGTCTGCGGGGCTCTGCATTTCAATTTAGTTTTGAATGAAGTTTCTTAAACATTTTAAAAACCTTATTTACTTTATGTTCAACAATAGTTTAGTTCTATATTATAGACGTATAGAAAGAGACCTTCTAAAAATGTTAAAATGTATTACTGGCACGCAAAACCATAAACTAGAGTGAATAAACGAAGACTCAGCACACCACTTCTGAAAAGTTGCCGACCCCTGATTTTAGACTGATAGTGACTGGGAAGCCCAGAGCTACTGAGCATTCCCTTGGTTCAAAGGTAGCCAGAATTCACTTATCTAGTTTAGCTCGTCGCTGCATCTGATTCCATCTTTGGAATCAAAACAGGTATTAAATTATTTTAAACAAGAGTAAATATAAGGTTGTTCACTGCAGATAGAAGACAATCTGCCAGCATAAGGGATCATTCTAATGGAGTGTGTTACAATATTTTATATTTAATGTTTCCTTCATCCAAACAAAGCCAAGGTTGTCAGCTGTTCGAGTTGACAGAAGAGGGAAACAAGTGTGAGCTACAGCATGCTGAAAGAATGCTGTAAAAAAAATATGGGAAACTGTGTCTCAAATGAACTCAAATATTCTTTCAAAAATGTACACCACTAGGATTACTGACAAACCGGAATCTTTCGAAGTATGGAAATTCACTGGGAAAAAGAACAGCTGTCACATTAAAAAGTCATTGTTTGCAAACATTTCCCCATATGTAGAATAGAAAATAACTATATGGTACCTGTTGACAAATATTGACTTTTAAATGGCAGCTCCTCTGTAGAGTGTATAATTGTGCTATTCCACTTTGCAGATAAATGCTGATGTGCCTGAAAATTAATCGAGTGTTACAGCCACTGGCCAAAATTTCAGTCCAATTGCGTGACACCCTACTTGAAGCATGCCTGCTGGTCAAAGATGATTAAAAAAAGCTTAAGCTGTGTGAGAAAAGTACCCTGAGTATGCAGAGAATGACTATTGCGCTTCACGTAAGCTAACTCATAGCCTCTGTGATCTGTTTTCATAACCATTTGAAAATGGCTCATGCAGCATTTAAAGTAAAATCATGGTATTTGAACATTTGGGTCCCTTATTCAACACAGGATTGATGACCCAAGTGTTTTAAAAGGACAGGGAACACAGGGTTATTGATATATATATATACTGAGTCGTCAGTACGTATATCAATAACCGTGTGCTACTTGTCATTTTATTCAGTGTGACCATCCTGGCTGAATGTGGGTGCTCATAAATGTGAGAGACTGATCTGCTGGGTAGCACTTGTGTGGAGTCTGACATAATAAAAGTAGGAGTTCGGCAAGTTTTTCAGGCTTTCCCATTAAGTTCCGTCACGAACCTCATTCTTGACCTGTGCCATTCACCCTCTATTTCCATATTAGATTTTTCAGATCAAATTACTTGTTGGCTTTGTGAGGATGTTCACTAGTTTCTATGCTCAGATCATTTTTAAAATCTTTGAATGGCTTTGAATTTGACCCTGTATTTCTTTAATTGCATTTCTTTCCATTTAAATTCATTTAATCTCTCCACTAAGCCTATTGCAGTCTTCTAGTCTTAAGTAGTGACGTAAAACCTGATACAAACCAAAGGAAGTCAGTGGGCATCTCCATTGGCTTCCATGGTCTTTGGATGATACCTGTAACTGTAAGATTGGCAGCTTAAAGTGTGAGAATGTTTTTTTCTCTTTTCCCCTCCACTGTTGATAATACTCAGTATTCTTTAATACTTAGTACATCAATAGAGTGTACTAACACTGAGCATCATACATATTAGATATTGGCCTGTCAAAGAGCTGTGTCAAGAGCCATTTCTCCAGACCAACTCAGCTTTTTTCTTCTTGTGCCATTTTGCTTGTGCCGTGTAGAAAGTCAGTTTGTTGTATTTCCTGCACTGGTAGCAGCTTTCATTTCCCAAACAGCTCGAAAACCATCCAATCCTTGCCCTGCCCCCTTTATGGTTTCTCTGGACGTGTATAATATGTCAATTAAAACACAACAAATACAAATACATAAATAATACATATAGCCATGGATAACCCTAGCTATCATGGACTAAAGGGAGCAGGAAAGGGATTTGGTAGGTTGTGGAGCTGCTGGAGAAAGGACTCTTCCAGACGGCTCACAAACTTTACTGTATTTTAAGACCTTTTGCTTTCAGTTTTTAACAAATTTCCCTGAAAAATCCCTTTTGAAAAAGCAGGTATTCGAATTTTATCAATTTTCTGCTTTTATCCAAATTTTGCAAAGGTTGAAACTCCCTGAACCCAGCTGCTCCCCTGGCAGAATGCCTGCAGGACAGCTTAGTGCAAGTGTGCAGAGGAGGGTTACCGCAAGTTGGCAACAGGTGCTGCACTGTGTAAGACAAGCAGGAAGCCTGGTCCCAGCAGTCAAGAGGGTGCCTTTCTGCTCACTCTCCTGTCACCCAGTTCCCTGTGCACGGGGGGCACAAGATGGGCAAGGAGCTGGCTATTAGTCCCTGCCTGCTTTCCCTGCCAGACAAAGTCTCCCAGAGCCTGGGCCCTTTTACATGCCCCATCTGCTTCTCCTGCATCGTAGGGGAATGAAACAAGGCAGGGAACTGGGTCTTGGAAGCTGAGACCACCTGACTACTTCAACGATAAGCCCGCAAGGAGCTAAAGGTTGCCTTCATAACCCATCGCACATCCCTGCATGTGGCCTCCTGTGAATACCAAGCACCGCTATACACACTTGGACACTGACCCTTCGTTTTCAGGGTTTACCAATTTTTGTCTTTTTTAATGTTTTTTAATAAACACCAGTAAATTCCTGGAAAATTTTAAAGAAAATAAAAAATGAAAAAGAAGGACTATTATGCACAATAGGCCTGACCCAAAGCCCTTTGAAGTCAGTGAAAGGATCGCTGTTGAACTCAGCATAATTTGGATCAGGCACTACGTCTGTGTACTTTAAATCCATAGAATATGCATCCTTAGACAGACATTTCTCCGGAGAATTAAAGCTATTTTTAAAAAAATCTTGCTATATAGTGACACAAACAGGAATGAATTAGGGATGTAAGATGAGATGCACAGATTGCAAATGGATGGGCTTTTTTTATTGTTTCTGAAAATGTCTTCTTCTGTGTGTTCCCTATAGACTCCCCTGAGATAGTGTTGTCTGTGATTCCAGCACACCTTTACTGTGCACAAGGCTGTGCTAGCCAGAATGCCAAATCCTAGGGGAGAACAATTCTTTTCTAATATCTGATCTTCCTTAAACAGTCTGAACATTGCTAATTTAATTCCAATAGGAGGCTATAATTTGTATTAATTCCACATATGAAACTTCCATTCATGCACCAAGAGATGGCAGGTTTGGGTCTGATCTTTGTATGAAGCATACTCAAAATGAAAACTAAAAAATATACTTGGAAAAGAACTTCTTGGGGGAAAATGTCTTAGGCATGAAACAAACTGTTTTTTGTTGTCATTGTTCAGTTCAAATCAAGCTTGTGGGTTAATACAAAAACTTTTCTGTTTCTCACATTTAATTCTTTGTTGTGTGTATTTAATCATATGTGAAAGGCTTCAAACTTTCATATATTAACCGAGGAAGAAACAAAGCTTGGAAAGTGAAAAGCTGATGTTTTCAAATCATTGCCTCATCTTCTAAATGTCAAAGCCACTATTCATTTCTGTTACAGTGCAAAAAAATAATCAAATTTCTCTGTCAATATTTCCTACCTAAACAGTGGAATGCTTAGGAAATTTCAGCTCTTAAGTACAAAATTCCAGTTTCCTTTTATTTTTATAACTACAAAAAATGGAGATGTTTGTCTGAATAACGGTTTGTATTTTACCAGTTTGTGTTACAATGACATATATTACATCTATGTAAAATCAAAACAGAACAAGTATGATCCAATTTACAGTCAGCCCCCTTCACACCACTCTGACAGAGTAAATGAGTTTAAATATAAATTTACCATACTTAAACTCCCCCTTCACACTGCCAGATTGATTTAAAGGGGCAGAACTTTAAAGAAGGATGAGACCCAAAATGAATCTTCTGAATGTCTGTCATTGTGAATCTACAGCATGTTGATTTCAATGATAGCACTCATGTGCTTTAAATTAAGCACATACTTAAATATTTTGCTGACTCAGGCCTAAATGCCCAAATCAGTCCTTAAGCGTGCATGTGTATAGTGGGAGTTGGAGCATGTGTCAAAGGACAAACCTAGACTCAAAATACTTAATACAGCTGTACCTCAGTGGGATCCTTATCCTGTACTCAGTATTCAGGGTATGTCTACAGTAGAAATGCTACAGCAGCACAGCTGCAGTATAGACACTGCAGCAACAGAAGAGTAGCTGAAGTGCTATAGCTTGGTCAATGGAGGAATTAGGCGTCTATACCAGGTTAGGTTGGCTTAATTATGTCACATGGGGCATGAAATTTTTCACAGCCCTGATCAAGGTAATTAAACTGATCTAACTTTGTTGTGTAGACCAACCCTCACTCTTTTCTCATACCATGTCTACGCTATGGGAACTATACCAACACAACTACAGTGCCATATATATGCTAGCATAACCCTGTAGTGTAGATGCAGACTCCGGCAACAGTAGGGGTTTTTCCAATAGGTAAAGGAATACCATCTCCCTAAGTAACTAGGTTGATGGAAGCAGTCTTCTGTCAGCCAAGCTGCATCTACACTTGGGGTTAGGTTAGGGTGACCAGGAAATGTGAAAAATCAGGACGGGGTGGGGAGTAAGACACAGATGTCTTACATGTAAGACTCAGACCCAAATATCGGGACTGTCCCTATAAAATCAGGACATCTGGTCACCCTAGATTTGGTTGGCATACCTACATCAGTCAGGGGTGTGGATTTTTCAGCCCCTTGAGTGGTGTAGCTATGTTGACCTAATTTTAAGTGTAGACCAGGCCTCAGACAAAAAAAATTCCACTAAAGACAATGAGAGAAATTAATATGATTGAAGCAAGAACTAGAACATGTTAGATGTTTTGATTCTTTTCCCCTTGGATACAGCATTATCCTGTTACTCTTGTATTGGATGGAAGCAATCATCTCACCATTGTAAAGCTGACCAAGAGACTGTTACATTAAAGCAGCCCACCCCGCATACACCCTGCCTCAGATCTCTCCACAGTGCACGTTCTGTGAGCATCTGCTGTTCCTCCTTACTATTTTGGGACCTACTTGTTCAGGCTTTCACAGCTAAAATCCATGGGACTGTTCATGTGAGTCAGGCCAGCATGATTTGGCCAATACAAATTCCTTGCTCAAGCACAACCCATATAGTGTCTATGTATCTATTTGCTCTTGTTATTATCAAAGTATTGTTAATTGCTCTGCTGAGGTCATAAGGACAACCCTTCCTGTCCATTAGCTAGAATGTTAACGTGTTTACATTTGCAACATGTAGATACTGCCATGTTTGTTGCTCTGAGAAAGACTAATATTTGAGCCATAAGGGAAAACACTTCTTAAAACCTCATTTCATATGGTTTTCATATGCTGCTACATGAATGTTTTTTATAAAATTGTCCATTAATGTTTACAGAGAGTGGGATGAAACAGAAAATACACTGATGTACTTTAATTTTGCTTTGCACTGTTAGCTCATTCTTATGGGCTGTGTTTTTATATTCCTACTCAGTTTCTACCCAGTCTTAATTCAGGTAGAATTCATAATGACTTCATATGGAAATGTATAGAATTTAGTATCTGCAGACTTTTGTAGGTGAGTTTCATAGAATTCTACATAGGAATTCCCTTATAAATTTGCTTTTTTAATGCTTTTATTTCAAGGCAAAAAAGAAGTCATCTGACAGCTGATCTAATAAAATATGCCACTGTCAAATATTTTCTCTACTGCTGCTCACGCTTGATCCAAGGGGGGAAAAACATCTTCAGTAGCTCTGGGTTTTTTTTGTTTTTGTTTTTAAGATCAAAACTTGTTTTTTGATAGACAATTGTGTTGCTTTGAAACATTGAACAGACTGTGTTGTCTGGAAGGGATCTCAGAGCAGGTTTGAAGAGGCAATTTTTCTCTAGTTAGATGTGTGAGAGAAAAAGGAGATGTTTTTGTGACAGGATCCCCAGGGTCCAACCTAGACCTGGAGTACCGCTCTGCCCCCTTAACTCTCCAGCCCGGGCTATCTCTCACAATGCTTTGCTAGTGACAAGCTGCAAACCCCTCCAGGCACTGTTATCACTCAGCAAATCGCATGTGGAGCCTCACACCCAGCTAGATTGCACGAATGCTCCCTGAGCCACTCACAAATCACACAGAGAAAGGCACCAGCAAATCTCCTAAGCCTAAAGCCCAGCACCCCAGAACTGTACTGTATTGCCCTGGTCAGAAGCCTGACCAGTGTAAGCTCATTACCCAGTCTTCCCTTCCCTTGGTGTGGAGAGGACACGCACTAGCCTTTGTAACCTGAGTTGAGATTTCAAAACCACTTGGATCAAAACACACTGTTTTAGGTAAAATATAAAACAGATTTATTGACTGCTGATAGATTTTAAATGATTATAAGTGGTAGGCACAAAAGGTCAGAGATAATTACTAAAGAAAACAAAAGGTAAGCACACAGTCTAAAACCTATTAGACTGAGCAATATTTGGATCAAGTAGTTTTTCTTACCCCACTGGATGTTGCATTAAGGACTAGAGTATAGTCCCTAATACACAGGCTTTCCCTTTAAGCCTGGGACCAGTCTCCTCAGTTCGGGGGTTTTGTCTTCCCAGCGTTCTTGTTGCTTCCAGCGTAGGGGAGGGAGGAGAAAAGTAAAAGCATGATGCTACTGTACCTTATTTTATACTCAAAAAGCATAGTCCATGTTCCTGAAAAGAAACTAGCCGAGCATGCCTGGTGGGCCTTGCCAAGTCACAGGGCTGAGCAATCCCCATTGTGTGGTGCTTCTCTTCCAGAATTTCAAATCCCTTGTCTACAACTCCCCTGATGATTATTTGTCGTTTAACACCCACCTGGGTGTGAGTCATCTCCTTTGTTGTTGCTGGAGAAATAGCCAGGGACAACTCCCACATCTTACAACATATTTCAATGACAACGATTCAGGAAAATTTAATAACTTCATACTTCCTAATGTTGACAGAACATTGGTTTCAGCAGATCATGACCTTTCCTAAGATCTCTTACATGATACACTTTGTACGAAACATATCATAATTACGTGACAGTGGTGAACATGAGAGTTCCAAGGGGCTGCACTGAAGTACAGATTGCCACAGTTTTAGATTTCAGTTTTCTCCAAAATTCCAAGTTAGCTGAAATCTGTTTGGTTTTTCATTTCATTCTTCTTGTTAATGAAGTCAATGGGAGTGTTTCCAATAACTTCAATGGCCTTTGGAGCAGGTTTGAACTTTCTGTTAGAATTATAGTCCACAATTGGACACCCTTTTGCGTATGAAATATGCAATCTGTAAGAGAGAAATGAATTCTCCAACTTCCCTCTGTGGTTTAACTGGATGCCTCCAAGTTTTTTCTGTTGTCGGGTGATTTTCTCGGAACAAAAGTTTATTACACATCTGCAGGTTGCTGAGCCACTTTTCAGTGACTTGACTGATGTCACGCTATAGGGACCTGAGGCTTCTTGTAAGGTGATGAGCATCCTCAGCTTTTGTGGGAGTTGAGGGCTCTCAGAACACTGCAATTCTCTGAACTGGACCATAGATGTTCATGGACTTTTACAAAGCTGATTAACATGGATTCCTTGCCCAATAGACTTTACAAGCCAAATACAATGAGAGAAACAAGAAGAGGCTCTGAGAGGTCAAAGAACATAGCAGGGTGGTCGCTTATTAAGGACCCCCTCATGCCCAGGGATTGCTTTGCAGGCAAGCACCTTGCTTCTGCTTTGGAGGCACCCCTTAAGAACTGAACACATGGATAATACAGCCCCCTGCCTGGGGCTGCTTTAATAACAGAAACAATCCTTTTCTGAATTAACACTAACCCTGTGTGGGCCCAGTTTAATAACAGAAATAATTCAAACAGTCCTCAGGATCCCCGATTAAGTCCATCACCACATAAACGTCCACACTTCACTCTGAGGTCTTCTCTCAGAGCCCAAGCTCTTCCTCTGGCCCAGTCTTGTTCTCCCAGCACAGTCTCCCAGCTCTCCCTACCTCAGTCTTCTGATTCTGCCCAATGGGCCTCCAAATGTCTAGACCCAAACCCTGTCATGGTTTCCGCACAGGGGCTTCCTGCTCCCCCAGCTCCTCTTTTTTCACAGCTCCCTTGTCTCAGAATCTTCCCTGCAAGAGCACTTCACATTCTCTGCAGTCTCACTACAGTTTCCTGAGTTTTCCAGCTTCATTTTTGGCCCCTGGTGCTCTTTATCCCTTTTTATTGCTCTAATCCTTCTGATCTGTCCCAGGTGTGGCTTATTCTGTGATCAGAGTTGGCTAACCCCAGCTCTTAATAGGCAAGCCCCCCTGTTATAGAGAGATTAGTAGACCCCATGCACCGTATGTCAAAAATGATGGAATAATAGAGCCATTCACTAGACCACTGCAGATGAACTTATTAAATAATACTTAAGTCTTACATAGCACTGTTCAGCTGTAGCTCCCAAAGTGCTTTGCACAGGAAGTCAGTATGATGAGAAAACAGAGGCTGAATGACTTTCCCAAGATCACCCACCAGGCTTATGGGATAGGACCGGGTTCTCTTGTGTCTTAGCCAATGGCAGAATTAACTGGATCATGCTGCCTTCCAGACAGACTGCCTTGGTGAACTATACTTCGCTGTAAATGTCAACTTTGCAGTAGCATGTTGCAGGAGGGAACAGAAGGGCAGAGGAGAAAGTCTTCTTGTGCCTTTCTCATGCAGGGGCAGGTGTATGTCTTGCATACGTAGACTATAATTGTCTGGTGTAGTGATTGATACATTTACTATACTGGCAAAGTGACTGTTTTCATATTCCATTTTTATATTTTCCCCCCTCCAATTGCTCTCTGGGAAAATATAAACTTTCCATCTGTGATCGCAAGGCAACTTTCTAAATACTCATATTTATATGGAGTTTTCAATAGATGCTTGTCATTTTTTTCAAATCTATAATGAATTGTAACCTTAACGTTTCAACATGTCCTTCATTATCCTGTGAAATGGTTCAGTTAGGTAAAGGGACCTTTTCACCAGTTATGCAGCGAACTTCGCTTGCAGGTTCCATCAAGTGTAGCAGGAATATTGTGGAATATTGCACACTGAAAATATATACTGGATACGGTATACTGCAGATCATTCTGATAGATCAGTGTTCTGGGTTACATAACTTAACGAGCTAGACTCAGTGTCAGAAAAAGTCATATCATACGCTTCTCACGTTGAAAGCTGAGCAAAGGTGACCACAAGTCATGATGATTTTTGCAGCACTTTTAAAGGCTGAGAGAAAAGAGCTATCCCAGACTAGACTGATTCCCAGAAGATTCTGATGGATCAAAGGCTTTTTCTTTTAAATCGCAGAAGTGAGTAATTGTATGAAATATCTGCTAAAAATCTCAGCAAAATGACACAATACAGCAAAACTGATTGAGTGGTTCTGGCATTGTCCAAAGATTAAATGTTCTTACAACCATTTATAGCAGTGTGTAATGTGGAACAGTAAATTACTTTTTGCAGTTTGTTCAGTTCCTGTGTATTTCAAGTATTTTACAATTCTTAAATGCTGGTGGTTGACAGCAAACCTAAAACAATAATGTCTGTGAGGGGACTGTGGGACTATTGTCACTGCTAGATTATGATTCCTGCTATGGCTGGGCAAGAGGCTGCTCCCCAAACTGACTTTGTACTAGGCAGAAATTACCTGATCACTAGAGCTGCTCAGAAACTAGCCTTTTTCCCATGGAAACTTTTGACTTTTCTGCATAAAATCGAAAACCTTAATATTTTGATTTGGAAATGCTGCCTGTGGTGCCGTATGCTCCCATTCTCCCCTATAAGCCAGGCTCTGTTGTAGGGCTAGATCTCCCGTACTGCACCATAGTACCCCCTAAGGATGAGGGTAGTTGTGAGGGTGATAAATTGTTCTTGTTGTCCCTGAGGACAGGACAAGGAATAATGGCCTTAAATTGCAGAAAGGGGGATTTAAGTAAAACATTGGGAAACATTTCCTGTCAGGATAGTTAAGCACTGGAACAAATGTCTTAGGGAGGTTGTGGAATCTCACTGGAGGTTTTTAACCACAGGTTAAACAAACACCTGTCAGGGATGGCCTAGATAATACTTAGTTCTGCCTCAGTGCAGGGGACTAGACTAGATGACCTGTCGAGGTCCCTTCCAGTCCCACATTTGTGGAATACTATTTTAGCATATGATTGATAAGTGTCTTATCTAAATGAAAGTCTTAAATTACTGGATGTAGTTCAAACAATTCATTAATAAGTAAAATCTTCTGTGATGCCTACTTAATGATATTAGTAATAGAAATACTGGCCTATATTCCAATGTAAGAAATTGAAAGTTCTTTGCAAGTTGGCATGATCTAACTGAAGAAGTCTTTTTTAAAATTAACAAATGTATGACTGTTAAACAAATGGTCCCAGTGCTGTCCGTTTTACACTGATGCAAATCCAGAATAACTCCTTTCAAGTCAATAAAGTTATTCTGGATTTTTGCTGTCACAGCTGACAGCAAAATCTGCCAAAATATCTTTAATTTTACTAGACACACAAAGTGGGTGAGGTAGTATCTTTCATTGGACGAGCTTCTGTTGGTGAAAGAGTCAAATTTCTGAGCAACATGGGACTGTTCAAGTCTGGCAAAGGTACTCAGTGTGTCACAGCTAAATATAAGTGGAACAGATAGTTTAACATAAATAGTTAACAGATATTGTAAGAGACTGTGACAGGGTCCACTCACCGCTAGGGCACCTCCTCCTTGCTCCGTAGGGGATTAGCTTTGTCCAGATCTCACATCCCCTTCCTAAATTTACTTTCACCACAGCTCCTCTCTCTCTGGGGCTCAGCACGGTCCCTCTTCCCTCTGGCCAGGTCACGATCTTTGTTTCCTTTTCCAGGGGTATCAAAGTCCAACAGGATCAACTCTTGGACTGTCTTTCCAGTCCACCCTCTAATTCAAGCCTATGCCACTTTTCTCAGTGGTGGAACCGTGGTCCACTCACTACTCCAGGTTCCAGCAGCAGGACCAACTCTTCAGCAACCACAGTCTGCTCACTCTCAGACCTTGTTGCTATTTCCCTTTGCTTTTTCTTACTTCCCTTCTCTTTCTGTGTGTTCTGGCCCTCCCATGGGGTCCAGCTGAAGCTCCCAAGGCCCAGGGAGTGACTGCAGCCTACTTCCCCTGCAGCTCCCTTCTTTCCTCACCTTGATGGCTTCGTACCAACCCAGCCTACACCTGCTCAGGTGAGTTTCATCTTTTATTACGGCTTGCATATCCTGCCTCAGGTGTATCCTATTAGGTTAATTCGCTCCTTCCCAGCTACCTTAACCATTTCAGGTAAAGTGTGAAGTGAACACCAAGCACAGAGACCATTCAAGGTGAAGTGGCCAGTTAACATCTCTGTAATCGTAGGACAAAAACAAGGAGGTAGTAGCTTGCAGATTGTTTTAATACACTATAAATCCAGTGTTTTTAAGTCTGTTAATTTTAGTATCTAGAAAAGATATGAATTCAAATTCTCAGGCTGGTCTTTTGAATATGTGCATATTTTCTTTGAGGATATTGATCATCGCAGAAGTGGAGATATGTCTCCAGGTTTTGCATCTGTTGTTGTAGCAGGTTCTGGTGCTGCTTTGAGTTGGTATGTCCTGGTCTGTGGGGAGCTCGATTCTCATCTTGAACTTGGGCCTGGTCAACAGTGGGAGGGGGGGTGTTGACCTAAGATATGCAACTTCAGCTACGTGAATAGCTTAGCTGAACTCGGTGTATCTTAAGTCGACTTACCTGGCCGTCCACACGGTGGCGAGTCAACCGTTGCCACTCCCCCGTTGACTCCGCTTCTGCCTCTTGCGGAGGTGGAGTTATGGAGTCGACAGGGAGAGCATTCGGGGATCGATCGTTGCCTGCCGACCCAGCGGTTAGTGTAGACGAATCCTTGGTGAGGTTGATTTGAAGGCCAGAAAAGGGTATTCAAGGAAGGTTTCCTTCAAGATGTGGTCCCCTTCAAATATGGGTTGCAACTGATTAATGATATCCTCTATGGGTTCCAGGGTAGGGTGGTCATTTTACTATAGCGTTTGATGTTTTTGCTGAGGCTGAGATTTTGAAAATTGCCTGTGGAAGTTACCAAATTACATTTGAATTGAGAGTGTCTCTTTATATAAGATCGGCCATATTGGGCAAGCCTATGGTTCGTCTAGCCCAGAGTCCTGCCTTCCAACAGTGGCCAGTGCCAGGTGCCCCAGAGGGAATAAACAGAACAGGTAATCCTTCTGGAAAACAGAGGCTAGGAACATTTCAGAGCATAGTTTTCCTTTGGATTTCAATGGAATGTAGGCACCTAGCTCCCTTAGGATCCTTTGAAAAATCCTGATTAAATTAATTGCTATTTGCTAATTTCCATTCATGGAAAGATTCATGGGAATCGTACATACTATATCATTTTTATCAGAAGAGGCGTTCACTGGATATTGTCTCCTATTTCAAGAACACAAACTATTACCCTTCTTGATTTTGCTCTCCTTGTCCCATGTTTTCTGATTGTCGTTAGTATTCCATGTGGGTTTTTCTACACACATTCCTAATGATGTGCACTCCATTTTCTGCTGGAACCGTTTCCATCACCTCCTTCACACATTGATTTTTCCATCATCCCTTTTTCAGTTTTCTCATTGGCCATGTTGTTTTGCTGCTCAGACGTCTATGCTTCTCATTATTTCCATCATGACTCTGTTTTCCAAGTTGACATGTTATGTTCTCCGTAGAAACCTATTTCGAATGCATCCAGCCACAGTTTTTTATGTTGTCTTCATTGATTAGCTCTCAGCACAATACAGTTCAAAGCAACCTGTTTTCAATGATTTTCATGACATCCCCTGAGAAATTTCTTCTCCTCCCAAGTGCTTGCCAAAACCATTGCCATTGGAATTTTCTTCTTCTAACAGTTACTGAGAGACAGCATTATGCGCTTTCTGAGCTATTGAAATTCATTTATCATTTAACCACCTGAATCCAATTTCTTTACTGATTCTTCATTTCGCTCTCTCTCCTAATGCACAAGAACATTCTCATAGTTCTTACTCATATTCCTGGTATATTTCATTCCTGTTTGTACTGATGCAACCTATATATTGAAAAAGTCACGTTGCCTTGTGAAGTTGAACTGACTTTTTCTATTCATTCCCAATGATATGTCCATACATTAAGTTTAAATATACTTGTAACACATCACCTGCCCAGCAGGGCCAAATTAAGGCAGGGGGTTTAGGGGCTGCAACCCAGGGCCCCAGCACGAGGGGGCCCCCGCAAAAATAAATCACAGGCAGAGATCTCCAACTCTGGGCCGCTAACAGTCCTGTGGTGCAGCAGGGCTTAGGCAGGTTGCCTATATACTGGCCAATGGGAGCTAATGGGGTGGCAGTTGTGGGCGTGGGCAGCACATGGAGACATACTGTCCCCCTACCCTCAGGGGACGCAGAAACGTGTTAGGAGCCAGCCGCTTCTGGGAGCAGTGTGGGGCCACAGCATGCAGGGACCCTGCCTGAGCCACCTGTGGTAAGCGCCTCCCAGATGGAGCCTGCACCTCAGACCCCCTCCTGCACCCCAACCTCCTGCCCCAGATCAGAATCTCCCTCCTGCACCCAAACTCCCTACCCCCTCTTGCACCCCAATCCCCTTCCTCAGCCCCCTCCTGCACCAAATTCCCTCCCAGGAAAATTACTTGTATACAGGGGCCTCTCAAAATCTAATAGCCTCGGGCCCAGAGGAGAGTTAACCCGACCTGCTTCCCAGGGGTTGTTCCATGATAAAATGACCTATCAGTTAATCAGTCTGTTTTAAGGTCTTACCAGGTAACTTTACAATTACTGCAGTTAACATAAAAGTCACAGAATAACTTCCGAAGTTACTGCATTCCATGACATCTCATGGGAACTTGTGGTTAGCATAAAGTAGCCCAGGAGAAAATGTGTCTGTGCCGCATTCACAGAGTATATGAGACTATTATAGCCCAAGCTCCAGAGCTTTAGCTCAAGTTGCAACAGCTTATACGTCTTTGTTCTGGAGGTCTCCAGTTGAGTCCTGGTTGTGTCAGCTAAGATGGCTGCCATCACAGTATCACTTTCAAATATGCTCTGTAGCAATGAATGCTTAAAGTCAGTGGGGATGGGAGGTATTTAAGCAACACTCAAAATCATAAAGAATAAATAATTACTTGTAAGTTTGTGGCTTTCCCTTCCTTCATCTGCTTTCTCTTTTGTACTGCCACATCCATGTCTTTTCCATCTTCCATTCTCTTGGTAAATCTGAGATCGTACCAGTAAGAACCCTCTACCACTCTCTCGTAACTGAAGTACAGCATTAGTAATTGGAATCCTCATTTGTAACTATTTCTGACCATAGTGAGGCTTGTCCCTTTAAGGAGTAATTATGGTGGAAGAAGATAAGGTGGCCAAACAGAATACTTCATGCTCATTGTCATTTTCCAGCAGTTCTAATCAAACTGTTAAAGTCCTATGTATTCACTCAGGTGTTTATAATACATATACAGTATTTTCAATTGTAACTGTTAATAGTCTGTTCCAGTAGGCTATTTTGATGCTGTGTAGGCAACAGTTACATTCAGTACCTTAGATGTTCTGGGTTTAAAGTTCCACCAGATAAAAGTTGCAGCAAACTCAATACCTATTGTGGGAATTCACATTCTAAGCCCTGCAGAGCTCTCAAAGCACAAATGACGTTTATTCTGTGCCTTTCATCCAAAGGATATCAGAAAGTCTACAGACTTTTCTAACCTATATATAGAGAAGTTGCTGAAATGCATGGCCACATCTCAGATAAAGCCTCCAAACAGAGTAACTCTGCAACGCTGTTCAGGATTGAAAGAAGAATATTTTATTTGTAGGTAGGTGGAAATTGAGCCAGGACAGCACGGCAAATGTTCCTGCTCTTGTAATGTGCCATAAAACCTGCTATGGAAATCACATCTTCTGTAGAAATCTTTTCATTGGATGGCTATGATTACAATACTCCACACTGGACCAAAGAGAATGAATTAGCAAGACTTTTGCTGGAAAATTGAATGTCAAGTTTGTTTTCTCTGCTTTCTCTACCCTCGAAATTCCATTGCAGAAAAATAAAATAAAATATTTGAGAACTAGAGGAGTTGAGAGATTTTTAGGTTACCAAGTTTTTTTTTTTAACAGTGAAATATCTGCAGCTGATGGAAATTGATACAATTTTGCTGCTTTCAAAAATCTTAAGAAAGGTTGCTTATTAAATTGGGATTGTTGCTTTCTTCCATGAGTTAAGCCTTCTTTGTAAAATATCTTGTGGATTAAGATGTGCATTAACACATGAGTGTGACATCTGATGGAAATTATTCTTAATATTGGGCTATTTTCTCTGTAGGTATACTCCCAAAATAGCATGGATTGAAAAAAAAATCGCATTTCGTTCAGTTTTACAGAGGTAAACATCTTCTTGCTCTTACATTTTAGAGTCTTTTTCACTAGGGTATTTTTACAGGTGTGAGATGGATGGCATTACAATGGTATAGTGTCTAGCAAAAGAAATGATTTCAAGAAATAAAAGCTGCCATACTAAAGCTGTGGAAGAATAAAAGAAAGTGTAATATAGCTGTAGGGTACAGTAAATGGAATATCAAATAAAACATCTGGTATGATGATGATGATTATTCATGTCAATAACCAAAATATGCTAGGAGCTGTACAAACATGTAGGAAACCACCCTGCCTTTTTAGAATTTCCTCAATTTATCAATTAATCTAAAAAAATTCAAAAGGAAATGCAGAAAGTCAAGTCACCAGAGTTCTTAGAAGACACTGGTTCAATTCCCTGTTTTTGCATAGACTTTTTTAGGCAAGTCTCTTAGACCCTGAGCCACATAGGTATTTAGGTTCCTAACTTTCATTGATTTCAGTTATTTAAATAGTGTTGGGTTCTGAGCTCTAGTCTTGCCTATAGTAAATTTCAAATACGAAGAGCATGAAATGTGAAATCTGGACATTATAAGGCAAAACAAACGAAGGAGCGAGACATTTGCTTAGAATTATGCCGTGGGTGAGCATGGGGAATGTGGTTTTCGATTGCTTAAATTATGAGAAAAGTCAGAGAAACAGAAGATGATGTTGAAACATTTTCAGGGCCAGGGCTCTTTCTTAGTGCACAGAAAAATCATAAGAAACCCATCATGGCACAGAGCCTGGCTTATTGCTAAACAGTAGATTGGCCATATTTCCTAATAGGCCAAAAGTGCTTTATTCTACAGGTAAAAGCAGTAGAGTAGGCAGGTCTTCTGCGGAAATTCTATCTGTAAGTGAAGCATACCTTGCCCTTGGTATGGTTACACTAACCACGTCTTATATATGATATAGGAATCAAGTAATACAGATTATAGACAATTTTGGGCAAGGACCATCTTTTTGTTCTGTGTTTCTGCAGCACCTACAACAATGGAATTCTGGTCCAAGACTTGGTATCGTAGGTTCTACAGTGACAGAAATAATCATAATTATTAATACATTATAATTCTCGTAACCTATTTTTATCTTATGTTGTGATTTTTATAATGAACTGGAAATGGAATCACTGCATTTTCCTTTCAAAGTTGAATTTTGTTCAGACAGGCATATAAAATCTGCTTAGCATTTAATCTCTATAGTGAAAAGCCCACTACATTTTGTATAGGCACACATATAATTCATAAAATGTTTCTCTAATTATTCTCCCTTTCTCAAAGACCCCATATCATAATGCTAAGGGAAATTTAGATGCTGTTTGCGTCTGAGCCATTCAGCCTGCTACATGTATCCCAAAAGATCAGTGTTAGATGGCAATGCAAAGTGTAATCTGTTTCCACAGGGACTAAATCCTCTAAAGTGCTCCCAGCTCCTGTTTGTCTAGTATGGTATTGGGAGCCATACTTGAAGTCCAGTGATATGGACTTTGCTCACTGTAGACTATCAACTTGAGACCAGCTTTTGATTTCTAGACATTTAGAGCCCATTTTGTGCATACTAAATTGGGCTGTGCAACTATCACATTTGCAAACAAGTACCTGGATGTTCAAACCAAGCAGCAGAGCACCTAATTACTCTCTGTGCATACACAACTGCAGTAATTGAACACACAAATTTAAAATATAGTTTGATGACGTAGGAAAGATGAGTATTTTCAGTAGTATTTTCCATTAGAAAATATCTGGATAATTCTTAGCAACACATTGATTTGATATTTTTGCAAAAGGTGCATAAAAATATAAGGGCTGCCGTAGAGGGTCACACCAATAGTCCATCTAGCGCAGTATCCTATCTTCAGTGGTGGCCAGTACCAGAGAGACAGTGTACAGAGCAGGGAAACTTTGCAGAGATCCACCCATCTTCCACTCCCAGCTTCTGGAACTCAGAGATCCATGGTTTTCCTGAGGATAGGATTGCATCCCTGACTATCGAAGCTAATACCCATAGCTGGACCTATCCTCCATGAACTGATCTAGTTCTTTTTTTGAACCCAGCTATACTTTTTGGCCATCACCACATCCCATAGCAAATGAGTTCCATATATTAATTGTGCTATGTGTGAAAAAGTACTTCCTCTTGTTTGTATTAAACCTGCTGCCTGATAATTTTGTTGGGTGACCCCTGTTTTGTGCATTGAGTCCAGGGGTAAATATCACTTTTCTATTCCCACACCACTCTGATTTTATAGACCTCTAAAGGGTTAAAGTCAGCCCCGGGGAGAAGGCTGGGCCTGTAAGTGCAAAGCCCAGGCTGATTAGAAAGCAGGCTCAGCTGAGTGGCCACGCCCCAAACAGGTCAGCAAGCCCTTATAAAAGGATTGAGAGGCAGGGGCCTGAGAGAGACATTCTCCTCTGGTCACAGAGGCAGACAGGCCTGGTTGCAGGGGAAGCTTAAGGTACCCAGAGTAGAGCAGGGCTGGTAGTGGGAGACAAGAGGAGCTGAGGGAGGTCTGGCCTAGTGACCCCCAGGCTACAGGGCCTAGGGGACTGGTCCAACAAGGGGTACTGGGGTTACAAGGGGCAGCCCATGGGTTAGTTGTAGAGGCAGCAGGCCAACCCCCCTTGCCAGTTATGAGTGGCAAGGATACTGCAGTCTGCCCCAGAGAGCAGGGGCAAGTGGTGACTGGCAGTTGCCTAGACTTAGGCGAGGTGGAGATAGGGGGTGTGGGTTTTCCAGGAGGGAAGACCCTAAGACTGAGGGGGTGCTGCAGCAGTGCAGAACCCCCAGGGAAGAGGGCACCAGGGTCCAGGGAGGGACACAGGGCCGGTGCATGCGGGACTACGGACTGCAGAGGGCGCTCTGGACGCTGGTGAAAGCTAATTCCCTGGCCGATCAGCGGGAGGTGCCATGGGGTGAGTTGCTGCAAATGTACACCCCCTCTTTGTCTTCTCTTTTCTAAGATGAATAGCGCTAACCTTTTAGTCTCTCCTCATATGGAAACCATTCCAAACCCTTGCTCATCTTTGTGGCCCTCCTCTGAACCTTTTCCAGTTCCATTATATCCTTTTAGAGATGGGTGACCAGAACTGGACACAGTATGGATTTGTATAGCAACATTTATATAGCGGTAGGATATTTTCTGTTCTGTTTTCTATCCCTTCCCTAGTCATTCCTAACAATCTGTTAGCCCTGTTGACTACTGCTGCATACTGAGCTGCAGTTTTCAGAGAACTATCCTTGGTGACTCCAAGATCTCTTTCTTTAGTGGAAACAGCTAATTTAGAACTCATAGGTATAGTTGGGATTTTTTTTTCCAGTGTCAATTACTTTGCACTTATCAGTGTTGAACGTCGTCTGCCATTTTGTTAAAAAAAAATAAAAAGGTGTTGACATTGTTTTTGTAAAAACCCATTACCCAGCTTTTGGCTTTCTTGGGCTAAATTAATTTGTGGGTTAGCATGATGTGGTCTGTCAGCCCTTCTCCGCCCCCTGCTAGACACATCAGCAATGACAACTCTCCAACCAAGGAAAATCCACTCAGACCTAGCAATCAACAAAAGAGTTCTCCAGAGGCCTAGAAAGGCCAAGAGGAAATACTGACCAATCAAGAAGAAGAAGGCTAGTTAAGACAGCTTGCTTGTGTTTGCTTGGGGCAGAGCTGGGTGAGATGGGGACAGATAAGGAGCTCTTCAGAGCTGGTCCAGGCCAGGGCCTTGCCCTAAATACTGCAACTAAGCACTTGCATTTTGAAGGGTTTTTATTTCTTCTTTGTTTCAAGGCTCAGACAGCCGAATCCCAAGTTACTATTTTTATTTAGATACCGATGCCAAGTATATGGCCTGGACTACCCTGCTCCAAGCAGGTAGACAAACTTTGCAAACCATTTTGGGGAGCAGTTCCAGTACTATGCATGGCCATCAAGTTAGCAGCAGCAAATGTAGTAAGAATGAATTAATGATGTAAATAGATACATTTTTTAAAAAAATCAAAATACATTTGCATTTTTATAGTAAGGAAAAGGGGAGTTGAGAAAAAAGTGCTGATTTGAATAGCTTTGGTGTTGCCAGTAATATCTGTCAGGAATGAAAAACACATGAAATCCTTTCAACTAGGCTTGTTGTTGTATTTGATTCCCATGGCTGGACATTTTCTTTAATCAGTGAGAAAGGATTAGTGACAGATAAACTATTGATAGTTTTGACTTCGGTCTCAGCAAAGAAAAGACTGAGAAGAGAAACATTGCTTTCTGTGAAAGATGAGTCTGTCAGTCTATTTGATTGGAAGTCCTCCGTCCTGTATTATTGCTTGATGGTGTGTGACAGAAAGGATTTTTGAACCAGCTTTGAAATTTATATTTAAGTTAAAAGCAATAAATTCCACTTAGCTATCTGTGATATCTCAGACCTTTGTGCTACTTACGGTGTTCCACTAAAGCAGTCCATAGCCTTTTAGGGGTTTTACTGAATGATTGTCCCTTCTGGATCTTGTTGTGGAAGCCTTACTTATACTGATGAAAATTTACTAAGGGTACGTCTATACTATCTGCTGGATCGGCGGGTAGTGTTCCATGTATCGGGGACTGATTTATCGCGTCTTGTCTAGATGTGATAAATTGATCCCCGAATGTGCTCCCTGTTGACTCCGGAACTCCAGCTCCGCAAGAAGAGTAAGTGGAGTTGACGGGGGAGCCACCGCGGTTGACTCGCCACTGTGAGGACGGCCAGGTAAGTCGAACTAAGATATTTCGACTTCAGCTACATTAATAGCATAGCTGAAGTTGCGTATCTTAGTTTGAACCTATCCCCCACCCTCACCCCCCATGTAGCCCAGGCCTTTCACAAAAAATCTTAATGAGCAGTGTTGTGGCTGTTAGCCCACAAAGGGCAGCAGAGAGACAAACACCCTCATCAGGAGCTCGGACAGGCATTGGGCTTCCTTAGATGGTCTTGTGCACTGAATGATACATGACAGGGCAGTATAGCCTGTTTTCTCTCCTGGAGGTGGACACTCCATAGGTCAGTGCAGGAAGGGACAGGAAAAGAAACGACAACCAATTCCATATGCGGTCTCCAAAATAAGTGCCCTGATTTCAGGGATTTATAGTCTTTGTCATCATCCCACAGTTAGCACCCAAATGAAACCATTAATTTATGTGGTTTAACGGGTACCTAATTTTTGGATCCAGTTTCAAAATTTTTGAACTTTTTCTCTTTTTTAAAATGGGTACAAATTCCAAGAAGGGTATTTGTGTAGTGAGGACCTGATCCTGCATCATGGGAGTTTTGCCACTGACTTCTGAGTAAACAGAATCAGGCTTTAAGGCCCCTGTGCAACAAAATATTTAGCATGTGCTTAATGTTGAAATAAGTTAAAATCAAACACGTGCTTAAGTGTTTTGCTGAATCAGGGCCTTTGAGAATTCTCTTTGCAACTTTAGCCAACTTATCTAAGCTGATTTCTCCTGGGATTTTTTCAGAGCTAGAAATGTAGAAATGCATCTGATGATGTGGGCATAGAAATTTCATTTTATGAAGCACTGCACTAACATGAAATCCCACTGCCTTTTTTACTGATAACCTCTCCGGTCTTGTAGTCATTAAGGGACAACAATAACAATTTGTTATTAAAAAGCATCTCATATTCAAAGGAATTCTGAAGTACTTTAAAATGATAAAAGTGCAGGTTAAAACATTTAGAAAATGCTTGTGTCATCAATAGGGTGACCAGATGTCCCGATTTTTGTGTCTTTTTCTCACATAGGCACCTATTACCCCCCACCTCTTGTCCTGATTTGCACCATGGCCTTTGAGCATTATAGAAACTGAAAGAAAGTATTAGGCAGGATGCTGTATTAAAAGGAGAATTACAGATTTTTTATTATTGCCAACCCCAAGCATTCAGAAATAACGAGTCAGGTGTCCAAAATCATGAAATTGGCTTAAAAATTATGAGATTCATTTTTAGGGCTGTCAAGTGATTAAAAAATTAATTGAGATTAATCACAGTGCTATACAATAACAGAATACCATTTATTTAAATATTTTTTGATGTTTTCTACATTTTCTACAATGTCAAACTTTAAAGCCTGCAAGTCCAATTAGTCCTACTTTTTGTTCAGCTAATCGCTCAGACAAACAGGTTTGTTTACATTTGCAGAAGATAGCGCAGAAGGTTGATTTTCTTTTTTGATGGTTAGAATTCTGTAGTTTCTGCATCGGAGTGTTGGTCTTTTAAGACTTCTGAAACCATGCTCCACACCTCATCCCTCTCAGATTTCGGAAAGCACTTCAGATTCTTAAATCTTGGATCGAGTGCTGAAATTATCTTTAGAAGTTTCACATTGGTATCTTCTTTGCATTTTGTCAAATTTGCAGTGAAAGTGTTCATAAAACAAACATACTGGGTCATCATGCAAAACTTCTATAACATGAAATATGTGGCAGAATGAAGGTAAAACAGAGCAGGAGATATGTAATTCTCCCCCAAGTAGTTCAGTCACAAATTTAATTAACACATTATTTTCTTGATGAGCTTCATCAGCATGAAAGAATGTCCTTCAGAACGATGGTCGAAGCTTGAAGAGGCATATAAACCTTTAGCACATCTGGCACGTAAATATCTTGCAACTTCAACTACAACAGTGTCATGCCAACATCTGTTCTCACTTTCAGTTGACATTGTAAATAAGAAGTGGGCAGCATTACCTCCCTTAAATTTAAACAAACTTGTTTCTCTTAGCAATTGGCTGAACAAGAAGTAATACTCAGTGGACTTGTGAGCTCTAAAGTTTTAAATTGTTTTGTTTTTTGAGTGTAGTTCTGTAACAAAAAAAAATCTACATGTGTAAGTTGCACTTTCATGATAAGAGATTGCATGACAGTACTTGTATGAGGTGAGTTGAAAAATACTATTTCTTTTGTTTATCATTTTTTCAGTGCAAATATTTGTAATAACAATATAAATTGAGCACTGTATTCTTTATATTCTGTGATGTGACTGAAATAGATATATTTGAAAATGTAGAAGAACATCCCAAAATATTGAATACATTTCAGTAGGTATTCTATTGTTTAAGAGTACGGTTAATAGCGATTAATGTTTTACAATCATGATTATTATTTTTTTTGAGTTAATCGCGTAAGTTAACTGTAATTAATTAGAGAAGTAGTCGTGTTAGTCTGGAATTGCAGAAGTGATAGAGTCCTGTGGCACCTTAAAGACTGACTAAAGTATTAGAGCATAAGTTTTCGTGGGCTAATACCCACTTCCATTGTTTGCATCCGACGAAGTGGGTATTAGCCCACGAAAGCTTATGCTCTAATACTTTAGTTAGTCTTTAAGGTGCCACAGGACTCTTTGTCACTTCTGTAATTAATTGACAGCCCTGTTCATTTTTTTATAAAAAAACCTCACCCATTTGTGGTTCTTTTTCTTGGCTTTCTGCTCTTTGTGCCTTTGGGGTTCACATTTTCTCATTTTGATGTCATTGGGGTTTCAGCATGTATTTAAATGCTGTCCTGAATAAGGATGTTTTTGTGCATCTAAGTTCAGCTGACTGCCACGCCACGCACATAAATGTAAAGTTGGTATTTTCACAGCAGCACCCTATAGAGATCCAGGCTTTTACTGTAATTGGATTTTCATTCCACATATATTACAACACTCTCATGGCGCATTCATAATTTTATAACAAAGAATCTGAAAGCTGATAATGTATCAAAATGTCTTTAAGTTAAATGTGGCCATTCAAACAGTCCAGCATTTTTAATAATAGATGTTATACGGTAATGTAGAATCATGACTGTAACACGTCTTGCTATAATATTTAAGCGGCTAAGAACTTTAATACATTTTTCTGCCAAAATGACATTCAAAATCGACTTCCCTTTAGAGAGAAAATGGTTTTTATGTGAATCTGGTATTTCTCAAAGGCTTTTCTAAAGGGAAAACTTGTTCTTGTGAGAGACATGTTTCCTTTTCTGGAGCTATTTTAAGAGACTGAAAAGTTAGAATTAGAGAATCAGGGCTGTAAATTTGCCATACAGGTAAGAGACCTGGACAGAATTCATTAATCTTCTCTGTATATGCTAAGCCAACTTTCAGTAAAGCTCTGACTTATGTTTTTCATAGTCCCATGGTGTTTTACTATAGAATCCAGTACACTGAGAAGCAGAATATATCAGTTAACGTATCATCCATAGATTTTTTTATATTCATGCCTCCATTAAATAAACGCCATAATGTGGAAATGACAGTTTACAGAAAAGATATACAATTTTAGTTTAACAATGGATACTTCCTCTCTCCAGAAATAGCAACCGGCCCTTCCAGGACAATTAACTTAATGATCAAATAGGTCTTTTCTGCATCCATTGCCATGATTCTATATAAAGAGATCACCGCACCACTCCTCTGCATTTTAACTCTTACAAAACTAGCATTCCCCCCAGGTGGCTGTTACAAGAAAAGTCAATTATTTCCTAAGAATTTTGGTGGCCTCTGTGTGATACTGTGACAGAGAGGATGGAAAATTTCTGACTATTCGGGGGAATAATGGTGGTCGAGATTCTTGAAATGAGGCTTTCTGCCACGGCTGTGTGTGTGTTTTGGCTATAGAAGGCACAAGGGTGTGATTATGTGATCCTCTAACTTGAATGACTTAGACTGTAAACTGTTTGGGGCAGGGACTGTCTTTGTGTTCTGTGTGTGTGCACAGTGGGGTTTTGCTCCAGGACTGCCGCTGCTATGTGCTACCACAATACAAATGTTGATGAAGATAATAGTAATAACAGTAGTAATAATAATTAATGAATAAGGCCTCTGTGGATGGGGAGCATGAGGAGTGCAGAGTAGCCAGGTGTCTGGTTTTTGACCGGACTGTCCAGTCAAAAAGGGGACCTGACAGTGTCCCATCATATCTACTGACTGGACGTGCAAAGTCTGGTTACTGCAAGTGGGGAGGCGCCGAGTCATGACCAACGCAGCCTCCTACCTCTATCGGTTGGCTGCAGCTCCCATCCACAGCTCTGCAGGTGACTCCCTCCCAATGCAGGCAGGGGAGAGAGAGGAATATCCGCAAGCAATGTAGAGGGGGAAAGAGGAGCAAATGAAGGGCGGGGTCTTGGTGGGAAGAGGTGGGGCAGCGATGGGGCCATGTGGGGGAAGAGCCAGGAGGAAGAAGGTCCCAGAGCACACCTGCTGGAGTGTCCAGGTTTTAAATATTCTGAAGTTGGCAACCCTAAGTGTTCTCATTATTCAATGTTTAGATTGTGGGTAGGGCCTGCAGGCCACAGTCCTGCCAAGGTCCCATTGAACTAGACACTATACAAACATATAGAAAAGTTCTGAGGAGCTTATCTTCTAAAAGATAAGATGTAACAGGTCAGGGAGGCAAACAAGCGGGGTGAGCGCAGAGAAAACAGGGTAACAAAAATAATAAGACCTGCGCAATTCTTAGTCACCTGCTTTGCCCGTGGCAGCTCTAATAGCTCCACTGCTGCTTTGCAGCCTGGGAGAAGTAGTATGTCTGCCTCATGATCCCTACACATGGCTTGTTCACCTGGACTTTGTCCAGAAGTCATGATCTGGCATGCATTGACCTATGCCTTTTTTCTTCTGCTCTTCCCTTCGAGTTGCTCTCATTCACCCTTTTGTTAAATACAGAACTAAAGGCTGGAAGATTTACATGGCTATTAAAGGCTAAATTCTCTCTGATCTGGGCCACAGAGCTGATCTCTTGATGCCCAGTCTGCTCTGTGTGTGAAATTCACCTCCTGTGCAATGGGCCAGCAAAAGTTCTGTGCACTATGTAAGTCCTTCTTGAACCCTCAGAGTAGCACAAAAGAGAGACAGAGGAACAGAAGGGAAGATTTTCATCATGCAGATGATAGAGGAGATTTTGGCCCTAAGATTGTGGTATGACCCACAGTTTCAAACTCTCTTCTATGGGGTTACTGGGGGTCATCACTCTCAGCTAAAATCGGGACCCAGATCAGCTAAAAGGCTCCCCTCTGGGGAGGAACAATGGAGTTTCTGACTGGCCCACTCCCCCTTCTTAAGCGAAAAGGAGAAACAATTGGGCTGTGTCTTGCTTTGGACTGCTCACCCAGTGCTTTTTGTCTTCTAATCCAGACTCTGTTTCTCGACTCAGCCTGGTTCCTGGAATCTGACTCATGGTTCTTGATATCTGGTTTATCTCCTTTTCCTCCTTATTCAACTTGATTCCTGATATTTGACTCATAATTCCTGGTCTCCAGCTTGTCTCCCTTTCCTGGCCTTCTGGTTTCCTGATACATTTTGACAATATGTTTTATTGTAGGTGAATGTGTAAATATGTTACTTGATCAATGCAGGAACAGGAGTTACATTTCTCACCAAGGAGGTCTTTAGGAAAACTCTATTGTGTTAATAGATTAAATTATTCATATGTTCAGAAATTTTTTAAGGCCAGAGTGACCATTAGACCATCCTGACCTCTTGTATAACACAAACCATAGAATTTCATCCTGGTACTCTAGTATTCAGCCAAATAAATTGTGTTTGATTAAAACACTTCTTTGCAGAAAAACATCTAGTCTTGATTAGAAGACTTTAAGAGATGGAGAATCCATCACTTGACTTGGTAATTGTTTCAAAGCTTAATCACCCAATTAAAAAAATTATGCCTTATTTCCAGTTTGGCTTTCACTTCCAGCCACTGATTCTGTGTTATGCTTTTCTCCACTAGATTAAAGAGCCTGTTAGTGTTTTCTCACTGCGAAGGTACTTATACCTTCCTGATATAGCTAACATTCCTTTTTAAGCAGCTTATACACACCCACATATATAAAAGATGTAACAAAAAAAAAGAAGCTTTACACTATCATTCCTTTATTTTAGTAAATGCTTGGTAAATTTTACGAATGAGACGTGTTATAATATTTTAACTGTGCACCTGTTTCTAAGAAACAGTGTATTCTCGTTGAGTCTTTTGATACTCATTTTATTTGGGCCTTGGTTGTTCAGTCCTGAGAAAATCTTTAGGCTCTGGCACGTTCTCCAAGTTCTTGACACAGCTCACAGAGGAGACTCAGCTGCTCTAGGGGGAAAAAAGGGTGCCGAAGCTTTGACAGGCTTTAGTAAGGTAGGTGTTGCAGCACATTTAAGTTGAAGGCTTGGCTGGTCTGTTGCCCATTGATGCGTATAAGAGAAAAATGGTGCTTGGGCTTTAATAAACACAGAAATCTGTTTGCAGAGATGGGATAATATAATCATTAATTCTCGTGGTTCAGCAAAAGTGAGGCTTAGCTGGGCAATAGAGAGTATGCTACACACAGCCCCGGAGAGTGAAGTCTGATTAGTAGACTGTATCCGCAATAAATGCATGCTGCTTATTAGAGCGCAGTGTATTTTTCTGCACAAATAGTTTATTCACCAAAAGAAATGTAGCTGTGGTCGTATGTCTACACTGCATTTTAAAACCCGTAGCAGTGAGTCTCAGAGCCCAGACCTTCAGACTCGAGATGTGGAGCTCACGCTACAGCATTAAAAACAGCAGTCGAGACATGGCAGCTTGGGCTCTAAAACTCATCCCCTTCCTTGGGCTTCAGAGCTCTAGCTTAGATTTCTACACAGCTTTTAGCATCTTAGCACAAGCCCAAGTCTGTAGATCTGGGCTCTGACACTCCCTGCTGGGTAGCAACAGTGAAGGAGGTGAGGACCCTTATAAATTTTAGCCCAGTGATTAGGGCCCTCATCTGGGATGTGTGAGGCTCAGGTTCTCTTCCCCACTCTGTCTGATACATATCCTGATGCAGGACTCTTTCGGTCTCTCCTGTTCAAACTGAACCATTTTATAGAAATAGTCACTGAGTCAGGAACTGGGTCTTTCATGTCCTAAGTGAGTGCCTCTTTCTCTGGCCCAATGACTTTACTGGCCTTGGCAACATCCTCCCTCAGTAAAACAGGTTCCTATATCCAAGGTGGTATGTTGTATCTGATCCATAACATTTGCCATAGCAATATAGACTCTGCAGTCTCTGTATCTAAAGAATAGCTTTGTAAAATACCTCTTTGGATCTTAGAGGATGGAAAGCACTATACAATAAGTGTGTGAAGAATCCATCTTTTTTCAGATTTGTTGGATACTGTATCCCAGCTCCCTCAAATGTGATGGATAACAAATAGGAATCGGGTGGCGGTGGGGATATATCCTTTGATCTCTGAGGAGAAAAATTGTGAAACATATCCCAGCCAGGCTTTAAAAGCTAAGTCAGTAAAACTGCATAGCAATGTTTATACAAACAGACTGCGGTATATAACAAAAATAGCGTGGTAAACTTCATCTTAAAGATGGTGCAGATTTTAGGAGATCCGTTAAACAAATTTGATTTTATTACATGGCTATATTTCACTGACTGTAACATGTAGAACATATATTCATTGGAATTTAAATACTAGCAAGTTACATTTTAAGAAGACTAACCGTTCTGCATTGTCTGGGAGCAATCGAAGGGTATGTTTACTCAGCAGAAACTGTGAATCCAGCTAATGTAGGTTGCACAACGGTGAAGATGATTCAATGCAAGTTTCAGTGCAAGCCCAGCACAGACCCTGGGTATGTGCTTGGCTTGCTTGCCAGCTTTGAAAGTCGTCTTCACTGCTGTTGTTGTCTGCAGTAGCTGGATGCAAAGCTCTAGCCCATGCACTGCTTCTGCTTTGTGGATATACCCTAAGATTGTAGACGTTGCTGGACATACTCTTAGTCAGACTTCCAGGAAAGACATCACAACTGGAGAAGGATTTGAACTTAAGAATGGCCAGACTGATCAGACCAAAGGTCCACCCAGCCCAGTATCCTGTCTACCAATAGGTGTCCTGGAGTAAGTGAACCTAACAGGTAATGATCAAGTGATCTCTCTCCTGCCATCCATCACCACCCTCTGAAAAACAGAGGCTAGGAACACTATTCCTTACTCATCCTGGCTAATAGCCATTAATGGACTTAACCTCCATGAATTTATCCAGTTCTCTTTTAAACCCTGTTATAGTCCTAGCCTTCACAACCTCCTCTGGCAAGGAGTTCCTCAGGTTGACTGTGCACTGTGTGAAGATCTTCCTTTTATTTGTTTTAAACTTGCTGTCCATTCATTTCATTTGGTGGCCCCTAGTTATATTATGGGAACAAGTAAATAACTTTTCCTTATTCACTTTCTCCACACCACTCATGATTTTATATACCTCTATCATATCCCCCCCTTAGTCTCTTCTTTTCCAATCTGAAAAGTCCTAGCCTCTTTAATCTCTCCTCATATGAGACCCGTTCCAAACCCCTAATCATTTTAGTTGCCCTTCTCTGAACCTTTTCTAATGCCAGTATATCTTTTTTGAGATGAGGAGACCACATCTGTATGCAGTATTCAAGATGTGGACGCACCATGGATTTATATAAGGGCAATAAGATATTCTCTGTCTTATTCTCTATCTATCCCTTTTTTAATGATTCCGAACATCCTGTTAGAATTCTATTTCCATCAGTCTATCTGTGGGCTGTAACAAACGTTCAGTACAGTTTCATGAATGTCAGTAGAATCCACCAATACACTTTTCTCATCCGTTTCACTGTTCTGGCTTTCTTTTCATATTGCTGGAGGATTCCTTCTGTGCCCTGCAGTTCTATTTTGGCATCTTCAGGTTGGGACATATTTTCGTTTACTAGTTTCAGGGCGGAAGCAGAATGAAATAGTACAACTCTTACATAAGGGGATGGCAATCCAGGCAGCTGTCCTATCCTGGCTCCACATGGATGAAACAGTTTGAAATGGATTTTAAATTCTTTCCTCCTGCGGACACCCTCCTTGGTCACCCTTTCTGTATTTGTCTATTTAGAATGCACCTTACCCTGGGCATCTGTCAGTACGTGAGCCACAGGGGTGTCACTGCAGAAATACTGGCTTTGTGCAAGTTCCTCTCCTGAGTTACGTCTGCTGATAGCTCCGGTATGAGAGCTGTAGTTCATGAAAGACTGCCAGTGGGATGGAGTCAGCCGTCATCAGACATTTTGTATAGAAGACCATTGCAGTCTGTGTATCTCTTACAGCACACACCTAAGTATATTGGAAGCAGAATCTTATCTGGTCACTACATCTTGAATCAGCTGTGAGTACAGTCTTCATCATGTGCTAGCGCCAATGTTTAAGACTTACGTGGATGCCAACGTTGGCAAGCTGCCATTTAGCAAGCATGCCCAGCGATATCTTCCAATCTAAATGGTAGTTCCTGAGTGTTTGGTGCCAATAGACTTCATCTGTAGCACAAATATTTTCTTTATAAGCTTGTCTAGCTGGTTTTCTGTGAATCTCAGAAAGAGCTGAGTGGTTTTTCTTTTTCCATGTGTCCTCAATGAAGTCTCAATCCAGCAAAGCTCTTAAGCCCAGATCTTCAAAGGTATTTAGGCTCCTGCCTTCCATTGATTTCAATGGCAATCAAGCTTTGCTGGATCAAGACTGTAAGCTAATGGAACCATTTGCCGGCCAGTACATCAAATTAAGCCCCAACCAGCATCAGAATTTCAGTCCCTTCCTTTAGGGACAGGTTTATTTCACCAAACCAGAACATTCCAACATAAATCAAACAGATAAATCAGGTCCTGCTGCCTGACTCCTTTCCAGGTCCTTTTCTATGACCTAGGACGGAGATGGGAAAACTACAGCCCGCAGGCCACATCCGGCCCGCAGGACCATCCTGCCCGGCCCCTGAGCTCCCAGCTGGGGAGGCTACCCTTGGCCCTCTCCCACTATCCCCGCTCCCCTGTAGCCACACCGCTGCAGCTGGGCAGCGGGGCTCCATGCTCTTGCGGGGCAATGCAGCAGTGTGTCTGGCTCCGGCCAGGCGGCGCAGCTGCCAGACATACTGCTCTGAGCAGCATGGTAAAGGGGCTGGGGCCAGGGGTTAGATAAGGGGCAAAGGGTCCCTGGGGCCGTCAGGGGATGAAGAGCAGGGGACGGTTGGATGGGGAGGATGTTCTGGGAGGTCAGGGGATGGGGCATGGAGGAGAGGGAGTTGGATAGAGTGTGGGAGTCTTGGGGGAATCTGTCAGGGGGTGGGGAGTGGATAGGTGTCAGGGCAGTCAGGTAGCAAGGGGAGTTGGATAAGGGGTGGAGTACGGGGCAGGCAGTTAGGGTTGAGGGGGTCTTGGGAGGGGATGTTCAGGGAACAAGAAGCAAGGCTGTGGGGGGGGGGGGGTTGATTTCAAAAGGAGGGTCAGGTTCAGGAGCCTGTAAGATCTTGGGCATTTTGAAGGATAAAATGTAAAAATCAGTCTATTTCAGAAGCACTTCTTGTGATTATTTCCTATATCTTTAATAACAATTCATATAGATTTACTACAACAAAATTAACCAACACAGGCCAGACAGGAAATTTTTAAAGCTAAATAATCTGCACCTGTGGCATGCAGACCCAGTACCAAATAAAATCTATTTTTCAATCTTATAAAACAACAAATTCAAAACACACAGGAGACAAATACAGTAAAATATTGATCCCCCTGGCCTTGATGTATCCATCTTTTATCCTTTGCACCACAAGCAGTGTAGTCACACAGTACGATACATTGCTACTATTTTTAGTAGAGAAAGATCAAATGATTTACTTTTAAAAAATAAAATCTAATTACCCCATCTATGTAATCCCCCATTTTAAGGCCTGAATGACATTTACTGCAGTCTGTGGTATAGTCCTTCATGGTTTCAAATCCAAGCATAATTCTGCATGCTTTCATAGCTCTCCTCATTCTAATTTAAAACATTTTCTGTGCATAATGAACTTCTGAAGTCAGTCCATTAAACTGTTTATAAATGGGTGTTTTAGTAGTTAATCATATTTTGTGGAGAGGAGAATAAATATAAGAATGGTCCATCTAGCCCCGTGTCCTGTCTTCCGACAGTGAAATGCCAGGTGTTTCAAAGAGAATGAACAGAACAGGCAATCATCAAGTGATCCATGCATGCCCTGTCATACAGTCTCAGCATCTGGCAGTCAGAGGTGTAGGGACACCCAGGGGATGGGTTGCTGACCATCTTGGCTAAGAGCCATAGATGTTACTTACCCTCCATGAATTTATCTAATTCTTTTTTGAACAAAGTTGTACTCTTGGCCTCACAACATTCCCTGGCAAGGAGTTCCACCGACTGTGCGTTGTGTGAAGAAATACTTCCTTTTCTTTGTTTTAAACCTGCTGCGTGTTACTTTCATTGGGTGACCCCTGGTTTTTGTGTTACGTGCAGGGGTAAATTACACTTCATTAGTCACGTTCTCCACACCATTCCTGATTTTGTAGACCTCTGTCATATATCCTGAGTTGTCTCTTTGCCAAGCCGATTAGTCCCAATCTTTTTCATCTGTTCTCATATGGAAGCCATTCCATACCCTTAATAATATCTGTTGCCCTTCTCTGTACCTTGATCATTTCTAATATATCTTTTTTGAGATGGGGTGACCAGAACTGCACATAGTGTTCAAAGGGTGTGATTTGTATGATGGGTTTGCATAGAAGAATTATGATATTTACTGTCTTATTCTCTATCCCTTTCCTAATGGTTCCTAACATTCTGTTAGCTTTTTTGACTCCTGCTGCACATAAATGCAAAACTAGCCACAGTGAATCCAAGATCTGTTTCTTGAGTGATAACAGATAATTTAGAATTTTCATTTTATATAATGTGCATTACTTTGCATTCATCAGCATTTAATTTCATTGCCCATTTTGTTGCCAGTTACTAGTCCAAAAGGGACCTTCCCTCTTACCTCATGACTGCTTACGTTGCTTTAGAGCCTTTTGTGAGGAACTTTGTCAAAGGCTTTATGAAAGTCCAGGCACACTAAGTCCACTGCATCACCCTTGCCCACATGTTTGTTGATCTCCTCAAAGAATTATAGTGGATTGCTGAAACATGATTTCCTTTTACAAAAGCCACATTAACTCTTCCCCAACATACTATCTTCATCTACATGTCTGATAGCGTAGCTAGTAATTCTGCAATTTCATATTTGAGTTCTTTCAGAATTCTTGGTTGAATACTGTCTGGTCCTGGTGACTTATTACTGTTTAAATAATTCATTCAGTACTGTTTGAAATAATTCATTTATGACAGGCATGGTAGAGGTGTGGGAATCTGAGGTATATATATTGTAGATACTGAAGCTGGAGCATTTTTCGCTAACAACAACATGGTTTAAAGGGAAAAAATTAAAAAGGGACATGGCAGCAAAAAAAATTCTGACCTCCTGTATAATAGTGAATAACTTCTTGGCCTTGGCATGGTCAGAATAGTGTATGGCCTTGCTGACATCCAGGTGTTTTTCGGTTTCTACATAGCCCATGGCCACCTGCAGCAGCAAACCCCTTAGTCTAAGTTGTCAAAAATCATAGGGGTAGCCGTGTTAGTCTGGAATTGCAGAAGTGACAAAGAGTCCTGTGGCACCTTAAAGACTAACTAAAGTATTAGAGCATAAGCTTTCGTGGGCTAATACCCACTTTGTCGGATGCATGCAGTGGAAGTATCCAGGGGCAGGTATAAATAGGTAGGCAAGAACCAGGTTAGAGATACAGCTGGTTCAGCCTCATTGGACCCACCCTGTTATCTTTAATCAGGGAGGGTGAGGTATTACTCTGGCAGCTGAACTGGAGGTGTGAACAACAAGAGAAGAGAAACTGCTCTTGTAGTTAGCTAGCCATTCAAAATCTCTATTCAGTCCCAAATTGATTGTGTCAGATTTGCAAATGAATTGCAACTCTGCAAAGAGAAACTGCATTCAGTGAAATAAACTGGGTAGCCCCACTCTGTTGCTGGACTTCTGCCTGCATTATTTTCACTCTTGGGTAAAGACTGAGTAAACCTTGTACACACTGTGTTCTCACTGAAAAGTCTACGTTTCTTCTTGGTCTGTTTTTCACCTCTCCCAGCAGCAAGTTGACATTAATTCTGTTTCTGTCTTCTTGCTGTCACGCTCCCTTGGCCACACCTCCTGCTTTTGTATTCCTTTGCTGTTTGTGTCTGAGGTGTGAAAACCTGTCATTAACTTGTTTATCCATGAGGTCTGCTTTGGTTCAGAGCACAAACCATAATATTCCTCATCTAAAACATATTTGAATAGGCTTATTATTCTGTCTCCTTTCCCTACGCAATTTACTGTTGTACCCAATATTTAAAGAAGCTCAGCATCCCATGAAAGAGAGCTTTTCTATTTCCTTCCATTTATCATGTGGTGCCTCAAAATATTCCTTTGAACCAGGGTGAGCATTCAGTAGCTACATATAAGCCATGCAAATGCATGTAATACCTATCAAAAGATGTCCTTGTTAGATTAATGTCTACTAGCATGTTGATATTCCTCCTGTGCTGAGATCTTCCTATTTTCCAAGATAAATGGTCATTTTCACACACTGAAATTTATCATCCTGTTATAATAAACTCCATTTATATAGGACACTCAGCACTTAGTTTGTCATTCAGAGGGTATTTGAGTTTTGAAGAACGGTACCATGAATAATAATTGCATTTACTTATGGGGGAAAAGTTTACATGAGAGCTAAATGGGAGCTGCTATTATATCTGTCTTTCACAGATCACAAGTGATTCAATTCACCAGAGAGATTTCATCATGTCTTAACTTTTCTGAAGGAATGCAAATGTTGGTTTTAAGTTAACCCAATAAGGATCTGATTTGCTCAGCCAATTTTTATATTTATAACATTCTGAAAAATGTTACCTTTGAAAGAAGGCTATGATTTCACATTATGCTAGCCCTGTACAAAGGGGTGAATGTCACCCAGTCTGACTTCAAAAAAATTCTTCCACCGGCTGTTATCGTTTAAAGACTGTAAACTCTTCAGGGCAAGAGCCATGCATATCTCTTCACTGTTCAGAAATGGTGTGCATTTATTTTTACAATGCTGCTCCTAGAGATTAATATTGCTATGAGAGCACGAGACTGGAAATCCTGCAAGTTAAATATATCTGCATTATAACTTTCAATCAAAATACTATGTTTTATCATTTTCTTAAAAGGTCCCTTGGGACCTGGGCTGGGGGAAGGGAGTGGAGTAAAAATACATTCTTCCGTTACACGTGGTGGTGTCATTTCCAATGATTCTGCTTGAATTCTTTGTGGGGGAAGAAATCAGTTGAAATCCTCATCTTCCCACTTTGAGCCTGATCCAAAATCCATTAAAATCGCTGATTTCAGTGGATTTTGGATCAGGCTCTATGGCTGTGATTAAGCAAAGCACTTATAGGCACATGATTAACTTTAAAGAGGCCAAGTGGATGGGAAACTTTCAGAGGACCTGACAATCTGTCCTTTTCACTGCACCCATCCAGAGATCAGGCTCATTGGAAAATCAAGGTCAAGTCTTTCACTGTTCCCAGCGTTGATAACTTCAGATATTTGCGGTGAGGAATGAACCAGACCAGAAATGTAGATGATGCTTAATATGTTCACATCTCTCACAATGCAAGTTATTTTGCAAATCAGATGTTTACTGTCTCATAATATATTTACTTGCAGGATCCAAAATTGCGTGAACTGCTGGATGCTGGGAACCCAGGAAGCCGGCTGGAGAATCGAATGATAACTGTTGTCTATGGCCCAGACCTGGTCAATATATCATACCTGAACTTAGTGGCATTTCAAGAGGAAATAGCAAAGGTACTGTACATTCAATATAATCATTATTTACATTTATGAGTATTATAATTTTTATTGTTCAAATATGGCTAAAATAGAGAAAAGGAGGGGCTTGTTAAGAGGACTAATGGATGAAATTAGCTTGCTGTTAGAGAAATATACTCTACCGCATCACAGCAGCAAATTATAAGCCATTGGTGGCTTATCTTCAGGACATTGCTGGTTATTCTCCTTGCGCAGTCAGAATGAGTGTTTTGTAAACAACTGTATGTCCAAAAAATTGCCTCCGCGTCAAAGAATGCATTGTGAATTTCCAGCAGTAAGTCAATATTTATCAACAGCCATCATATGTTGTTTCCTGTTGTGTGGAAATTCTGGGATATCCATGATACCACCGTGTGGAAACTGTTGATTTTTGAATGTTGTCCTAGGTCAAAGTAATGAATTGAGGTTTGAGAGTCTATTTAACTGCACCCGCCTATTTATAAAGTATTATGTTAGCAACGACACATGGCTTATACACCTAAGCTTTCTTGTAGTGTGCAAAGGTTAGCACTGCACAAATTTTTAGCAGAGCTTTTCTCCACTCGTAGTCATTACTACATGTAAACACTGTTTGGGTACAGTTTTACAGTACAGGCAAGTTGCATAAAATTAATGTGTGTATTCAGCAAAATACAACCGATTTTTTAAGGCATGCTTTAGTTCCCTGTCTTCAAATACCTCCGAAAAGCCTACAATCATTTCATTATAATCATGGTATTTTTTTTTCTTCAAGGGGGAAACTTCCAATTCTGTAATTAAAGGGCTATTCTTCACCCCAACCTCCCCACAGACAGTCTGTTCTGCTAATGGAGTTTCAGCTCCTTGTTCTTTTCATCCAGCAGATCGTGAAGTCTGCTAGACTGGCCAAGGATGATAGTCTTTATAGACCCCTGATCTTTGTCTAGGGAAGGGGATATTTTCATTACTCACCAGTACCCTTGTGCCTCTCAGCCACCCCTCTTCTGAGGGAGGGCAGCCTGGCACCAGAGATGCACCACCTGAGCAAAGCATCAACCCAGGTAGGGAGGGACATGAGCAGCAACCCATTTGTTCCTGTGAGGGTGTGGCTTCCTCTTCCCCAGGCAGCTGTGATTGCAAACTGCCTCTGACTGATTGGTTGATTCGGCCTTCAGTCAAACCACGAGTTCCTCCCTTTCTGTGTTATTCAGAAATATAAACAAAACCAGTAACAGTAGTCCATGCAGCGCTCTTTGGGAACACCTGTCTGAAGGATATAAAAGATGCAGAATGGTTACCTCACAGTACATTGTACAACTAGGCTGCTAAGAAACCCAGCACAGTTTTATTCTGCATGGGAGGACAGCACTTGAAATAAACATGAATCAATGGGGAAAGAATTTGAAGGAGGATATAAAGGCATAACAAAGATGAACTGCGCAAATCTCCTCACTCTTTGGAAGAAAGAGGAAATGAACAAACATGGGATGAGTTGTATGCTATCTTTTGTTTCCCGGCCTAGCCATCCTGGGTCAAAGTCATGATATGTTTGCTCTTTGAAGGACAAATTTGGGAAATCCAGAAATACTGTTGTGTCCATCCCCTAGTTATTGATGGAAAGGGAAAATCCAGTAAGTAAACTTAGGTTCTGTGGAGGTTGAGTTACAGTAAATCCAGAATTAATCCCTTTGATTTTAGTAACTAAGATCTGAATCAGGCCTTAATTTATCCTTATTGATAATCTGACGTCTACGTAAATTAGATGAGTTCATTTGTTACTGATCTGTCAGGCAGTATGTCTTGAGGGTAGGATTTTCAAAAGCATTCAGCACTGACATAGCTCTGTTCTCATTAAAGTCATGCTAAAACTCCCACTTATATCAGTGTGAAAATCCCACCCTGTTTGTATATACTGCACTGTACTAAATAAGCCTTCTAATTTTTCAAAGGCCCAGTTCATGCAATTAACTCTACAAGTGTAGATAGGTCCCTGCACCCACATAAAGCCTCGCTGGAGCCTGGGGTCTCATGTGGACCTCATTGTAGGATCAGTGCCTTATAAGTTTAGCAGGAGATTTTTCAAAATCCCAGAGGGTAATTTGGCACCCAACTCCCATTGACTTTCCAACAGAAGTAGGTGCCCAATTGCCATATGTGCCTTTGGAAACATCCTCCCAGTCACTGGCATGCACACTTTGCTATTTTACCTTTGCTCTGTCCTATATTTGGGTTTGGCAGAATTCAATTTTTATTTTTTGCTGTTTTCTATAGATAACACCTATGTTTATTTTTAAGCACTTACTTTAGATTTGTATTGATGTAAAGTTTTAAGGCTGTGCAAAATTATGGGGTTTAAGCCTTTTTAATTTTTATTGATTTAATTTTTTTAATTATGGAATATCGTGGGCAGTCGAGCAGTGGAGTGGGTCAGACAGCAATAATTTAATGACAGTAGGTGTTGAGATTTAGAAAGCTAAAGCATTATAGCTGTAAAACACAAATTGACAACAGCACAGGTCAAATATGCAAAGTAAATATCCTTCAATCAAACTCTGATAAGATCTCAGGATGCATTTGTCTCATTTTGCCTATCTGTAAATTTCAATTATTATTGATGGAAATATTTTTGTCTGTTTGTGCAAACAGTGAAATTGACGTTGATTGACATTTGCCAATAAAATCTAATCTTTTAAAGCCTAAATATGTTGTTTTTCAATCTAAAAACCCTCATTCTGAAAACTTAAACTAAAATTATTTGAAAAAGATTTTAAAGCAATTTAAATAATCAAATTGTATTTTTTTGCAGGAGTAAGTTTATATTTCTGTAGGATCTGAGTTTATTATTATTATTATTATTATTTATTCAACTTTTGAAAGTAATATGTTTTCAAGCCTTTTACTGGTCATTCTGTTCAAAAAGTTCAGTTCATTACCTACACTTTCTGAGTTATGATAGAATTAATGGGAATATGAGCCCAAAGCTAAGCATTTAGTACTGATCTTGCTTTATGTGCATTGAATAAAGAACTAGAACATTAAAATGAAATCACAATACACTGTTTTGCTCACATTTCTGTAGGTAAAATAAATAATTTTTAATGCTATCTAAGTATGAATGGAAGGTAATGGACATGCTGGTTAATATAGAGAGTGCCGTTACTACCTCCTTTATTGGGAATCCAAGAAATGGATTAGTAGATACATTATAATGATGGTGATAATGAAGATGAATGGCAGTGGATTTACTCTTTTTTGTTTCTTTAAATGGGAGTTGTATGTGTGTATCAAGGAGCAGAAGTTGCAGGGGATTCCAAACACAATGGGTCAGCATGTGGTCTTGATTCCTGGTTCTGGCATATATTGATGTAACTCAGAAGTAGCTTTGCTGTAACCAGTGAAATTGAGATGAGAATGAGCTCCTCTGTTTATTTTTCTCCTTTCTTTATATGATCAAGAGCAATGTTTCCCCAGCCCCATTTTGTCTGATCCTTTCCATTCAAACTACTCTCGAAAACCCTTGGTGCTTCTGGCTTCCTCTCCATTAACTGTCTTCAAAGCTTTTCTTTTCTTTCTCCAGTAACCTAATCTCTGCCCCTTCGGACACCTGCTGTTTCCCTTCATATCTTTCTGATGGTTTCAGTCTCCATTTCTTGCATTCACTTCATCTTTATGCTCCTCTTCTGGAATCTGTTTTCAAAGCTATCAAAAATTCCTTCTCTTCACATAGGAACTTATGCATTTCTCATCCACTCGTGTGATTGATATGATACATGAGTTTAAAGTATCATCAGTCTGGTCTGAAAGAGACTCTCTTACCTTTTTTAAAGACAACTCGGACCGTTGCATTCGTCTTTCATCTATCCTACATCCACTAGACTGTTATACAGTATCAGACTTCCTAGACAGACAAAGCTCTCAACTATCTTATTTCCCAGTGACAGAACCTATTTTATTTTGTCTAGTGATGGATCTTTTATGTTCCTCATTTCCTTCTTTTCCATTTACTTAGAAAATGTTGCTGAAGAGAGACATTTATATACAGATAAGTAGCTCAAAATGTAGGGTCTTCAATATAGAAATTGGGGAAATGAACAGTACCACTGGAAAGGGAACTGAGACAGGGTTACGTCACGTGCTGGGTATGTGGAAGTTCAAGGAACAACTGGATCTAGAAGGGAAGGGGATTGAGGGTTATGGAGACAGAGCAGGAAAGAGCAATGAACATAAATGAAAAGAGAGCAGGCATGTTGGGTGAAGTGTCCTATTAATATCTGAAATGGCATATGTTCCCCTAGATATATGATGCTGACCTAGTTGCTGGCATGGCCACTCTTTAACAACTCCATTATACTCTTCATGTTTCTCACAAGGATTGTATATTCTTTGTCCGTGTGCAGTTTTGTTTCTCTTGCTAGTTTTCTTACTCCCTATGTGATTGGAGCTACCATCGCTTATAGCAGATTTACTAATATGCTAACAACTCCAAAATCTTCCTCTCCAACTTAAGCCTCTCCCGCCTCTGTCTCCTCCTAGATGTGCCACTGTAGTGTCAAATTTATTATGTCCAAAATTGAACATCTAAACTATAACACCAAATTCCCTTTTCTTTCCCTCTCTTCTCTGTCTCTCAACTGTCTCCAGTGTTACAAGCTTGGAGTTACCCCAGTTCCTCTGTCCTCCTCCTACCTCCCTACCATCCCCGGATACAAATTCCCTTGCTAATCCTGCCAATTTTACTCTACAATGTCTTATAAATCCCCCTTTCTTCCCTTCCCATTCCTTGATTAATGTAACCTTCTCTGTGATTCTCGTCCACCTACAACTTACCTTCCCGACTCTTCCGGCTACAACCAATCTAAACTGCTGCTACATTTAGCTTCCTTATCTGCCCCTTTCATCATATTGCTCATCTTCTCAAATCGCTTGCTGACTTCAATTTTTCATCAAGCTTACAAGTTCCTCGTCTTCAGAGCTATTTCCAGCTATGCCTCACACATAATCTCTTTTTTCGTCTCAAATACCACAGTGACGGACACCACATAAGAACCTATAGAGAGAGGGAGATGTGAGATCCATCTATTTTCACTCCAACTATGAACCTGCATATCCTCCTCCTACTTTTAGCTTTGCAACTTCTTCCATACCATCTTTTCTGATTGGAACAGTTTCCTACTTCATATACCTTTCATCTGCTCCATCAAATTCCTACTTAAAATCCATTGCCCTCCTGGAACTTCCAGAGATGAATTCTCTGCTGATGGTGCTCCGCATTTTCTTGTGCTTGAGCTGTTAACCTTTATATCATATCTGCCTGTTTGGTAGGTACTTTGGTTGAAATCCTGGCTCCACTGCAGTTAATGCTAAAACTCCCATTGACTAACTGGGGCAATGACTTCATTCTATCCTCTTCTACCCTAGTCCCTTTTTCGTTTCCAGGGAGGTCTAAAAGGGGCCTGAATGTAAAGAAAACCAGGGCCATAATGAAATACTGCTCCAGTATGTGAGTAAATACCATACCAAAATGAGGAGGGGCCAATGGCTCAACTGCCTCACTCTTGTTTTTGTTTCAGACCAAGATGCATTTATAACAAATGGTTATTCAGCCCTCACTCCACAGAGAGAGCTTCTTCAATGTATTATTGTCTGTTATCTCTGTGATCTTGAGCTCTCCTAGGGCAGGTCTGTACTACAGACACTGCACCAATGCAGCTGCCCTGCTGTAGCGCTTTAACGAAGGCCATGGCTACACTACCATAGTTTTGTCAACAAAATTCAGCTTTTGTGGACAAACCCATGGAGGTGTCCACACTGCAATGCTCCTCCCGCAGATTTAACTCTCTTGATGCACTGAACTAGTAAAATCACCTGGTGTAGACCCTGCATTGCTTATGTCACCTTAATTGGCCTCTAGAAGTCGCTCCCAATGTCCACCATGACCACTCTAGTCACCAGTGCATGAATACACTGGCATGCTCCCCTCCCTCTTTAAAACCTGGGGAATTTTTGAAATTCCTCTTCCTGTTTACTTGGTATGGACAGCTCACGTACCATCTTCCCAGCTGGCCATGGCGACTCCACGCAGCAACCACTCTCCCTTCTGGAGTACACGGGAGTTGTTAGATCAGCTGGGTCTGTGGGGAGAGAAGACTATGGAGCCACAGCTCCTCTCCAGCCATAGGGAATGTGATACCTCCAGGTAGATTGCTCGTGACATGGAGCTGAAGGGGTGTGAGCAGGACATGCAGCAGTCCTATGCTACAATTGAGCTGAGGCAGGCGTACCAGAAGGCAAAGGTGGCCAATCGTGGTGTGTCACCAAAGACATGCTACCTCTAAAAGGAGCTGCACACCATCCTTGGCAGCAAGCCCACCTCTACCGCCAAGAGCCCCATGGATACTTCAGGAGGGCTGCTGGCAGCGGCCAGCGGAGTGAACCCCATGGATAAAGTGGTAGACAAGGAAGTGGAGTTGGAGGAGGATGGGGAACAGGCGACAGGGTCATCTGGTGATGTGGCAAGCCAGGACCTGTTTTTAACTCCAGAGGCGTCTAGCCAGTCCCAGCACTCCAGGTCTGGTGTGCCTGATACAGGAGAGGGGAGCTCCGGTAAGTACTCATTATGCTTTGATACTGCAGGGAGAAATGAGGTAGAGCTAAGGATTTTTTTCCCAGGGTAGAAGACAGATAGAAATAACTAACAGTAGCACTGTATTCGTCTGCCTCTAATTCCCCTACGTAGCTAGACAGAGGGGACTCTGCAGAAAAGTTTGTTGATGCACACCGGGATGTCTTGGGAATCCTTCAAACTAACTTCTAAGAAACTTCCATGGAGATACTCTGCAATCCTCTGTCAAAGGGCTGCCTTGTCCCTTCCCCCGTGGTAGGCGCAACAGAGTTTCCTATGAGCAATTACGTCTGCAGGCACCAAAGCAGCACAAAGGCGAGCAGCATATGAACCCAGTTTGCAGCCACATGCATGCAGGAGTTGCACCCTTGCATGCTCAGTGACCCTTAGGAGTGAGATATCAGCTTATATCACCCCCACCTGTGGAAAATAGTGCCTGTATTCAGAATAGCTTGTAATGATCCCCCTCTAAGACCTGCTCATACTTTGTTCCATCTTACCCCCTCCACCTTGTGCCCATCTCACCATGGTTAGGTTTCTTGCTGTGCTGTGTGATTGCCGAAGGAATGTGAGAAAGTGGTGCATGTTACTTGTATGAATCAGGGCTGTAATGGCACTCACAATAGTGCCTCTGTCTATTGTTTCTTTAGCTTCTGCAGATATGGCCATGAGAGACTCCTCCTGCTAAGCGACTCCATCTGATAAGGAGACGAATGAAGAGGAGTAAAGAAGACATGTTCAGGGACATGCTACAATTGTCTGATGCTACTGATAGTGAGCAGAGAGCTTGGAGAGGGGATATCAGTGAAAAACTGAGAATGGATAGCCAGAAGAGGAAATAGGCAGGACCAGATGATACAGCTGCTCTAGGACCAAATGGACATGCTGAGATTGCAGATTGTGCTGCAGGCGGAACACATCCATGCTCGCCTCCTCCTGCAGCCCATTCAGAATTGCCTTCCATGCCCTGCCCCCAAGCTCCCCACACACATTCCTCATATGTTCCTGAGCTGCCATAGTACCCCATGCACTGTGCTCCTAGGGACATGTTTGACAATGACAAATAGACATACACTCAGCTATGAGAGCCTCACTGTAATTTCATGGTCATGTTCCTTGTAGGTAATAGAAATGTTTGTAAAGCTGTTGAATAAAAATGTACTTTTGGAAAGAAAATGAACCTACACATAATGGTTGCTGCTGAAATTCATACACAGTGGCAATCAGAGCATTTGCTGAGTAAACTTCATGCACACATAGCCATCATTACAAGGTCATACTACAGTTCAAGAATGCAATGCCTGGCTCAATGCATAACAAAGACCTATTGTTATTTCAAAATGTTCCTTCAGACCCACCCAGATACAAATAGCCCCCTTCATCCTCAACCCCACTGTTCAGCACCTCTCACAGTCCTGGTATCTGGTTTCTCAAAAGCAACTGCCACCAATCCACCTCAGCGAACAGCAGGCTGCTATGACCATGGGAATATTTTCCTGATTGAGATCTGGCCTGTCAAAAAGGCAGCGCCAACGACCCTTTAATCTTCCAAAGGCACATTCAACAGTCATTCTGCACTGGCTGAGCCTGTTGTTGAAGCACTCCTTGCTGCTGTCAAGGTTTCCGGTGTAAGGCTTCATGAGCCCTAGGAGCAAGGGGTAGACTGGGTCTCCCAAGATCACAACTGGCATTTCTACAACTCCAGTCACAATCTTTTAGTCTGGAAAGAAAGTCCCTGCTTTCAGTTTTCTATACAGTCCAGTGTTTCTGAAGATGTTTGTGTCATGCACCTTCCCTGACCACCCCGCGTTGATGTCAGTGAAATGACCCCGGTAATCCACTAACTCTTGCAATACTATAGAAAAATAGCCCTTTCTCTTGATGTACTCCATAGCAAGGTGGTCTGGGGCCAAAATGTGGTATGTGTGCCATCTATCACCCTACTGCACATAGGGAATCCATTACTGCAAAGCTCTCCACTATTTCTCGCACATTGCCCAGAGTCACAGTCCTTCGTTACATGAGTCAATTAAAGGTCCTGCAACCTCACTGGTGAGCTTCCCAACTCCAAACTGATGCATAACTAATTGGTAACAGTCTGGAGTTCACAACTTCCACACAGCAGTCACCACTCACTTCTCCACTGTGAGGGCAACTTTCATTTTGGTGTCCTTGTGCCAGAGGGCAGAGGCAAGCTCCACACACAGTTCCAGGAACGTGGCTTTGCACATCCAAAAGTTCTGCAGCCACTGCTCATCATCCCATACCTGCATCACAATGTGATTCCCCCACTCAGTGCTTGTTTCCTGAGCCCATTATTAATAGTCTGCCATGTGCATCTGCTCCATGAATGCCAACAGAAATCTTGAATTGTTTCTTTCCATTCCACACAGCAGAGAAGACATCATGGTCTCATCAGATTTGCAGCCCATGAAATACTGCAATATCAGCCAAGTTGTGTTCATAATGCTCATCACAAGACTGGAGAGCTGTGCAGGATCCATGCTTTCAGCCAGAGATGGCTGGCACATAGTTTACACGGGCTGTTGAAAAGCCGTGCAAAACATAGTAAGAAACCCATGGAACGATGGGATTAAGATGGGTCCAAAGTTCAGTGAAGTCAGTGTTAAAACTCCAGTAGATTTGATTGGTCTTTGGATCAGGCCTTTAGCTAACAGGTTGTCATTTCTTCCACAAATGAGAGACATGCATCATGGGACATTGAGCCCACCCCTATGATGCACTGCAGTTCCTTCCCAGAGACTCAGCAGCAGATGCTGGTGAAGTACACAGTGAGATAGTTCCCCATGGTGCACTGCTCTATCAATGTAAGAGCACCAACTCTGGGCATACTTTGCGGTCACAAAGAGCATTGTGTGAATGTACACAGTTTAATTACAGTGTTGGAGGATCATCAACATAACTTAGGTCGACTTAACTTTGTAGTGTAAACAAACAAAGACACCAAGCTGAAGGGAGAGCTCTCCTGTTGGTTTAGTTACTCCACCTCAGTGAGAGGCAGTAGCTGTGTCAGTGGGAGAAGGTCTTCCACCAGCATAGTGCTGTCTACATGGGGGTTATAGTCAGTATAACATATGTCATTCAGGAGTGTGGATTTTTCACACCTCTGAGAGACGTACTTATACCAAAGTAAGTGTGTAGTTTAGACCTGGCTTAGGCTGTTTGTCAGAGAATCTTGCCCTTGATCGGGAACAGTGGTTCATCTTGGAGTTGGAGATTCAATAACATTTCTGAAAATACTCTACATACATATACCTTTGGTCTACACAGCTTCTTGTGTTTCATAGTCTGTACTGGTATTCATCCACTGATTGTTCAGTGCCATTTAAGATGATTTAGGGAAAGATCATAGAGGGCTGGTCCAAAGTTCAGTGAAGTCAGTGTTAAAACTCCAGTAGATTTGATTGGTCTTTGGAACAGGCCTTTAGCTAACAGGTTGTCATTTCTTCCACAAATGAGAGACAGTCCCCCATTTGTCTACATGGGGACACTCAGGAAGGTTAATCTGAATTAACTAAAGATGTGTAACTGCATTAAATGAAATCAAATTAAGGCCACTTTAATTCAGAATAAAAGTGTTTGCATGGCAGTTTAATGCTATTTATCTAATCCATGCTAAAAATTAATTTGGATTAACCTTCCTTAATGTTCCCTAGTAGATAAACCTTAAGTGATTTGTCTACAGCATATGCCCAGATACCATATGTTTTATTATATGTTTTTCAGTATACTTCTTTATTCTTCCAAATTTCCTTTTCTGTTAAAATAACCAATAAAATAAATAATAAAGTAAGCAGGATGGAGTCATTCCTTTTTTTTTAAAAAAAAAAGAAATGCATAAGATGTTTCATACCAGAGGTTGCTGAAACATATGACTTCAACAACTTCACATGATAATCCTGAGTGAAAAACAAACATGCAAAAAATGTTGTCTTCACACATATTCAGTTCTGATTTGAACTAAATGTTTTCAAAAAGTGTAGCACTTAGGTACTGTCTTTTGCCAAGAAAAATAGCTCTCATCTCTAATATTGAGATAAATGCCTTTAGGTATATATTCTGATTCATGTAATAGATGAAAGAAATGTGTTCATTGAGCAAGAGTTCTCAAAATATACTGCACATTATATGCTACTTACTGACTAGAACACATAACAGCTACCTGATTTGTTAGTAAAGTTAATAGGAATGACATAAATATGAATGATGGTAACAGAACAAAGCCAAAAGGAGAGCAGGAACATATGGTTCTTTTATCATGATGGAAGCAGTTTGCTTGAAATTAAAATTTGTTGCAAGGCTCCATTTTTCTGCTTTTAAAAAAATACCCTACCTCAGAGGCTTCCAACTTGGGAGAGGAGTGCGTTGGCGCTAGCAAAATCTTACTTCAAAATCTCAAGATTTATCATTTCCTTTTGTATTATGTATGCAAGTAAGTGTTTGTAGTTACAACCCCATGGTAAGCAACCGTGATTCTGAGTCTCTTGTAATCTTCCCACAGTAAAATACCAGCTGTTTTCTTTCTATATATAATGGCTATTCATCCCATAGAGAGTATTCTCAGCTTGGCTTGCCTTGTGGAATCTATGCTGCTAATAATGTGGGCTACCACCATGTGTTATATGTTAGACCTGAGTTTTCAGTTTTTACCTTTTTTTTTTTTACTGAAAATTTCCCAGGTTTTACAAAAGACATTATTTGGATGTTTTTTTAACCAATTTCTACCTGAATTTTGGAAGTGACAGAAATCCCTGGACCTGTCTCCCTGCTCCAGAAAAAGAGATGGCAGCTTGATAACCTTTGCCAGTTACTGAGCTGCCGTCTCTCCTTCTGGAGTAGGGAGCCAGGTTAGAAGTACTGGAATGATTTGAATGTTGGTGCACCTGTTGCCAACCCTATGCACACCGTGTACACGCTAGCCACTTGACAGATAGCTTGGATAGTTAGCAGCATTAAAAGCAAATAAAAGTGTGTGAACTACTTTTCATGCTAAAATGGTTCAGACATGAAAACCTGTCTCTAACAGCATTTCAGAACATAAGAGTGGTTGGTTTTGGGTTTTTGGGTTTTTTTTGAAGTTTAAATAAAAATACACAAAAATACACAAAAAAGAAGAGAGTAATATTTACAAAAAAAAGCAAAGTGGATTTTTTTACACTGATTTTCACCTGTTTTTTAATGTTTTGGATTAAACACGGCTACATTTCCAAGAAACTAAACTAGAGAAACTAAAAAAAACCTGAAAATGAAGGGCCTTAATTATATGATGCATCATCATTCCAGATCTCAGTATTGACTGTATACAGTACTGCTTAACCAAAGAGAGCGGGTGTCCATTCGGTAGCTAAAACAACAGGACGTTGCTTGTTTCATAGTCCGATCCAAACAGAACTCAACAGAAAGACCCACATTGATCTCAATGAGCTTTGGATCTTTGCTCAGTGCCATCATTTCATGACAGGAAGTATGTTGGGACCTTTGGCAGCTTTCCTGATCTTGGGCTTTACTGGCTGGAGCTTTTGGGGATTTAAATGAAAACTCTTGAAAGTGAGGGGAACTGATCAAGTATTATTTCTCACTCATAGCTTCACACAGATATTTGACAGGGTCAGTTGTTGCTCAGTCTGAGGTAGGCGTTAAATTGCTTGGCTCGAGTGTTGCTTCTCTTGCAAGAGTCATAGGTGAGGGAGGGAAAATATTTTGACAAGAATAACTGCATATAAAAATGCTTCCAATAAATATACAGTAACAGCATGTCCACTCTCAGTTCTTGGGACGCATTTGAAGTGACATAGTTCTGCCTGACCAAAACAGAGCCCACCAGGTTTTCTTAAAAGAAAATGTATCTTAAGCTGCTAAAATAAAGTTTTATGCTGCTGTTAAACTTTTCAGCAGTTAGTGTCACAAAGAACGTTTTTAACTGTTGTTGTATTTATGCTTAACAAAGCAATGTTTACAAAATGTGACTATTCTGAAACTGGAAAATGGAGACGCCATGATGAAATAAAATGCTATCTTTAATATGTTTCTGCTGAAAACATAGTCACAGGAAAGTAGTGATGCTAGAGGCCCTATTCCTTTGGTTGTTCTCACATCCCTTGTGTGTTAAGGTTAGACCTTACAAGCTTACTATCAAGAAAAACAATACAACACAATCTGTCCTAGGAGACAGAGGTCCAAAATCTCTCAGCAAAGAGTATATAAATCCAGAACAACTTTGTGACCAGCAGGGCTGGACGTCTCTCTCTGAGATCTAGCCCAGCTGTCTTCTGTTGCTGTTAGGTGTTCCAGAAAACTCAGTCATGGGGAGAAAATTTTTGGCTCAGCTGCAGAGGACTACTTTGCCTGGGGACTGTATAAGATACAAGCTCTCGAGTCTCCCTCATGCTGAGCATGGAGTGACCTGAGAACCAGAATCAGTTTTGGGGCTGTTTGACTAGAGACCCATGTACAAAGGTATGGCATCAAAATACTTTGCCATTCTTAATCTTGACACATTCAGAATGAAAGGAGAGGCATATTATTTCACTGTTGAATGTTGGATAGACTCGAGAAGGCAGCTTGGAGAAGAAGAGGTTACAGTAGTCTGGGTGAAAGGGAAAATGATGGTATGAATGAATGTTTTAGAAGCAGAGACAGAAAGGGGAGATTCTGAACATGTTATGAAAACAACAAGATTGGGCAAGATCCTGGTTGCGAGAAGAAAAGAAAAGGGAGTATCAAATATAACCCTCCAACTACCAACTTGAATGATGGGGCTGTCGGTAGTGATGGAGCTGTCAGGAGTGGTGGATAAAGGAAGAACATATTGCATGTGTGGTGATGGATTCAATGCACCCAGCAGCACACATCACCAGAGCATGCAAAAGTTTAATTAACCATATGATTGTGATTTTGATGGAACTATTAATCTGACTGAATCCACAGTATCCAAATGCCTGTGTCTATCCAAAACAAAATCCTGTCTCTCGATATCAGTTAATTGCAATAAAAGTATTCTTATTGGAAACTGATTAACTGAACATTCATTCCCCTCCCCTCTCCCCCAGGATATTCAAATAATCAAGCCAACTTCTGTATTTCCCTACTGTTGTGGTTTCTTTTGCATATTTCTCATGTCAATGCATAGTGGCCCATATAAAATCTATACTTGCAGATATGTTTTGACCATATATCTTAAGGGGAAAGTGCTGTATTGTTGCCTGTGTTACTTCCCTGTAGGTCATTGGTTTGTAGTGATGCATCCACCAAGATGGTGGCCATCACACTGCCATAGGTATTTTTCCGTGGGCCTGATACACAGTCCATTGAAGTCAGTGAAAAGACTGCCATTGACTGTAGTGGGATTTGCATCAGGCTCTATATGATTATATTTGAAATCTCTTTTGAAACACACGGGTGTCAAATAACGCCCTTTTTAAAGATAATGTCCGTAACAAAGTTTGTGACTTTTGCATAATGAAAAGGCAGGTCCTTAGTCTAGAACTTATGCTGTGCTGGGAAACGTATGGGTTAGGCTTTTATTAAACACTTTCTGTTACTAATACTCATGTTGAAACTATTTGCCGTCATGAAAATAAAGGTCTAAACAAGCACCTTTGAGAGGCTGCATCTGGGCTACATCAACTGTAATTTATATCTCCCTAGGAATGGACGGACGAAGTTTTCAGTTTGGCAACAAACCTGCTGGCACACAACATGTCGAGGGATGCATTTCTGGAAAAAGCGTAAGTAGCAGTAATATTTATTGCCAAGGGTGTTACTCCTTGTTCTGAGTCATTTTCCTTTTTCTTTTGTCAGCCTTCTTACCATCTATTGTTTATATTTTGTTGGCTTGTCAGTTCTATAAACATGGATTTTCCTCTCTTGCTGAGTTCAAAAAACTGATATCTAAAAAAAAATCAGGGAAATATGATTTATTTCTCAAGCTATTACCTAGGAAACGTGGCTGGAATACACTTTTCAATGCCATTGCATTCTTCCTGCTATGCACACAGAGAGTGACGTCATGTATTGGCACTGCTGCTCAGGGTTAAAAACAATGCATTTCAGCCTGACCCACTTCTCTGGTTTTTTTCTGTGCTATCTATTATTAGTCAAAGAATGAGAAGTACAAGATTTCCATTTTCCTCCGTCTGATCTCTCGGGTCTCAGTACTCAGTAGAGAGAAACTGTGAATCTGTTCGTCTAGATTCGTTGACACACAATACATTGATTCTGAGTGTTGTAGGACAAAGTACAAAGGTGTTTATCAGAAGTTCGTAAAAATAGCAGGCACTTTGCAAATTGAAGAAAAATAGTTGAATAAATCCAAGATTACTAGGTGTCATGTGGATGCACAGGCAGAGATAGTTTTGTTTAAGTGACAGTGCTGAGAACTTCATGATAGAGCCTGCCAGATTAAGATGATGATTCCTGGCCAGTGTTACCTTACTTGCTTTATCCTGTAATAAAGAGAATTGCATTCAAAGTTCAGGCATACAAGTCCCTAGCGAAATGCAGCTCCTGTTTTCCAGAGCTTGCCCCAGAGCATTGCTTGATTCATTTGCTGAAATGGTTGCTATTTGTGGGGCTCAGAACATGACAATTTTGATTCTTCTTTGAATGATGGTCTCCCTTGTATTCCATTGTGGGTTATGCATGCGCACTATGAACTGGGAGTCGGAGAATTTGAAAGTGGTTTTGGTTGGTCTGTGCATGTGCCCTGACTCATCTCATGCTTCGACAGAGATGATAAAGGATGGGATGGACTGACTGTGTCTTCAGTTCCTTCTTATTGCCACATGGTCTGGGTTGGAACCTCCAAGGTCCTCATCTCTGATGCAGCTCTAATACTTTTAATTGTACATATGTTTATCAGTTTTAGTCATAGTTTTAATCATTCTACTTACCTTTAGTAATTTACCAGTTTTAACAGTTTAGCATAGAGTTGAATTTGGGGGGCCTTCCTCCATTCGGGTACTGAACTAGGCCCAGAACTCCAGTCTTCAAACGCTGCACCTCCTCCTGCAGTCCTTCCCAGTCAGCGAAAACCACCAACGCTGCCTCTACTGCCTGGGAGACTCTCACATTGCATCTGGGTGTCAAGTGTGTCAAACTTTCCCCCGCCATGCCTGAGAAGTTTGAGCAGTAAGGCCTTGTCTTCACTACAGAGTTAAGTTGACTTAAGTTACATTGACGATCAAATGTTGCTTTATTTACATTGATTATGCACGTCCACACAACGCTCCTTGTGTCGTCAGAGCACGTCAACAGTTTGTGCTCTTGCATTGGCAGATAGATCATTGCATCATGGATAGCTATTCCACCGTGCAACTCTCCATCCTCAGTTGCTGGGAGATCTGAGAATGGATCACAGTTCACCATGGGGGCAGGCTCACTGTTTCATTATGCAGTTCTTTCCATCCCATCATTCCATGGGCTTTTGACTTCACTTCTTACCGCTTTTGAACAGCCCCTGTAAACTGTGCACCTGCCATCTCTGCCTGAAAGCATGGATCCTGCACTGCTCTCCAGTCTTGTGATGAGCATTATGAACACAATGAAGCTGATCTTGCAGTATTTCATGAGCTGCGAATCTGATAATGACACTGTGGCATCCTGCTGTGTGCCCTGGAAAGAAACAATTCAAGATTTCTATTGGCATTCACGATTGTCACCTTCCTTGTTGATATCACTTTGGTGAGGAGTGTTGGTGAACTCGGAGCTATGATGGCAGACCTGCCATTTACAGTATTCCACAAGGATAAGGTTTTTTTATGCCTATACCTGACATTTTTACTAAAGACAGTCTTCCCGTTTCATGTTAACCAATCCATTCACCTACCTGTTTTCTTCCTGAAACCACACACATCCACAGAAATACGTAGATTCGATTCCCTCAACATCCAACAGGCTTCAGCCATTTACATGCAGAGAACAAAAATGATCAGGAAGTCCCCTAGACCATTTACTGAGGTAGTAGAGAGAATCAGGGGACACACCATCTTCAGATGGATTTCTGGCTACATTAAACTCTGCTACCAGCTGTAAAATCAACCTCTCCACCTGGGGAGTATGGGCTCATTCCACTAAATCTCAAACAACGAACGTGGCATCCCTTCAAGACATGCCTCTCATAGATGTATGCAGAGCAGCCATGTGGAGTTCTCTTCACATGTTCATAACACACTATGCCTCAGTGGAGGACTTGGCAGTTGATGACCCTTTTGGCACGGCGGTTCTCTGCACAACCCTTCCATCCTCATTCTTGCACCCTCCTCCGACTTAGATACTTCTTGTCACTCACTCACAGTGGAATATAATAGGGACCATCACTCAAAGAAGACGACAAGCTGACTTACCTGTAATGGAAAGTCCTTTGAGATGTGTGCTCCCTATCTGTATTCCACTTCCCGCCCTCCTTCCCCTCTGCTTCTGATGTGTCAGATTCATGGAGGAAAAGGAACTGGAGACAAGGTTGTTCTGCCCCACCCTTCATCCCCTTGGACGGAAGCACAAGGCAACTCAGGACGCATGCACAAACCAGCAGACACTATTTCTAAATTGTTTGACTCTGGCCTAATGGTGTGTATGGAACTCACAAGGGAATTACATTTAGGGACCACGCATCTCAAAGAACTTCCAGTGACAGGTAAGTAGCCTCTTCTTTCAGCTCTTAGCTCATAATACTAACACTAGACTGGATTGCACATGGTAGACACAACCCTGTGTTGAGGACAGAGCAGAGATGCAGTGGAAGCACATTGTCTGTGTATGTACAGGGGCACACAAATTGCTACAACTGTAAGATGTGTAGAATAGCAGGCAAACATGGTATCTCCAAGCCTTTTATTTTTCCACTCTACTAATAGCTCATTTAGGTGCTCTAGGGTTTCCAGGACCCTTAAGCACAGATGCCAAATCAGAAGTTATTCAAGGTATCTTAGGCCACGTCTACACTGTGGTGGGAAGAGGTTCGACCTAAGATATGCAACTTCGCGTAGCTGAAGGTTGATGTATCTTAGGTCAACTTACCTGGGCATCCTCAAGGTGGCGAGTCGACCGCTGCCGTTCCCCCATTGACTCCGCTTCTGCCTCTTACGGCGATGGAGTTCCAGAGTCGATGGAGAGAGTGCTCAGAGATCGATTTATCACATCTACACTAGACATGATAAATCGATCCCTGACAGATCGATCACTACCTGGAAAGAATTGTGGCTATAGAGCAAGGTCCTCAGGTTTTCCATAAAATGTACCAAGGAGTTCTGGGAGAAGGAATCCCAATCAGGACTGGTCAGGATTGTTATAACACCAGCGTTGCTCTTTCTTGTGATACCATCACAACAGTTGAAGCTTTACATCAGGGGTAGGCAACCTATTCACAGGTGCCAAAGGTGGCACGCAAGCTGATTTTCAGTGGCACTCGCATTGCCTAGGTCCTGGCCACTGGTCTGAGAGGCTCTGCATTTTAATTTAATTTTAAATGAGCTTCTTAAACATTTTTAAAACCTTATTTACTTTACATACAAGAATAGTTTAAAGATTTATAGAAAGAGACCATCTAAAAATGTTAAATTGTATTACTGGCACGCAAAACCTTAAATTAGAGTAAAGAAATGAAGACTCAACACACCACATCTGAAAGGTTGCCAACCCCTGCTTTACATAAAGAATACAGCTGAGAATCTCAGCTTTCTTTTAATTAAAATTATAAGCTTCTACCCTGCTTGGATTCACAGAAAAGCTTGTAAATGTGAGCTCAGGACCCCATAAATCTGCAAAAACAGAAGGCAATGAAAAAGAAGCCCAAATGCATGCATATTTTGAAAATTATTGTAATTTTTAAGCCAGTCACATGATCTTGTAATGTTTGGGTTTGGCAGTACTGTGTAGCACAGGATGTCTGGCTTCCTAGATACATCTCTAAAGACAAGGATTAGTGAAACCACCTAACAGTTATTCCACAGGCTACAGTATTAGCACTTGCTCTGTTTTTGACAGTGCTGCTAATGTTCTGATCATGCAAATGCCAGCCCCAGGAAAGGGTGGGTGGGGATGTTAATTATATTCTTTATGTTACAAAACAGAAAAACAAAACCCTTAAACCAAAAAGCTTACCCCAAAAGCTCTGCTATTTTCAGACAAAGAGCTGATGCGGTAGATAGATCCTTACACAAGTATCCCTCACTCACGTGGACAGGCCCCAAGGAAGGTCTGACTCTCACTGACTTCCACAGGCCTTGGATCAGATCCTGTTTGTGTGAGTGGGGACGTGCATGGCTTGGAAAAAAAGATGTATTCTCATCCCGATGTTCAAATGGGCATGGCATGGGTAAAGCTGTGTGGATTGGGATATAAATAAACTTTAAAAGGTCAGTCTATGTAGTTCATTTAGTTGCCTGTATCTAGGCAAATTTGGTAGATAATTAACAGACTTGTGCTACTTTAACCCATTTGATCATCACAAGGCTTTCAGGCTGACACCGTGTGACATGACCAGACTGGTAGTCAGGTCATTTAGCACATTGATTCTAAGTCTTTGAGCCGGCTCATGTTTGCTAGAGGGGGTTTCATGCTCCCACTGGTGCCAGGATGTTTAACTGGCTGTGGTTGGACTTGTTTCCATCTGACTAGTGATATGCAGACCAAGGGCCACGTTATCACTGGTTCTTCCATGGGTGTGCAGTGGGTGGGCCAGGGACAATGGCACACACAAGCCAGGGACAGTTACAATTCCTGCGAAGAGCGTGGCCCCTACTAGCCCATGGAGAGGGGCTGGCACAGCGTTGGCCCCCTGTTAGCCCTGTCCCTACCATGGCTACACCATGCCAGCTTGATCAGAGCTAGCATGGTTCCATCTTGTTAAGCTGGGAATGATATCTCCGAGCTCCAATGTAGAGAGAACCTCTGATTCTGAGTGTTATGGGTTTTGTTTTGTATTCATGTGCACTGCTGGTTTTTGCATTGCTCCATATGGAGGCAGGCGATGTTTCTCACTCACCGTTAATGTTTGTTAATGATGTCCTGCACGGTTTTTTCACACAGTACTAAATGAGCGAGTCAAACTCGCAGACTGATAGAAACAATAGGGTTCAACTGTAAGCGTGTTGGAAAAGCTTTTAAAGGGAAAAAAGGCATTCCCTTGTTTTTTTTTCCTCTACAGTTACACAAAACTGAAGCTGCAGGTCACTCCAGAAGGACGTATTCCTCTGAAGAGGTAAGTTCTCCTCTCCTTTGTTATTAAACTGGATATTTCAGACTTTTGAGTGATTTTACTCTTTAGAACGGTGTCCGTATATAGCCCAGCTGCCAGTGCAAGCCGCTTCCTCACTGCTGTGCTCCACCCTAAGCTAACCAGACCACTTTTGAGGGGAGTGGGAACCAGTTCTGTCTTCATGGGCTGTGGATGAAGTCTAGGAAGGTTGCACTTCTGTATCTGATTCTAAGACTACCCAATTAAAATACCAAAAGGGAGGGATGGTCCAGTGGTTAGGGACCTACGTTCAAGTCCCTTCTTTGTCCTAAATTGCCTGTGTGATTTTGAGCGTCACCTAGACTGTCTGCACCTCAGTTCCCCATTTGTAAAATGGGAGAAATAGCCCGTCCCTACCACAGTGGTGGTGTGATGATAAATATATTAAAGATTATGATGTGCTCAAATGCTACTGGGATGAAGAGCCATATAACTATGTTAGATACCTGTTGTGATGGTGGCTTTTGTGGTGGGAAGACTGGTAAGTGGGCTGACATCACCCAACTACTTTAACATATGCCACTGGGCACCCAACAAATGGTAATAAGTGTTGATGAACTACCATTCTGGGCTGGATTTGAGCCGGTGACCTAGAGGTGAAAGGAACTGATCACCCCTTTCAGATCTCTTTCTAGCCTCACCCTTTCTGTCCCATCTACGACTACTTTCCCCATTAGCTCCCAGCATTAAGTGTTTATCTGGTTGGAATATTTTTATTTCTTTTTCTTTTTTGTTAAAGTGTTTCTGTTTTCAAGATCTAGCTATGAAACAAAGGATGAATGCCCAAGTTTTCCAAAAAAGTCACTTTGCTGTGCAGTCCATTAGCCACGCCCAGCTTGTTTCGATATAACGCCAAACAGTGTGATGTGCCTTTGAAAAAATCCCTGCTTCTTTATTTCCATTTTGCAGCATATACCGCTTGTTTTCCGCTGACAGAAAGCGAGTAGAGACTGCATTAGAAGCGTGTAGCCTTCCATCGGCCAGGGTAAGCATTCAAATATCTTCTTGGCCTGCTCTGAAGTATTGCCAATTCATAGCTGATTCCAGTGGTGTTTTCTCAGGGGCTGATCATGCCCCTTGAGATCTGCCCAACGAACAAGCCCTTAGCCAGTGGCTCTTCCTTACCTGCACAGAAGATACCCCTGGATTCTACAGATGTCTCTCTGCTGCTCTGAGTATCTTTGCTGAGGAGTTGGGAAGGGAACAGAAGGAAGTGTAAGTGAGCTGGAGGGAAGGGTATAGGATTGTGTGCCATACACTGTGGAGATGCCATGAGAATATAATACAGTCCCTGACTCTATTACAGAGCTTCAGGGCTCATTTTTACTGCAGTGCTAGCTCAAGGTATAATTGGAACATGTCTCCTATCCACACACAGAAGTCTCTAGGTCAAGTTAAGTGGTGCTTTAAACACGAGCTAGCGAGCCTGGGGACATTGGTAAAATCTTGAATACAGCTGACACTGGAGCTAGTGGGGACACAGCTATTCTGCATAGCTCATACAATCAATCTAGACTGCTAATACAATTAGAGCTAGTTTAGAATTTTCTGCTGAAGCACTCTTCTGTCACAAAGCAATGGGTTAAAACCGAAGCTGTTCACAAGAAAGGGTTGATGTGGACAAATATCCCAATTGGAAGAAATGTTGAAAAAGAAATTAAAAACATCTCATTTTGATGTTTTCAGAATGAAAAGTTTAGGTTTTTAATTTATTCAAAATATTAGTTAATTTATACTAAAAATGTTATTTTGTTAAAAAAGTCAAAATTTCAATGACACATTTTGAAGTTATCAAAGCTTTTCAAATGCCAAAGTGTTTTTTAGATGATCGGTTGATGGAAATTTTTGAGATTTTGATTTTTCATCCCATTTCGGGATGGGGAAAAAAATCCAAAATCTCAGTAATTCTCACAGGATTGGAAAAGAGTTTCCCACCTGGCTGTAAATGCACTTACTCTGTGCTGCAAATCCAAACTCTCTGTGCATCGTCAGTAGTATTTGCTGTGTGATTTGTTCTCACTTGAGCTAGGATAACTCAAGAGGAGTTAACTCAAGTGTGGATAACTCCAGGTCACTCTGCAGTGAAAGTGAGCCTGTAGTCTCTTCACTGTACAAGAGACTGCACTTTAACAGAGGGATGCCAGCAACAGCTACCACCAAGGTAATCCCTAGCAGCCTAGCTCCAGTGGAGACAGATCTGCCCAGACTTCCTGTGAACACCCAGACTGTGTTTGCGGCCTGGTTCCAAAGCTAATTCCTGCGGGGAGGGCAAATCTGGTGCCCCAGAGCAGCAAGAGAGCAAAACTCCATAAGCCAAACCTCAGAGATCTCATCTCCCACTGATTCAATCAGACCCTCAGAAATCCAGGAGAAAATGGATCTAAAAAGATGGAAAGAGGCTTTGGGAGCTTTTTGCAAGCAGTTTATGTAAATATTTGCAAAATATATGTAAAGATTATGGAAATCGAAACTGATTGTGAAAATAATGCACCGTATACTTTACCGTGAACAACAGATATGTAATTGGTTTTCTACCTTCTCATTTGTTTCTTAAAAAAAAAAGAAACATGTTTGAGGTTTGTTTCCAGGATTGCTTTTCATTTAATTGGCAGTGCAGTTAGCATTTTAGATGAGATATTCAAGAATCACCGAGGCATGCTTTTTTGACTCATTTGATTTAATGTATCTGTTTACTGAGTGGTAATAAGGACAAAAATGATTTCTTAACTCTCACTGAAAGAAACATAAACATTGTTAGAGTACTTGAAGGAAACCACAAGCTCTTTCTGTTATTTATTTAAGTCAATAGTCAATTTTATCTAGAGATTGCTGTATATTTTTTGCTGGGACACCAGTTGGAAAATTATTCCTAGTATAAGGTAGATTTTTTTATTCAGGACAAAAAATGATGTGTCCCATGCAATAAGGAAAACTCAGTTGATTATCTGGGAAATAAAATCTTTTAAAAGAAACACTGTTTTGTGACCAAATCCTCCATGAAAGAGTAAATCCCACAGAGTTAATGGGAAATTTTACTATTTTGACTTCTGCTCTTTCACCTGTGTTCCCATTTATTTGAACCAAAGCAGAATTCTGGGCTCTCAACTTCCAATTTCTGTGATATTTTAACCCATCTTGTGTCCCATAGACATAAAGTTTAGGTTAATACAGGGTAAAATTGAAACTAGTACAGGATACTGTCTCTCGCTGAGATATGTGAATAGCAGGGAATCCTCCTGGAAAAGTGGAATTTGTTTATTTAGTGTATTTTTTACAAAGGTTGATGGGGCACCCAGAACATTGGATGAATGTGTTTTTATATATTTTCTAAAACTCCAAAGAAAGATGTCTCTCTGAGCTGCATAGAAAGGACATTTATGACATACATTAGAGAAGTGTCAGACTCAGAGGACGAGATTTTTCTAAAGTGAGAGTGATTTTGTGCTGCACTTCTAAGAGACTGTAAAAGCCTCTAAGGCACAGCAAAAAAACTAACAATAACAGCCCTGTAGCTCTGGAGGAAAAGGGGCTTAGGAGGGTTTAAGCCACTTTTGCACCACCCTGATTCTAGGTTGCTTCAGGGGCTGATATGGCCCCTGGCATGTAACTTAGGCTATGGCTACGCTGGAGAGTTACAATGGCACAGCTGCACCAATACAAGCCCTCTGGCATTGCCAACGGGAGAGAGCTCTTCCATCAACTTTACTACTCCAGCCCCCATGAGCAGCAGCCACTGTGTCGGTGGGAAAAGTTCTCCCGCCAACATAGCGCTGTCCACCCTGGTGCTTACGTAGATGTAACTTATGTCACTCAGGGAGGTGCTTTATTCATGCTCCTGTCAACACAAGCGGTAGCGTAGTCATAACCCCCGCCTTAGGAGACTGCCTGGAAGTTATAGTAGTCCGAGCTGAGCTGCCTACAGGTGACATCGTGTCACAGAATTCCTGTGGCTGTGTCGACTACAGGCCCAGACCCTTCCCCTGACATGCCACCGATGCTGTGGCTTGTGGAGGGGGCCTCCCAAGACAACGGGTAGCTATCTTACTTTGTTCCTAGGAATTCTCCTCTGGCTGGAACAGAGATTTTACAGTCCCTTTATGCTGCTGTGGAAGAATAATAGGAAAAGGTAGCTCTCCCTAAACGCCTAAAAGTAAGCTCTTCCGTTCATACATACGCACTGAAATAAGGGCTTGATCCGGCAAGGTGGTGCGCACTCTCACCCTGATTCTGCAAATCACTTAAGAACATAAGCATGGCCGTACTGGGTCAGAACAAAGGTCCATCCAGCCCAGTATCCTGTCTACTGACAGTTGCCAGTGCCAGGTGTGAGTGAACCTAACAGGTAATGATCAAGTGATCTCTCTCCTGCCAGCCATCTCCACGCTCTGACAAACAGAGGCTAGGGATACCATTCCTTACCCATCCTGGCCAATAGCCATTAATGGACTTAACCTCCATGAATTTATCCAGTTCTCTTTTAAACCCTGTTATAGTCGCAGCCTTCACAACCTCCTCAGGCAAGGAGTTCCACAGGTTGACTGTGCGCTGTGCTTGACTTGAAGCATATGTGCAATCCTATGAAAGTCGATGCAATGATTCATATGCTTAAAGTAAAGCCCTGAAGCAAGTACTTTGCTGGTTCTGGGTCAGAGTGGTCAGCACCTTGTAGGACTGAGTCCTTGCTGAGGTGCCTAAATATGAATTTAAGAGCTTGTGGCCTGATTTTCCACATTTTTGAGTATCCAGTAGCAAATATTGAAGTCAGGGGAGTGAAATTTTCAAAAATGCCTGGAGGGATTAGGTGCCCAACTGGAAGTTGAGCATCCAACTCCCCTAGGCATTTTTTAAAATCTCAGCCAGTCTTGTTGAAGTCAGTGGGAGCTGAAAAGTGCTTGACTCTTTGGCAAACCGACCGTGCTTCAAATATGAAGTTTATAGCTTTACTTTAGGCACTTTTCTTTGAAAATCTTGGCCATGGAGATTATTTTCTATGCTCCATTTAGCACAAAAAACGGTCATGAATGCAAATATTCACTCACAAATAAAATAACTGACGATTGAATCCTATCATCTGAATAGCTGTTGTGTTGTTAAATTAATAGAGGAATGATACAGATGCTGCAAAAGCAAGTGGGATTCCAGACAAATCAAAAATTATCAGTGCCTGAAATTAATAGGGGGCCTTAATAACAAAATAATATTGAATGCCAGATATACAGCAAATTTAGAAACAAGAAATGTTTTTCTGCAGTGCGAAAAGTAGGGCAGATTGTTCAGAGAACCCAGAAAGAGCTTCGGACAAAAGGTCTTTGTGTGGGCTCCACTGATATGTGGCTGGCTCTCAGGCCAGCATGCTGAAAGGGACAAAATATATTAAATGTTTTTGGCAATGAGGATTTTGCTGTCCAAATTTAGCGAGGGTCTAAAATTGTCTCTTGGGTTATAGAAGCTATTTATCTCCTGTCTTTACCTTTGTGTCATGTGTAATACTGAGCACATTGGTAGGGGTGGCGAGTTGTATGGGTCCTTGGTGCCTGTGCTCCAGGAATATTTACAGCAGGGGGCCCAGCTCCACCAATGTTCGGCCTGGGTCTCTTCCCTGGCCCCACCTGCTGCCCCTATGTACCTCCCCCAGAGCATCTTTTGTCTCCACCTGTCAGCCCCTCCCCCCAGTGATATAAAAGGGCCTGGGGGGCCTCACCACCGCCACCAAGCCCTGCCTGCTCTCGTTCCGCACGCCACTCCTGGAACTCCCCGCCTCGAGCGCCAAATCTGCCATTAGAACTGCAGCCAATGGGAGCTGCGGGGGTGGTGCCTATGGGCAGTGATACGCAGAGACCCCTGCTCGCCCCCCCAAGCTAGGAGCTGCTGCCTGAGGGGTGTGCGAGTCCCTTTCAGGAGTCACCTGAGGTAAGTGCACACTGCTTACCTCCTCTCACACCCAAACTCCTTCTCAGAGCCTGCACGCCCCCTGCATGCAAACTCGCTGCCCCAGCGTACAACCTGCATCCCGCACCCAAGCTCCTTCCCAGACCCTGCACCCCTCTCCCACCCAAACTCCCTCCCACAGTTGGAACCCAAAACCCTCTCCCGCACCAAAACTCCCTCCCAGAGCCCGCACTCCTCCCTGCACCCCTGCCCCAGCCCAGAGCTCACACTCCTCACCCAAACTCCCTCCCAGAACCCTAAGCAGGTGTGGAGGTGGGGTGGAACTTGGTCTCGCACCAAAAATTATACAAACCTGCCGCCCCTGCACATTGGCGATGGTAAATAAATAATACATCCATTTCGTACTTTATTTCCGCCCAGCGGCTTGCATAGGCAGCTTTTTGTATGGCTGTGGACATAAGTGGATGGAAATTCAAATGTGTCTCTGAACCAAATTATACACAAAAGGGGATGGAAACGTAGATCTCTGGTCATCAGGAAAGGTCCCCATCCTGCAAAGTGCTGAGTGCTCTCAAACCCCCATTAAAGCCAATAGGAATGGAAATCCATAGGAATGTAAAGACCCTTCAGTAATCACAGCACTGGTGTCAAAATTGCCCCATGAGAAATACTGACTCATTTAGTGAAGCAATGGCATATTGTAATTATCCATTGTCTAGCGAGTTTTCAGATGCAATGCGAATTGAGGGGCATGCTTCACTGCAGATAGCCTTGCTTTGTTCTGGTTTTTTTACGAATGTATAGCAGTCAGATTTGGGAGAAATGCCTATTGTCAGCTGTGGTACAATTCTTTTTAGATGCTGCGCATACCATTGGTAAGGTATTTTTCTGCCTGGTTCTCTCTAAGAACCATAATTAGGTGTAGCAACTGCCTACAGATTATGCCCACACAAGCATTCAGAAATATCCCAGTGTGCCAAAACAAAGAGTGTAAAGAGCTTTTAGCTACTCAACTCTGCAGAACTCTATTTTTCAAGAATTATCATTATTTGTTATGTGTTGCGCCCCACAATATTTCAAGTTAAATAGGGGTGTCACTATATCTGAAGACCGAATCAATTCATTTGAAGCATTTTCTCCACTTGCTATGGAAATGCAAATGTACATGAGCAAGGAAAATAACTGAATCTCCATTTGTCACCCACATTGTAAGCAAACTTATGAAAAAGTCCAGCTTGGTTATTGATAAAACACGTTGTACCCATCAGTGAAAAACAACTGATTTTTTTAATCCAGAAAGAGAGAAACCCCAAAGCTTTGTCGAGAAAGCTTTTCACTCTGTAAGCATGCATCACATACAGCCGGCAATTCCACTTCAGGGTATGATCTCAGTCAGTCTCACCAGCTAAACAGATTCAGTTTGGGTCAGTTCTTTGATTAGAGGCAGCACTCTGGGTGGCTGGAAAGCTGTGTTGAGTGATCACTTGATTCTCTTCCCTGTGACAGAGTAGTGCAACGGTGCCCCACCATCGTGCTAGGGAGGCAGATACTTATTAACATGCCGTTGAAATGATCACTGAATGGGGGAGCAAAAAGGATTATCCTTGCACACGTGGCCCCAGAATGCACTGGGAATTTGTGCATGCCAACAAAGTTTCATCCAGAGCCCTTGGGTCAGATCTTTGTCCCAATACAAGTCACTTTTTTACCACTCCAGCTAAAGGGGCAGCTGGGCTGTGTGGCTGGGTGAGACTGGAGTGTTCTGTGCTCTAGCTATCTCAGATTCCTAGGGGATTGTTGGACTGTTCCAGCCAGCATAATTTTGAGCAGCCAGGTGGCTGCTCTAGCTTATGTTGAGGGTGGGGCTGGTTTGGCCGCTGGTCACCTCTGGGATTAGGGGAGATGGCCAGTTCCTCTGTGGCCACATTTCACCCCCACGCCTCCATCCCAGCTGCACTGAGTATGAGTTTGGTGAGGATTAGCCTCCATTTCAGCGATGGATTTGATTGTTTTAACAGATTTTTGTATATTCCTATTCTACTTCCCTTTCCATCCGCCCTGATTCCAACTAGAGCATGACTCTGGGCACTGATTGTCCAAAGCCACCTTCTGGTTGATCATGTGTGTTGATCAAAACACTACATGCCTGTGCAGCAATACCTGGTAGTATGTAGGAGGGAATCTCATCACTGATAAGAGTGAAGTGGATAAGGGGAGAAAGATAACTAGTGACAAATAAAACAGAAGAAGATTTAACCCAGTGGTTAATGTGTCCCCCTCTGTGCCAATCCACTGAAAATGTGGGCTTCTTGCTATGTAATGACCTCCATCTTGGCTGACAGCAGGGATTCAACTAGAGATCTCCATAGCTAAAAGTAGAGAATCAGAGGGGTAGCCATGTTAGTCCGGAATTGCAGAAGTGACAAACAGTCCTGTGGCACCTTAAAGACTAACTAAAATTTTAGAGCATAAGCTTTCGTGGGTTAATACCCACTTCGTCGGATGTATTAACCCACGAAAGCTTATGCTCTAAAATTTTAGTTAGTCTTTAAGGTGCCACAGGACTGTTTGTCACTATAGCTAAAAGTAGGAGTCTCTGTAGCTTGTGCTAACGATCCAGGCTAACTGGTATTTATAACAGACTTTCATCCTTTGTGTACTGGGGACAGACAAGGATGCACCACACACGCCCTGAGTGGTGACTTACACATTTCCTCTGCTCTTTCCAGCATCTGAGGCCTACAACTGTTCGAATCCCAAGAATGGGGGCTGACACACAGTCACTGTGGGAGTGGACTGTTGAAAAGAGGAGGCCTTTGTGAAGGAGATGAAGAAAACGTCCCAGTCCCTCAAAGATCCAAATTTGCCCTTCGATCCTGCAGCCACATTTAGCTCCCTTGCAATTATAAAAACGACACTGAGGTCTGGTTAATACACCCAACTTAGGTGTTTATAATAGAAAAGGCATTGAAGGTGGTTGCTGGGCCACAAACTGCTGACGGAAAGGTGTCCGGGGCGCAGGAAGGAACAGTTCAGGAAACCTAAGGAAGCAAAAATTAAAAAAGTTGGGAAAAAATCAATAGCCCATTAAGCATAATGAAAATAGCTCTGTGAGTGTGTGTGTGTGAGAGAGAAATACATTTCCAGTTTCCTCAGCAACTGTATGTGCATATGCAATCATGACACTTTTCTGTGGTCGTCTGTATAATTGGCTTACTTTGAGGCGCTTTTGCTGCCCACGCTGTGTGGAACTGACTGGAGGATGATAGGGTCTGAGGCAGACGCCTGTGGTGGGGCATGGCAAGTTGTGTTGGGGAGAAAGGTGACTTGTTTTGAGCCTCGCTGTGCCATGGAGCCTCGGGGCTTCTGTTACTATAACTGAGGGCACAGGCACCTGGGTGGTGGAAAGCCCACCCAAAGGAGGGCTGCAGAAGTACAGGCAGTTCCTCTTTTGCCTCACAGGACCCTGAGCCAGCCAACCCTAAATGTGAGTACCTTGGATAGGGAGAAAGACAATGGGTAATATACCGGTCAGCACATCCCCTAAGCAGCCTGTAGCACTGAGCTTTGGATGTACCCCTCCCAGCAGAAACATCAAGGGACGGTGCTGATACAAACACCCACAGGTGACTTCCCCTAGGGGCTCAATGGATCCCGCTAGTGCAGGGGAGGGGAGGACAGTCACGCCTATGGCACATTTTTAGCAGAAAAATACTGAAAAGTTCCCTTTCTTCTAACAAAAGCTTGAATAAACACTTCCGGTTCCCTTGGCAACAGTGCTAAACAGCAGAATAAATAATAGCAATGATTTCCTCTGTCGGCGGCTTGCTTCTGACACAAGTGGGCTCAGCAGCATTTCCAGGGAAATGGCTTTGCATCCGATCCCAAAACAGTGTCTTCTCACTGATCGGAATCATGTACTTAGTTTGGAGGTATGGAGGAGTGTCACCTGGTTCTGTGGTCTTTCCACAGGCACTTCCCTGGGGATGGATCCCATGAAGGGAATTAGGGATCAGATCCTCGATGTGTCTATTCCACATTTTTGCATTTTCAGTTTTGTTCTGGCTCCTTAGGAGGTTTCCTCTACACGATGATAATTTTGCATGCCCTCCTCCTTTCTCGGAAGAGTTCAGTGAACTGATGCAAAGGCAAAAGTCAGACGATGTGAAGCTACTGGCCTGCTTTGGGGCTTGTATCATCATTTAGGCCTCCTCTCTTTTTCCTGCCCCAATGGATGTGTGAAGGATGCAGACCCTGCTCTTCCCTGTGCTCAAGGACTGGGATTGGATGGGCACTTTGAGAAGTGTCAAATAGGAAAAAAGCTCTTGCAGCCACCTGAGTCCCATGCAAGGGCCAATCACAATAAGGCTCAAATCTTCTGTGCTATAATGAAATACCCCATGCATAAGAGCAAACACAATAATCCTATTCTTTTGGAAAAGCTCTATAGAACGTAATAGAGATTATAAAAATACCATGTAGAAATAGAGTTATATAAATTACTCTAGAGACTTACAACATTTAAGAAATCTATCTTTCTGTAGGTTTTGGAGCCATTCTGCAGAATTCTATAGTATTTTCTATTAAATTATATTGGATGTTAAAACAAACAAATGAACAAAAACTTTCAGAAAGGCTAAATTCTGTAGGACTTTTCCAGAAGAAGAAGAATTAACCATGTGGCCAGAGTAAGTAGTGGGAAATATTTGTGCTGTCCTTGGACAAGACCCAGGTATTAATTTTTGCTCAGGGTTCCAGTTCATTCCCTGGTTCTTCATATGCTCCAAGGAGTCAAGTAACCTGTTGCAGCTCTATATGCCATACATAGTCGTAAAGGAAAAGTATCAAGGCAAGGTTAGGAGGTGCAACCTGGATTTCACCCATTCCCTTCCCCTCACCACTCCCCGCTCACCTGTGTGGAGCTGGAATTAGCATCTACATGGAGGCTGCTCCTTCACCCATTCTGTGGGTAACTCACATAGGGGGAGAAGGGAAAGTTTTGTGTGTTCTCACACTTCTGCCTGGGTGCATAAGGTAGAAGATAATCTTGTCTAAGTCATACAACAAATCGCCAAATTACTGAAACTGAAATGATTTTATTTTTTGTCAGAAGATATAGTCTTAAAACTGTTCTGTTACTCAGAAGAATTAATTATTCTGCAAAGGGAAATAATCTTGTAATGACCCGCTTATAAACAAAATGTGCTATTTCTTTACTTCAGTGTTTTTCCCCCCCTTGTTTCACAGAATGATTCAATCCCTCAAGAGGACTTCACCCCAGAAGCATACAGAGTATTCCTAAACAATCTCTGCCCTCGGCCTGAAATTGACCACATCTTTTCTGAGTTGTAAGGACAGACACTTTCTTTCCCCCTCCTCCACTGATTTTCTCTGGTAGCGTTGGCTAAGTTATTTAAGTACAGCATCACAACAACTGCCAAGAACAGATTTCCATGTCAAGCAGGATTGTTATTTAACATAGGAGGTGAATGTAGATCAAAGGTTTCTTCCTCCAAGCTTTAGCCACTGTTTTGAATGGCCAGCATTTTACAGTAATTTATTCCTAGAGGAATAGAACTGCCAGGCCTTGTTTCTCAATATGGATTATGATAGTTTAAGCTTCAGTGAGAAAAAAAGGAGAGGAAATAAGTATGAGAACAGACATTAGATATCAGTATCTAGAAACCGCTTGAAGACTAATTAGGAGTTGGCATAAGAATACAATAGCGTTGAGGATTCATGCATGATGGAGTTAGAGATCATATGCCTCATTACAATATAAATTAAATTTGCAAACAGCTGTACTTTTGTCATCTCGTATTTTCAGTTTTTAAACACCTGAAAGCCATACGACTTTAGGTGAACTATTTCACATCCTCTTTTTCTGGGACTGGATCCATAGAGCTTTATGTTTCTTTGGCGAACCTCACAGAGCCTACAGGTTTAAAAAAACTTGCTTTGGTTTCACTGACATTCCTATACACATCTCCATCCTCCACAAGATATTGACCTGCTGTCTCACTACTATTGGCGATAAATATAACCCCGGACTAAGTGGATGCAACGCTTCTTGATTTCACTAAATGTTACACCTGCTTACTCCAGAGCTAAAATTGGCCCCTGGCAAGCAAACAGACAATGGCCTGTGGCTACTCCTCCAAGATTCACTGTACTTCTCAGCTCCAACACAGCCTCTTCTCCTATTACCAGTGGAGCAGGAAAATGGGGCAAGATGGTAGCCAAGTGGATGAGATGTTAGTTCCTAAGACACAGCCCAAGAGCCATCAAAGCATATTCACAAGCTTCTATTTGAAACCCATGTGTTCTTGCTCTGTTGGCCTTTTTCTCCCCAACCGGTATGGTGAGATTTTCATAAGTGTTCAGCTTTGGCTGAACCTTCCTCCCTTTGAACTTAATGGAAAAACCTCCACTGATTGCAATAGGAACAGAGTCAGGCTACCAATAAATATTTTTGAAAATGCTACATATCGTAATCTCCTTAGGTCCCAATCCTGCCTTCATGCAGGCACATCCTAGTGCCCAGTATCCATATGGTGCTCATTGGGGCCCTAGGTGGGTTCGGAGGTTCATCTGCACAAAACCTGTTGCAGGATCATAGCCTGAGATTGTCAGCTCCTTGGGTTGGGATCTGTCTTTTTGTGCCTGTTTTGTAAACTGCCGAGCATACTTTGAGGGCACTGTAAAACAGGCAAATAATAGTATAATAAATTCAGGGCTTCTGTCCTCCAGCAGAAAAACCTAATAGTTAGGCCTGGAATGCCAATGGTACTTAAGTAACAGGCTCAGTAATACAGTATTTCATTTCCTCTGATTTAAAAAAAATACTCCCAGTAGAGGAATCTAGGAGTAGAATTTTCAAAAGCTCTCAGCAATGGCCTAATTTTCTTTCACTGACATCAACAATGCTGAGCCCTCTCACTGATAAGTGTTTAATGAAGAAAGTTTGCCATACAGAGTCATAAAGTAAATGAGTTAGGAGACTTAACACAATATAATTTTTTATTGCCTGGTAGTATGAATCTTGTTTCTGTTTCCATGAGAAGTTGCAAACCATTGAACAAGAATGCAAGGGAAAATATTCTAATTCCTTTTTTTTTTAACCATCATTTTTCTCTAGCGGTGCCAAGAGCAGACCATACCTTACTGTTGATCAGATGATGGAGTTTATAAATTGTAAGCAACGTGATCCACGGTTAAATGAAATCCTTTATCCACCGATGAAACAGGAGCAAGTTCAACAACTGATTGAGAAATATGAACCCAATAATACTCTAGCAAAGAAAGGTCAGTAGTTTTGATAGTCTTACTGTATTCAGTTTCTGGTTTGAAACAATGAACAAATTATACTAGAGCAACACGCTGGAGCAGACATTGGTTCAGAGGCTAATCACATTTCCAAATAGCTGATTTTAGACTTTACAGTCTTGTGAGACTTGATGTAGTTAATATTCAAATGAATTTTGTTGGAACTGATGTTAGGAAGGATGGGCTGGTTTCCCTGTTTTCTTTTCAGTATGTATAATTGATAGTTCAGAATACTTCCACTGATATGTAAATTTCAGCACAAACAGCACTATGACAATAACTATTTTCTTGCATATGAAATGTTTGGGAAATGCAAAACGTTATAAAACAATCAGTGGTATTGAATCTGAGAAAAATAATTCTATCGCCTGATAATTGTAATAACAATAATAGCATAGCAATCTATTTGCTGATAAGGTGGTTATACAAAGCAGGCTTTGGTAATAGCAGAATGTGTTTTTTTGTCACAATCACAGAAAATTCTCTTTTGAAAATCTTGAACGTCGTCTGGGCTCAGCTGGGCATTTTGCCAAAAGCTCTGTGAAATCCTATTCCACTCTCAGCAAATAGACTTTTACTACCACCCTGAGTCTTAAAATAACATTGATTTTACACATGCATCTCGTTTTATTCTGATTCATATATTCTACTGTCTACTTTCTTTTTCAATGTGTTTATATCATAGAATTTTTATGGGTGTGGGAATATCCTGAAAAACAGATCTGATGTGAAAAATCATATTTCAATTCAGAGATACGGGACCCAGTCCTATAAGTTGCTAACCGTCTCCTCAGAGGTGCTGAGTACCTTGAATTTCATACCCTTATCACTTTGAATGATCAGATTCAGAATAACCACCAAAAGAGACAAAGCCTTAAGCCTTGGAACCTCAGTTTAAGAAAACTCTCAGGGCCTGATCCTCATTTACATTGTCCAGTACATTGGCACCAATTTTAATGTCCCTTTACACTGCAAAAGGGGGTGTTAAGTCCAAAGCAGACTGCACAGAATTACAAAAGGATCTCAAAAAACCAGGTTACTGGACAACAAAATGTCAGGAGAAATTCAATGTTGATAAATGCAAAGTAATGAATATTGGAAAACATAATCCCAGCTATACATACAAAAAGATGGAGTCTAAATTAGCTGTTACCCATTCAAGAAAGAAATCTTGGAGTCATGGTGGATTGTGCTCTGAAAACATCTGCTCAATGTGCAATAGCAGTCAAAAGAGCTAACAAGGAAAGGGATAGATAACAAGACAGAAAATATCATAATGCCTTTTTATAAATCCATGGTACGCCCACATCTTGGATGCTGAGTTCAGATCTGGACACCCCATCTCAAAAAAGATATATTGGAATTCAAAAAGGTACAGAGAAGGGCAACTAAAATGATTAGGGGCATAGAACAGCTTCTGTCTGAGGAGAGATTTAAAAGACTGGAACTTTTCAGCTTAGAAAAGAGACAACTGGGAGTCTATAAAATCTTGACTGGTGTGGAGAAAGTGAATAAGGAAATCCTATTTACTCCTCCACATAACACAAGAACTTGGGGACACCCAATGAAATTAAAAGGCAGCAGATTTAAAACAAACACAAGGAAGTACATCTTCACATGATGCATAATCAGCCTGTGGAGCTCTTTGCTGGGGAGATTTTGAAGCTTAAAAGATATGAAGAGATGTGAAATCAACACTGATCAATGGCGTGGGTTCAGAGTCATGGTTTAACCTTTAAATTGAATTTTTGCTTCACGTTCTCTGTGCTATTGCAAGGGATTGTGCAGAGGTTGAACTGGAAAAGGAAAGAAAAAGGTACTGGTACTTCTGCCCACAAAATGAGCTTCCAGTGAGTAGATTATGCAGTTCAGACCATGACATGTCTGCTGTCTGGGCTTCCATTCTCCTAATACACCATTAGGCTCTTCCAGCTTGGCTTTCCTTTGGATGTGGCACAGATGGTCTGTTGGGTTTCTTGGGGCAGCTCTACACTACATCCAGGATCAAGGCTCTGAGATCGATTCACCAGCAGTCGATTGAGCGGGTGCAGATCTGAGAGAGGAGAGAGGAAAGGGGGAGTGACAGGAGTTGCAGGGTTGGAGCCCCCGGGAGCAAGTCAGTGTCAACGTGCCCATCGCATCACATGGTTTTGAAAGAAATAAAATATCACTGTACTTGAAATGAACCAACACCGCTGAAAGTGAATCAAATCCAAACCCAGAACAAAAGAAAACCTCTTAAGAAATCAAAAGCTTTTTTCAACCAAGTGATTTCAATCACTTTAAATCACACCAATATACACAATATACAGTGCTTTGTGGTGGTATTAGAGAGACTTCTAAGACTGCTTACTAGCATTAGGTTGACTTAAATTGCTAGCCTTCAAGCAAATTACATTGCTCCTTCCCCAAATTTTTCAAAAGAGTTTAAATGTGTGCAACTGTTTTGGGTTTTGGTTTGGTTTGGTTTGGTTTGATTTCAGTCACTACTGCTCATTGTCTTGTTTTAGATTAACTGATGGTTTGAAAAAGTGCGTAAAATGAAACACAGACTAAACGTAAAAATAGATATTAATTGTAAAGTGTGCCTTCTTCCTTTGTTTGAATATTATTATATATTTATGTTAACTATTAGCCTCATTTTCAGAACTTCTGAGTACTCGCACATCCCACTGAGGTCAGTAGGAGTTACTGGGCTGCACCCTTGAAAGCCAAGCCAAGTATTTCTCTTGCATTTCTAACTTTCAAAGACATTATTTCCCTGATTTAAATTGCTATATAAAATAGCAGTTACAAAGCTGGAATCAAATTCAAAAGCTTTTGATGGGTCAAGTATCCCATAAAGATCTAGACTTCTAGTTGATTCCTACAAAGATAACAAAAGAGTACCGCATTTACTAATTTTCTCTGTGTGTAATAATGCACATCAAGATGTTGACTTAGGCTGGGTACCCGGAATTTTGAGATGGTCGAAATCATTTGGCTTCAACCTTGCCTGTGCAACTATGCGGTGGAGATGAGGGCTCAGTTTTGTAAAGTGTTGAGCACTCTGACCCCAATCCAATGAAGCACTTCAGAATGTACCAAAGTTTAAATGTAATGGTTGAGGGTACTGTTATGGACAATTCTATTACACTCCACTTTCCTACTCCTCATTTTAGCTCTTTAGGTATGTCTACACTGCAGTCAAGAGGTGTGATTGCTACGAAGACATATCTGAGCTAGCTTTGGTCAAAGCTACAATTACCCCTCCTGACTGCAGTGTAGACATACACTGTGTTGAAGCTCAGTTTTCAGGACTTCGGAAAGCATTGGGACTGTTGTATGCAAAACCCTGATTTTAGGGAGTTACTGCTTCCGATCTTATTCAAAGAGCGAGTTCTACACAATGCTTAATAAACTGACATTTGATACATACAGAAACATTGTAAACAGTATTCAGGATAATTCATAAATAACTTTTAGAACAAAAGCTTTTCGGTAGTAAATCTACTGGTGCTCTTTCTACAGACTTCCACCGCTTTGTCACTGTTACATATATTGCAATGAAAGGTTTCAACGTAACATCTACTCTTGTATACATTAGTAGGACTATAAACACATTCCCCTCTGATCTTCCTGCACAGATGATCTCTGATGGCTTAACTATGGTGTGTGTGTGTGTGTGTGTGTGTGATGGGTTAACTATGGTACGTGTGTGTGTGTGTGTGCCACTTGAATTCTTCAGAGCTTCAGAAGAATGGTACCATCCCAGTTCTTTTCCAAACACTTCAGCCTTGTCACCTAATGGCTGTCTGGGGTTTCTTACACCTAGCAGCATTCCAGTTCTTGGGCTAGTTTAATCACATGAGTAGTCAGAGCCCCATTAAAGTCAATGGTGACTACTTACAGGAGTAAAATACATGCATTATCAGTTAGACTGTAAATTTTAGGGTGCAAGGGGTTGTCTTCCTACATATCTATCAATCACCTAGCACACTTTGTGGCAAAGTAATCTGTTGCTCGGTTAAAATTAAGGTTTTGCAATATCAGCACACGCTTATGGTTGACAATGCACATAGGTCAAGTATATGGTATGTTGTTTCTGGAGGAAGTGTGGGGTTGTGACTAATGATTTGCATGATAACTCTGAAGGAGATTAATGTGTGTAGTATTTCCTTATCTGTTGGAACAGAAGGAAGTTCCTTGTGATGATGTGCAGTCTATCATGGTCAGCAGAAACCTGCTATCTTGGCATGGTTAAGAGACATCTCATAACTTGGTATTTCCATGCTGTTTAGGGCTTGCATAAGATAGATGTCACAGAGGAGCAACCTTAATCCCCTTTAAAGGAAATTTGTGTATATGAAATAATCACCATAACCTTATTGCTAAACATTCAATGTGGGAATTGCCTGAGTTTAGGTCTTTTAAAAAAAATAATCTGTGGTCTGTGAACACATGATGTCAAAAGGCTTGTTACAATTTTGATCAGAGAATGATGAGACTTATATCCTGAGTCCCAGGTGTATGAGCCTTGTTTCTCTGTCTCTGTCTTTGCCTGTGGAGTTTAGAAACTCCTCAAGAACCCCACCCTGTGGATCTATTTTTTTCTGTGAAAATTAAGTTCTGCAGGAGTTCCCACAAGACTATTAAACTCTGCAGGAAAATCTGCAGTGCTCATAAGCTGTGCAGGAATCCCATCCCTGCTCTGCCAGCTTTCATACAAAGCTTATAAAATGTGCAGATGGAACTGTGCAAATATCCGATTTCTCAGGGCACTGGCTGTTCCAAAAAATAAAATGAAATAACAAATAATAATCATAATTAATAGTGTAAACATTTGAAGTTGAATTCATCTTTTTGTTGGACCCAAAACATCTCAGTCAGTTTTAAGCTTTCACATTTTTAAAAAAATTTTATTTGAATAACATGGATGTAAATTTGGAAACAAAGTCATTTGGAATAGAAAATTTGAAATGTTTCATTTTAGGTTTTTTTCCAGATTTTGTTTAGGTTGTGTATTTTTAACCATAACAATTTGGTAAAATTGACACCAAATTGTTTTGATTGATTGCAACCTGCATTTTCCTTTGGAAAAACTGAAAAACTCCACTCAGCTTTATGTCTAGGATTCTTTATTAAAGTTATAATCTTTGCACAATAACACCTAGAAGTTTATTGCTGCTGAAGTGGATCATTTTTCCATCAGCCACCCAGTATAGCTCTAGGCCCTACGCTTGGTGACTTCAATAAATCCAGAGTTCCTAAGCAAAGGGGGAAAATAGTGTAAGCCCTGGGAATGGAGTCTTGAAATGTCTTGCAGTTTCTGCTTCCCTGGCTGGTGAATCAGAACATCAGCTACCCCAAGCACATTTTTGAGACATTAGATGGAATATAGATTTTAAACTTTTCCATGTCTTAAATATGGGCACACTGAAATATTAATTGTGCCTATTGTAAACCCTTTCCTAGGAAAACTACCACATTCTCCATAAACCAGAAATCTGACCAATTATAAAACTCACCAGGGTAACCCCCTTTAATCTTCAAAGAAGAAAGAACCTTCCCCCAACAGCAATGAGTGTTCCTCCCCTCAAACTCCGTCAGCTTCTTGATCAGCCGCCTCATAAATATTGTGTCTGTATCATTGGTAGGGAGAGAGGAAGACAGATAGTTAGGCTGGGGGTTTCAAAGGACTCTATGGAAGGTGTCCAACTCTTATTTCATTTCAACATCCATTCTAATTTTCTTGTGCACGTTTCCTGGTTGTTACTCTTTGCTTTTTAAACAATAAGGTAAATTAATGAACTCCCTGTCATAGATTGAAAAACACTTTTATAGAGTGCCTGGTGCATGTGGAATTTTTTCCAGAGCACTGTTAACCCATCGTGCAGTATACATTTGAATATGAATGTACTTTCGACCCTGTTAAACATCAATATGTTTTTAAACAATTTGGTCCCACTGCTTTAAATCACCTTTCAGTAACTGCTTAAGAGACACCAGGTTGGTGAGGTAATATCTTTTACTGGACCACAAAGAAGATCTCTGTGTAACCTCGAATGCTTGTCTCTCTCACCAACAGAAGTCAGTCCAATAAAAGGTATTACCTCACCACCAACCTTCTGTCTCTAATATCCTGGACCAACGCAGCTCCAATAACACTACATGTAAGAATAGTCGCATTAGAGTCCTTTGATGACTTGATGGGGTCATTTCCTAGGCAACAGTGTTTACAGGCACAAACAAGTACAAAGCAGGTAAGGACCCTGCTGTTGCAGTTTGAAGGAGCTTTAATAATTCAATTCTATTTAAAGCCTAGCTTTTGACATAAGCGGTAGGGCTTCCTGTCTCCAGAGGTCACGGAGGCAGATCTTCCAAGGTTCAAAACACCTACAAGCTGCTCTTAATTCTGATATTAGAAATTAGAGGTCTCCTTGGTTCTGGACATTTTCCATGCTCTGCCCCCATGTTACAGCAAAAGACCTTTCCAGCAATTTCCATTGTTTAATTAGACAACAGAGCCCACCAAAACTGCAGTTCACCAATCTTCACCATTTGTAATTCGCAGAAAGAAAATCTGGCTTCTTCCCGCTTTCTCCGCAAAATATTCAGGGGGTGCTCAAGTTAGCTTCTCTTATTACTGAGACTTAATTAGTGTTACAAACAGAATTGCAGCAAATTTCAGTGTATTCTGTATTATCAAAAATAATTACACGTGAACTGCTCTTGTCAAAATAAAAGAACAAAAAACATTTTTGTAAGGTGCACTCCTTTCTTTTTAGCTGGATATGTTTGACTTGCTTGCTGACTGGTAAAACTCATTGCTTTGCACTAGGTTGCACATTTGCTAACAAGAATCTATTTGAAGTGAAGCCCCTAAAATTCCTACTGAAATGTGAGATCTCTGCACCCTGGATCTTATAACCTCCAATTTGCAAATATGTTACAATGGAAGCACTTCAACTTTCTGAATTATTAACTGGAGCAACATAATAAATAAACAAAGGAAAACAAAGCAATGAAGTGTGCTAGTACTAATGGATATTGTAGGTGCTAACCTAAAAACACAGCAGTGGGAAAATACAGCTTTGTATGTCTTGATAATATGGCAAGGTGTTTTGCTGTTTAATCACGGGCTGTATTCTGAAAGAGCAAGGTTTAGGGTGGGTTCTGCAACCCACAGTACTTATGGTATTGGGTTTTGCCCATTGTCTCTACATTTATAATACTATAGTTTAGTTATAGGGGAAATTCCCTATTCTGTGACATTTGTTGCATATACTTGTAAAACTGGTGCAACTGAGAACAGAAGCATATCTCTGGTCTTCTTGATTCCTATGTGAAGATCATTTTTTTCCCATCCCAGTCTAGCCTCCACCAAAATCATATTGCTGAATTTGTGCCATCACCGTGATAGTATGATGGAGATGTGTCCCAAAACGCTTTAATGAAAGTTTGTCTGACAAGATATAGCCTGTTCAGGCTCCTTTCGGAGGGAAGGGGGAGGGGGAGGAGGGGTCCCCAAACAAACTTAAAATGGGAAATTCATCAATCACCTACAGATGTCCCAAAAATCTGTCCCAGGGTGTAGCTCTTATGTCAGAGCTTCAGTGAGCAAAAAAGGTTCCTTCACAGACTCTGTCTTATCAGATTCCAGATGGCCTGCCTAAGCAGATTCCCTTGTGGCTTCTCAAAGTCAGTCCCCTCCACCTTTTCTTTGTCCTTCTCCTCCTCTGGAACTGCTTCAGCTCTTTGATAAGGAATCAGCTTTTTACGGTGCCTTCTCTGTGCAGGTATCTCTGGTTGGCTCATTTAGCTTCAGACTTCAAGCCTCCTACAGGCCAGCTCCTTCACTCCCTCTCACTCAGAAGTCGAGGGAATCTCTACCATCATCAGCCTAGGTAGCAGCAAAGGTCTGGGTCATCCAAGCGGTTATCCCTGGGGCCACAATCTCTTGTTGACTCCAGCAGCATGGAAGGAACCTGCTAAGTGAACATTGATGAGTGCAAGCACAAGCAATGTACTCTGTGCTCCACTCCCTCGCCTCTTCTGTGGGAAACTCATGATACCTAAAAAAACCCCCACAAGAGCAGTGGCCCAAAAATTCTAAAATAGCCAGCAAAAAAGACAGTAAAACTGCCCAGAATGGGAGGAACTGGGATTTGCTGCTTCTTTCCAGTGAAGCAAGAGGAAGACTGGGAAGAGGAAAGGGGGAGGAGCTCAGGCAGCTGAATGACACTAAAATAACTATTTCCCATTGGCTGCTGCCCTATCTAATCTGCATAGGAGAAGGAGTCCACACCCTCAGCCCTAGTCCTGTGCTACTGGAACCAGGACACACATTACTTTTTCTTTCATTTTTAAAGTTTTCCATTTCCACTGTGGGAAGTTATTTAAAATTTTTCAACGAATACCTGCTTCTTTCCAATGCAGGCCGTCTTGTCTCTTCATAGCCCAACCCACAACAAAATCTTAATGCAGAATTTCTGACAGCACTATTGCTTATCTTAATTGTAACCTTTAAAAGAGCACTACGTAAAGGTACTGGGGAGCTTTTTGTTCTCACTAACAGGGTCTACATGGACCAATTAAAGTGCAACATGTTAGTGCGTTTTAGAAATCACATTCCCAAAGTACTCCATTTACATAAACCCTAGTGGCCCACAGATCCCAGTTTCATTTTGGAAAAATAACTACGTATGCCAATAACGGCATTCCTACAAGACTTTATTTGGCTGAGACAAAACTGTTATCTACTGTGAATCAATGTATTTTTGTCTGTCACTCTAGATTAGAAATCTAGAAATCCGGGTACCGTATACATAAGAAAAAGTCAGAACTAGTTCTGTTTGCAAAGGATCTAATGCCTCTGCTTCTCTCATGTCATAGAAAATATCTTGTACAGGACTGCTTAGTTGTTTGTCTTCCAAGAAGGCATCTCAGGGCCATTTAATTGCTCTAGAAAGGCCTGTGTTATCTTTCATTGTGACCTAAAAGTGTCCAGACATAAGTTCATCCTGAATTTTGGAGATTAGGACTCCCTACCAGGAGAACAAAGAAATATTTTGGGCTTACTGCTTTAAAGACTGTACGTTATCGGGGCCATCACTTTGAAATGAAATGGGAATTGGATAGGGAGTCAGAGAAAAGCACAGAGTTAACAGTAAGATGTGTTCTCTTTGGACTGCGCGATGGAGCAAGTTGCTGAGGTTCCCTATGGCTTTTGTGGTTAATCTCAGCTGGATTGTTCTGTGGTAGTCTAACCAAGAGTCGATGAAATCATTAGTCACAATGTCTAGGTGTTCACTCGGGAGGAAAGGGTATGCGTATTTACACCAGAATGAAACTTAGCCTTCTTGTTTTTGATATTTTTTAATGTAACCCTTTTAAAAAATATATTGTTAAAACTCTTTTGGTTTAATAATTGTAACTGTGATATAAAGTAAAACCAGTAGGCTGACTCCGGCCTGCATTTATGCAATTACCATTAAAGACAGTATAACTGAGATCAAAATTTGGTCTGTGGCTTTGAAAATGTACGTTATAACTTAAAAGTATCAAATATTAGATTGTCTTGTATCAAAGGGAAATTCATAGACTTTGAAGGCACCACTACGATCATCTACCGTGACCTTCTGCATAACACGGGTCATAGGGCCTCACTCAGTAATTCCTGCATCGAGCCCATAACTTCTGTTCGAGCAGCAGCACATCCCTGAAGCAACCTCTACATTACACATCACTTTGGGCAGCATGTTTACATGCAGCTACAAGTGGCAGTGAAAACAGGCTGTGTCCAGGCTGCAATGTGTAGCTATATGTGTCAATGAAAGGCTCTGGCAGAGGGGAGGCAGGGCAGGAAAGGAGTCAGTTGTTCCCTGCTGCCGGAGCCTTTCCCTGTGGCAGAGAAGAGCTCCAGCAGCAGGGAGCTGTCAGGACCTTCCCCTGCTGCTGAAGCATTTCCCTGTTGCAGGGAAGGAGAAGAAGAAGCTTCAGCAGCTGGGGGCTGTGGGACACTACACTGTTAATAAAAAGCAGTGTAGATAGGAGGCCTGGCGTGGGGCAGCAGAGAACATGTAGGGTAGGTACTGTGGGTACATACCCATATCCTTCAGGTGTGTCTTTACTAGTCTAATCCATGCCTCGCCATTTACAATGCAATTTATACCCACGACATGGGGGGCTATGCGTATATGTACACTACACGTTACCAAAAGAAACCTGCTATGTAGACATACCCTTAGAGAGACATCCAGTTTTATTTCAATAAAGAAAAGCAGAGAGGAAAGGGAAGCTCTTCCAGAAGCTCCGTATTCTGAAATTATGTTTTTAGCACACAATGTGTAACCATTAATCACCAGCAGCTGTGATTCCTAGTCCTACTTTCTAGCAGGTAAAGCAGAGATTTTTATAACTTCCTTAGGGAGTTAGAAACCCAACTCCCATTGAAATTAATGAGGCAGCTTTGAAGAACCCATTCTACAGATTTTCTGAGGTGGCTTTGAAAAACCCATTCTACAAATTTAACCTGCTGGTATCAACCACTATTGGGGCAGAAGGCATAAATTCCATAGACTGTGAGCCCCTTGGAGCAGAGTCCATCTTTCTTGAGTGTTTGGAAAGTGCCCAAGACAGAATGGAAATGTCCATAAATAATAATTATCCATAAATTTAACATTATAACATTACTTGCCTGTTTCGTTGACCTGTATTTATTGAAATGAACCATGCACATCTTGGAGAAATTTTGGAAGCTTTGCTTCTTCTGTTCTCTTGTCTACCTTTTACATTTGAGGTGACCATATTCTTCTCGGAGATATTCTGAGGTTTGTGATACCAGAGGCACATATAGATTATAGAGTAGACATTCACTTCACTAGTTCATTTCTGCTTGGTGGATATACATCTTAAGAATGGTAGTAAGTTGAGGAAATGTTTCCTGACTTAAATGCAGCATAAATTGCATAAGGCTCTAAATTCCTCTACCACAGGCAGTAGAGTGAGGATATATTGTTTTCCTTTTGCAGAAACTATCCTGAGACATCAAATTTTAGTTTTCCTTGCCCCATAAGGATAATCTGAAATGATAAAAAGTTGGTGATGCCTTCATTTTAAATGAGAGCTGTACAAATAGCTGATTTTTCATCTTTGTTTGTATTGCTTTGATTTGCTGACTGAACTAAAAACTAAAAAATAGTTTTGGGCCAAACCAAGTGGTTTCTTCAAATTAAACCAAAATGTTTTATTGTGGTTTTGAGCTTTTCAACTTTTCTTAAATAAAATTGTAAAATTTGAAACAAAAAGTTGTTTTGATTGAAAAACAAAATGGTTCATTTCAAAAACGATAAAAGGGAATGTCTTTACTTTTTCGGAATTTTTTTTCTGATCAGCAAACATGACACACAGTCACATAATATTTCAGTTGACCTGAATCTGCATTATTTTGGCATCATCCAAATAATGTTTCCCAGCTCGAATTATAATGACAAAGATTTCTAACTCAAACCAGGCAGATTCTTCTTTCTTTGTTCAACTAGCTCTTACTCAGCAAAACATTCTAGATTTGACCGTCCTTGGCTGCCGGATGGAGTCATATTTCCACATGGATTAACTGATATTGAACAATTTCTTTATGTACTCAATTAAAGCTCAGACATCTTTTTAATTCCAGCCTTATGTTTTCTCTCCTTATCGACTTGTCATTCACCAACTATTTATTCTGGAAATTGCTTAGAAAATACCATTCTCCATTCCAACAATAATTCCAGTCTTTATTACAACATCTCGAGGCAGCAATACAACATGGAATCTTGCTCTTCTCCTGAGTTATTGGTTAAGATTCCTCTGCAAGATTCTAATTTTATAGTGAGCCTGGTTTTTTTGCAGCAGTGTTGCAGTCTGTGTAAGTCTGAAAGTTGCTGAGTAGGTGTAATTCAGAATAGAATTTAGTGTGTTGTTTTTATCTTTAAAATGTAAAGATCCAGAATATGGTTACCATTCTTTCAGTATAACAGCATGTTCTCCAATATTATATCAGGTCTAATTTTACATTATTCAAGGAAAAGGGGCATCTACCACATCCATTGCGCTACTGTTCTGCAGTTCAGTAGATTCACTATTTTGAAACTTTTTCAAATATTCCATCCTAAATTTTCCATTGCTTTTTCTGTTCTCATTATTCTTAGCTGTTTTTGCTCTTGGCCACCTTAAACAATTCCTCCCCATACTTGTTGTTTATGCTTCAGATCCTTGCTGACAGTTATTACATTCCTCCTTAGTCACTCTTTACACAGGTTATATGTATAGAGCTCTCTCATTTTTCTTATTCCTCTAGATACCTTAGGGAGGTAATGTTATCTAGTGGTTAGAGCATAAGACACAGAATCAGGAGATGTAAGATCTTTTTCCAGGTCATATAATCTTATTATAGCTCCATTTCTGTCATGAAATGGAAATAATAGTGCTTACATTCATGTTTAAAGCATTTTATGATGCTTGGGTAGAAAGTTTTATCCTGGATGCTACATTTCAGGAAAGATGTGGACAAACTGGAGAAAGAAGAGCAACAAAAATGATTAAAAGTCTAGAAAATATGGCATATGAGGGAAGATTGAAAAAATTTAGGTTTGTTTAGTCTGGAGAAGAGAAGACTGAGAGGGGACATGATAACAGTTTTGAAGTACTTAAAAGGTTGTTAAAAGGAGGAGGGAGAAAAAATGTTTTTAACTCTGAGGATAGGACAAGAAGCAGTGGGAGTCTTTCAACTGATTTCAGTGGGCTTTGGATCAGATCCTATGTTTTAGTTAGTTACACTAGTTCCAACACATAGAAGGCAAGAAAGTTGCAGAGGTATCACTGAGGGCATCATTTGAAAGCTTTGGGACCACACACGGAATGATTTGACCCCTTGAACTCTTATTAATGGTAATGGTGAGTGAGAAGGAAACAAGCCAATTTAATTCTCTTTTCACAGCAGCGTACTGCACTTTATCTCAGGGAGCTGGAGAAAGATTACATTGATTATTTTAAAGAAATTAAATTGGAACATTTTTAAAGACCTGCGTTAGAGCAAAAAAAAAAAAAAAGAGCTTAGGGTAGTGAAAGAGATAAAGATACAACAGAGGCCTAGTGGGAATTCCCCAAGGAAGGTCTCTATAATCAAGTTCTATACTTCAGTTTCTTATCCTGCTCCTTTTCAGACCCAGGTCTGTGTCCTCATGTTTGTAGAAGAGCACAGAGAACAGCAGTTTCACTGTGGACCTGACTTGCTGTAGTTGTTCGCTTGGCCGGTTCTCCTGGTAATTTTATTGCAGGCTGCCATTTATGAAGAATTGTCTCTCATTGGTTGGCCTTGGCAAGATCATTTACATCGACACAAATGAGCTATTAAATTAGAACCCAGGGGTAAAAGCATCTTTGACATCGGCTGGCTCCATTCCACCATCAAACTCTCATCACTGCAAAATGTGCAATAACTCTGCTGGCATATTGTGTCAAAGTCTGAGATGTCAAGAATCAGAGGGGTAGCCGTGTTAGTCTGGATATGCAAAAGAGATGTTGGAGATGCTGACGAAGTGGGTATTCACCCATGAAAGCTTATGCTCCAATTCATCTATTAATGTCTGAGATGTGGTCTGCCTCATTGTGATGTAGAAGAAGTAGTCCACTGTACCAATGAGCTAGCTGCTAAGCTATGTAGGTGTATAGCTAGCAAGGCTTTGAGGCCTCGCCACATTAGCACCCACTGTTTAAGGCTCCACAGGTATTTGAGGTGTGGATGAGGTATGGAGCTGTGGTGGGGGTATGTTGGGGCATGTCTCCATCCCAATCAAGAGGGGTAACAAGCTCCTCTGGAGCAGAGCCTGCTCCATTTGGAGGAAGCAAATTTAAAAGGGAGAACTTGTCACAGGAAGCACAGGAGCCAGGAGATAAGCTGCTTTGCCTTACAACAGGGTTGCTGGGAGGAAGACAGCATGTAAACATCTGCCACCCACAAGGACTCACCAGACCAGATACAAGCTGATCACTCCAGGGCGGAGTTAAGATAAACATTGGCCCGAGGTTTAGCCATACCTACCTGGCTATAAACAAACCAGACCTCCATAGATTCTCGTAAAGGAAAACTCAGACTGAATGTAATTAATAGGAAGGTTCCTATACCTGGAAATCCAAAAAGACCAAAGTAAGATTCCCAAAGGAGGAAAAACTTTGGAAGAGAAGAAACTGCAAACACCCAAGCGGGGACCAGGAAAGTCCCACCCTGTCCCAGGGAGTGGTGTTAACTCTGCTGGAAACTGTCACAAAATAGCATGAACTCAGCATTTATGTCACGAAGGGTCTGATCCAAGTCCCAGGGAGTCTTTCTGTTGCCTTTGATGGGTTTGGGATCAGATGTGTACTCGCTGGGTAGCAAAGTGCAGCCATAGCAATGCAGCCAATAACAAGGGCAAGTCATTGTGCTGTGTGGATTGTCCAGCCCCCTGATTGTCTGATGATTCACTGGGCTTCAAACTGAAGAAGGTTTCCTGAGTCTTTTTGCTCCAGCTGCGAAAGGGAAAGCATTTAGGCCTCAGTCTGTCGATGATTAATTACTTTGTGTCAGAGCATCCAAGGAGGCTGTAGTCAGATTACCATGTTCAAGCTGTGGACAGGCTCGCTGTTTTCCCTTTCACCCTTCTTCCGATCATTGTCATGAGAAAGAATGATGATTGCGCTATTTTGTAGTCTCACTACCTCCTTGTCACAGGAATAGTTACATTTGGTGTGATAATCGTTGGTGGTTATGAGAAGAAGACATGAGAATTTAAATCTGTTACACACTTAACACACTTTGATTCACTGGCCACATCCTCCCCTCTGATTACAGCCAGATCCTGAAGTCCATGCTCAGACTTAAAATAACTACTTTATGCAGGGAGAGCACATTTTCACCTGATAAACTCAGGCCTTTACAAAAGCCAGGTGCTTTTTCCTTTTCATGGGTGGAGTTGCTCGAGGCATAGAACTTGTGACTTCTGCTGTGATCACAGAGTTAGACAGTGGCAGAGTTAGGAGCAAAGCCCAGATCTTCTATGTTCTAGCCCCATACCAAGTCTGCTAGCTCCTGCAGTTAGAGATATTGTACAGGTTTCTTTGGAGGAGCCGATTAAAACACATCTTCTTCCATCTTGGAACCTGGCCTTGTTAGGAGACATCATCCTTATCCAGCTGTATCGTAGGTTCTTCAAAGGCAGAGAAGTCAGTATTTATTTATGTTTATCTACAAGGAACAACTATGTGATGCACTGAGGGAACAGCCTGAAGCTGCTGGGTTACTTCTATTCATCAAACAGATCTGTAGAGGAAAACTAGACACATAAAATCAGGAAAAAACGTGGGGCGAGGGAATATTGAGAGGAAATGTTATGGCTTGTCCCAGTGGAGCTGCGTGTGTCAGTTCAGAGGAAGTCAAAGCCTAGTGGTTTATAGCTTAAATTCAGCCTCTGTGGAAGTAAGCACAGCTTCACTGAAGTTAATAGTGTAGATCCCACTTGTGCCCAGGCCGAACTTCGTCCTTTAATTTCAAAGGAGTGTTCAAATCGCATTAGTCCTGACACCCTGGGAAATAAAAATGAATGACATAATTACAAAACAAGGCACTAACTCACACCTGCTAAAGGGGTTAGTTAGTCTGAGTTCAAATATACATACTAGAATCATATTGACAAAAGAGAACTTACCAATTCCTTTTGATTGGTTTGTATCCATAGCTTTCTGCCCCTCAGATTCCTGGTATATTTATTCCCCCAGCAGTGAGGTTTTTACTCTGTCCTTATTCAGGCAAATTCCCAGTCAATGCAAAGAATTGAATGCAAACTGAGTTAGGACCTCAGGCTTTGGCTCTAGGGGAACTGGAGGAAATGGGATCAATTAGAAAGTCAATGAACAAACCAAAAGAAATGGCAAAGTAGTACTATTTATGACATTTTATGTATGGGCCGCATATCGGGAATTTTGATGCTTGGCTCTCATTGCAGTGAATGGAGTGAGATCCAAAGTGGGACAGGACGGTCTCTCTGTACAAGACTGTACAGTTGATGTCATGTGGTTAGATCCCTACACACACTTCTGAGAGTTTAAGGGTAATAAAACACATGACAGTAAATGGTATAAATCTAGGCCATATTCATAACTAGTCTAATGTGATTATAACGTGGCCTTTCTCATACGCTACATTCTAGATATGCATTGAATGGAAAAATATGTATGTCCCGAGGATACTGTGCTTAGATTAATGTGTGATTCCCTCAAATCTGTGCTTTCCCAGGACAGATATCAGTGGATGGATTTATGCGATACCTGAGTGGAGAGGAGAATGGCGTTGTTCCACCTGAGAAACTGGATCTGAATGAAGATATGTCTCAGCCATTGTCTCACTATTTGATCAATTCCTCACACAACACCTACCTCACAGGTATAGTACGGGAAAGATCTGATTTCTTATTTTGCAACAATAGACAGCTTATTTGCAGTCATATTGGATGGATCCACTAACCAATTGGGTGTAAATGATCCCACACTCTTATTGTTTCTGAAAAGTAGGGACAACACAGCCAGTGATTTTTATCCTGCTCCACAGAGATGTTACCTCCTTATTCTTATTAATATTGAACATCAGTTGGAAGTTATATAGTTCAGTCAGTGCCCGATCCAAAATGTCTAGTGAAGTGATTGAAAGATCCCCATGAATTTAAACAGGCTCTGAAGCAAGCCTTTAATTTGGAAAAGAAATGGTTCATTGTCTAGCATCCAAGACAATATTTAATTATGATTAGTGATAGGTGAACCAATATGGTAAAATCCTCACAGTAAGAAACTCCCTGCACCCGCTTCATTTTTCCCCTCTAATTGAACCTGAAGCTTTTGTGAGATCAACCTTCAAAATAGATTTGCTTTGGTTTGAAAGATTAGAGAGGTCCAGATTGGCTCACGAGTTTCCTGCCTTTCTGCCCCTTTCTTCTTAAGGAGGGGAGATCTCGCCTGCTAACTGCCTTCAACATCTAGGCTCTTTGATGGTGCAGCCCAATTCTCAGAAATGCTGAGCTCCCAGACGCTCCCATGACATAATTATTAAGGGCCTGATTGGTATTATTTATGCACTAAAGTCAATGGGGCTTTAAAACACTCAAGACTGCAGGAGCAGATCATTACCCTGATAATGCTACAGGGTACATAAAGATTTAAGAGCCTAACTTTTGACTCTCCTTTTTTATAATCTTGACTGTAGGGTTTAGTTCCAAGGAAAAAATTGTGAATTCACAATTTTGATTTTTTAAATTCTATATTATATAAAAATTAAGCATTTTTAAGCACACTTGCCTAAGGGAATTTTGTTTGTTACATTTTATGTTAGCATCGTCTTGTGTTATATTAAACAAGGAAGTAGTGCTAACAGTACGTAGTAAAAATCTGGCTCATATAATTGATTTATGGTTTTTTTAATGCCTTAGTTTTGCAGAATGCTAGGGAGTGCTGATCCAAACACAACAATTCCATGTAGCAGCTCAGTCTAAACAGGGCAAGTGGTTGTTAACTTGAATCTGTTATATATGATATAGTACATTCTGCAGCACCTACTACTGCTGTTGTATAATTAATGAACTGTCAGTATTTCTATTAGACACCCATATTTCAGAGTTTTATATCTTGGCTGTAAATTGTGTTTTATCCTAAAACTTGTCATGCTCTGCTCAAGAGCAGCTTTGTTTCTGCAAATTGGATTAAAAAGAAAATCAGCTTGGCTGCTTAAAACTTATGATTCTAGTATACAGAAAGTTATGATCTTTAGAAGAATTCAGGCGTTCTCAATACAAAAGCAGCTTTCTTTTTATGGATATTTTCCAGGCCCATTGTCTGTAATGTGGACTGGGCCCTACTGATATATAGAAGAATCCATTTAGTCAGAATGGTGCAGTGTTACAAAGAATTTCTATTCCATGGAAACTGTCACTTCAATGGTAGGGCTGTTCTCCAAGGAGCTTTACAGATGTGGCAAGTCTCTCACATTAGTGGATAGGCTCATAGAGTGGGGAGACAATACAGGGTCAAATTCTGCTCTCATTTATGGCCATGTAAATTTGAAGTCCTGCCCAGGGCAGTTACTCTAGATTTACGTAGGTGCAGCTCAGCCCTGGTCTACAGTGGGCGTGGGATCGACCTAAGATATGCAACTTCAGCTACAGGAATAGCATAACTGAAGTCGACATATTTAAGTCAACTTACCGGGGCATCTTCACAGCGCTAAGTCAATTGCTTCTGCTCCCCCGTTGACTCCTCTAGTGCCTCTCACAGCAGTGGAGTTCTGGAGTCAACAGGAGAGCAGTCAGGGATCGATTTATTGTGTCTAGAGTGGACGCCATAAATCGACCCCCGAAAGATCCATCTCTACCCGCCAATCCAGCAGTTAGTGTAAACCTACCCTCAGAACATGATGAAGCCCTAAAGGTCTAACTTAAAAGCAACCAACAGATTGGACAACTAACAACTAACAGAAGCCAGAAAATACAGAATCAAAGATTAAACTTTGGCAGAAATCCAAACTGTTCTGCTTGTATATCGTAAATGTCTCAGGACAGTAAATAATCTTTCAGTACACACCTTAATATCTCAGCAGGAGGGAGGGAGTTACCGATTGTGTTTCAAACTTGCTTTGCCTTTTATGAGTTCTAGTCGGACCAAATTCAAAAAGAATTCCTACCAAATTGCACCACCAGGTTGCTTGACGTGCATTTTGGAATAGTTTCAGAAGATACTCGTATAAATCATAGAATCATAGAACTGGAAGGGACTTCAAGAGGTCTTCTAGTCCAGTCTCATACATTCAAAGCAGGACTAAGTATATATAGATCATCCCTGACAAGTGTTTATCTAACTTGCTCTTACAAATCTCCAGTGATGGAGATTCCACAACCTCCTTAGGCAATTTAATCCAGTGCTTCTTGTTCTATCTTCAAAGGTTAAGAGAACAATTTTTCTCCCTCCTCCTTGTAACAACATTTTATGTTCTTGAAAACTGTTATCATGTCCCCCCTCAATCTTCTCTTCTCCAGACTAAACAACCCAAATTTTTCAATCTTCCCCCATAGATCACATTTGCTAGACCTTTAATCATTTTTGTTGCTCTTCTCTGGACTTGCTCCAATTTGTTCACTTCTGGTCGCATCCAGAACTAGACACAATACTCCACTTGAGGCCTAATCAGCGTGGAGTAAAGCAGAAATATTCCTTCTTATGTCTTGTTTACAACACTCCTGCTGCTAATATATCTGAGAATGATGTTTCCTTTTTTGCAGCAGTAGCCCTCAGTGCTATTTAACATATAAGAACATAAGAATGGCCATACTGGGGTCAGACCAAAGGTCCATCTAGTTCAGTATCCTTTCTACCAACAGTGGCCAATGCCAGGTGCCGCGGAGTAAGTGAACCTAATAGGTAATGATCAAGTGATCTCTCTGCTGCCATCCATCACCACCCTCTGACAAACAGAGGCTAGGGACACCATTCCTTACCCAGCCTGGCTAAGAGCCATTAATGGACTTAACCTCCATGTATTTATCCAGTTCTCTTTTAAACCCTGTTATAGTCCTAGCCTTCACAGCCTCCTCAGGCAAGGAGTTCCACAGGTTCACTGGACTCTGTGTGAAAAGAACATTCTTTTATTTGTTTTAAACCTGCTGCCCATTAATTTCATTTGGTGGCCCCTAGTTCTTATATTATGGGAACAATTAAATAACTTTTCTTTAATCACTTTCTCCACATCACTCATAATTTTATATACCTCTATCATATCCCCCCTTAGTCTCCTCTTTTCCAGTCTGAAAAGTCCTAGCCTGTTTAATCTCTCTTCATATGGGACCTATTCAAAACCCTTAATCATTTTAGTTGTCCTTCTCTGAACCTTTTCATTTGTGGATCAGTATAATTAAAATACTGTTACAGAACAAGTGAAAAAAAGTTGTCATAATTTAAACCAGAAAAAATGCAAAATCATGCTGAGAGTGTTTTAACTTTTGAGATATCAAATGTGTGCCCCGTTTCTTTGTGGGTTCATTGTGCTCAGTAAATCTGAGACAGCTGGCCTGGAATGAGATTTAATAATTAGATTTTATAGATTCATTACAAAAGCTGACAGCCTATTTTCAGGCTAGCCCAGCTACAGTTGTGTTGCTGTTTGCATTCGTTCAGCAGACACTTCGTTCAGCTTAACATGTAAACAAATGCTACTGGATTGTTATCTTATTTGTTAATGTTGAAGGGGTTAAAGGCTTGGAAAGTTGGGAACAAAAGCCTCAGGAACATCTGTGTACTCATTTGAGCAGTGCAAATGGCAATAGCAACCAGTCATGTAATCATTATTAAGGAAGTAGGGAAACCATTCAGTCTAGCAATCCATCTTTATTATGGTTACAGTTATTGCCCTACTAATTATCAATCCTTTTGTTAGTTTTTAAGCTAAGCAAAAGGCATCCCCAAAGAAACACTGTTACAACACAAAGAGACACACGTGCACAGTCTGACTTTATTTTTAATTGTGATGACCATTTTTCTAGTCTTTAGTAGAAACACTTGGCAGTACATCAAGTCCTGATTATTTAGAAGCATTATTGCTTTCTTCCTCCCATCCCCCTTAAGGAAATGCAACAATAAAGAACAAAGGTAAAATCCATTAGGAAAGAAGTAGTTTCTATTCATTCGTACCTGGTTTAAAGAAATCTCCTCTTCGGGGCAAAAAAATATTCCTTTCACCACTGACTTTTATAAAAAAATATCCTTCGGACATTAATTGGCCGTCCTGTTTTGTGACTGATTTCTTCCCAGAGTCGCCTGAGGTTATTGCTATTGTCACAGTGGGGAGTGACACTGCGGCAGCGTTCCCTGCAGCACTGGAAGCCAAGCAGTGATGATCATTATCTATCACAATTCACACACTCATTTAACCTTTAAAATGTATTTTGCCATCTGCCTTTTTGCCTTTTAAGAGGAAACACAGATTCAGGATGCAAAGCTCATCAGTTTTGGGTTAAGTGTGTGTGTATAGACTGCAAAGTCTACCCAACCCTGCTTCACCTCCAATGTCCATGTCCTCCACCTGTGCTCCTAGGCTATTGATCATCTCCCATGAAGAATGCTGGGCAGAATTCCTTGGATACAAGTTCTTTCTCTTCTCCTTCATTGCAACAATATTCCATGGGAAGTCACTTAGCCTATCTGTGCCTGAGGTCCCCATCTGTAAAATGGGGAGAGGAATACTGCACTAATTCACAGGGGTGTTTTGTGAGGAAAAAGCATGTGGGATATTGTGAGGTGCTAAGATACTATGGTAATGAGGGCCATATAAGTACTTCAGATTTTAGGGATGGTCTGAAACCATTTGGAGACACACTAGCTAGGGTAAGGATTATAAGGACTGTAAATCCTCATCCTTTAGACCATGAGATGATCACCAGCCACGGTCAGAAATTCCATCCTGCCCCAATACAGTATCACACAGCTACTGTGTAGGGGTCTTATACTTTCCCCTGAAGGTGAGATTGGCCACTCTGAGTGACCGGTTACTGGTCTAGATGGACCACTGTTCTGGTCTAGCATGGCAATTCTTCCATTCTTACTGCCAGACATAAAACACCCTCATTTGGGATTCACCTCGAGTCTCCTGCTCCTTCACTTGTCAGGTCTGAGTGTGACATGGAGGCAAAACCCACGTGAGTACGTCTACACAGCGGTTAAACACCTGAGTCTGGCCTGTGCCAGCTGGCTTGGGCTGTAAAATTGTGATGCCGACGTTCAGGGGTCCCAGAGCTCAGCCTCTACCATGAGTCCGAATGTGGGTTAGAGGGCATTAAAATTAAGGAGTTGTCCTGAAGCTGTTTATTATTATACAGTTATATTATAAAGCTGTTTTAAAGAGGACAAAGCCCCACTGACATACACTGGTGCTATACCTTGTTCTGAATGGAATACCTGGGGCAAATACAGCCAGGCTGCCAACTTTGAGCCCCATGGCCACATTGTCTAGTCCCCTTGGCTCTTTATGCATGTGCTGTAGCATGTTTTCACACCTATTCCCTTAGAAATGTACTGGGGAAAACTAACCCACACATCACCTCATAACACCCAGTAAGTATAGTCAGACACCTAGTGTGAAATCCACCCTCCCCCCACCATTAAAGTCAATGGGATTTTTACCAGTGACTTTATTGAAGTCAGGATTTCACCCCTGGATTGCACTGTGCAACATATGTGATCAGCATAGTTTGACCAGATGTCCCAATTTTATAGGGATAGTCCTGATTTTGGAGTTTTTTTCTTATATAGGCTCCTATTACCTCCTACCCATCTTGATTTTTGACATTTACTGCCTGGTCACCCTAGATCAGCAGCATGCGCTAGAAGCAGCTGCATACTGCATCTGTTTGAAGAAGTACTAAGGTGAACTTCAGAATACATTCTCCTCCTCCCGAGCCATTCTGCCTTGCACAGGAAGGATGAATCAGGGCCTCACACCTGACTTGCTCTGATCCCACTTCTAGAGAGGCTTCACGTAAGTGCAGGCTTTTGTCCTATACCACGTGACACTTCAGTTGTTTGTTTCTTTAAATCATTGAAATTCAGATCTGAAGTTACGTCTTTGGCAATCAGACACCTCAGGCATATCAGATCTGATGCTGGATGTTTTATTCATCAGATATGAAGCTTACTGCTCTGCAACTATAAAAAAAAAATGAGCTGGCCCTCAGCATAGCTGTGACAGTGATCAGGGATAGTTTAAAAGGCACACCCACCTGGCCATGTGCTGGAAAAACATACCTCTCTGACACGTTTCACGCACAGGGAAGGGGTATGAGCACACAAGCGTACTAGCATAACTTTGAAAATCTAGACCTGAGTGAAAGTTTTTGAAAATCATATTGTTTGCAGGCAAAATGGGTAATCGTAAGCACAGGGCTATGGAGACTGTAGGCTAGGCCCCCTAACAGCCAAAACAGCTGTGATGGATGAGGGGTTAACACAGGGAACTCAAAATCAATGGGTTTTCCCCGTGCAGTTTTGAATCTTGCTCACAGTGAGGGGCTGCTTTCATCTGGGTGTCTTTTTCTAAAATACATGCTATAGGAATTATTTGGGGTGGGGAGGACTCTGTATAGCACAGGCCACAGGAGGTCAGACTAGCTTAGCACAACTGTCCCATCTGGCTTTGAAATCTGTAAAGTGGCATAGTTTAATTGACTTTAATAGTGCAATGCCAATTTGTACCAGCAGAGGATCTGGTCCTGTGTTTACTGGGAAATTCAGGTTTTGTCAAAAATATGTTCCTCCTTATTCAGTGCAATTCAGTAGCGAGTAGAGTACTATGATGCTAAAGCAGATATTGTATGTATTGAAGAAGGGAACTTAAATTTTCAGTATTATATCGTGCTGTAGTAACATGATACTCAAACTAGCCTGTTGCAAGTATTACCATTATTGCTTCTATTAGTACATTTTAGAATTCAGCTGCGAGAGGGATTATTTGGAATAGATGCAGAATCAAATGCCGTCCCTTGAATAAATAATATGTTAAGCACTTGGAATATTGCTTTTATTTCATGTATTAGAAAAAAATAGTCATCCAAAGCACTAAAATAATTGATACTGGTTTAGCACACTGGTTGGCAGTCTTGCTGAGGACTGACTGTTCATGGACATTGAGCATCCTCTCACCCCTAGCGGTGGTCCTTCCAAAGAGAGTTGAACCATATTAGCAGGGCAATGTGGATAAGTGTCATATAGCATGCAGTCCATGTGTTGCTTTAGTTAGAGACTTCCGAGGTCAAGGATTTCACAAATCCAACATGTTTGGTGCAAACCAGCAGATGATGGACAATATTCTCCTAAGAAATACAGGAGCATTCATCAAAATTCAGACTGTTTTGTGAGAAAACAAAGATAACATAAAGGAAAACAGCTGTAAATACATTCAGCTTTTCAGTCAACATAGATCAGAGGACCCAAAGATTTAGAGCTGAGTTTTCAAAACCAGGCACTTAAGATGCAGACACAAAATGTGCATGTCCCTGCAAACAAATATGTGCTTGTGCACATTAGGCATTCTGCAGGGGGAATGGATAATTGTACAACGCAAACGGTGTGACTGCGTGTACAGTGAATGTTTCCAAGCAAGATTGCCTGCTTGTGCATCTGTCTGCTTTTGAAAACTTATGGTGTAGAATCAAAGGGGAAAACACTTAAAGAAAACAAGAAGGAGATGTGAAAGGTGTGGGGGGGGGAATAACAGGTAGGCAGGGCAAAAGAATTGAAGGGAGCCAGGTTCATATAAACATGTAGGGCATTAAACACATGTAAATGGGAGAAAAACTCTCAGACTTCAGTAGCAGAGTTAGGCCAGCATTGAGCACCTTTAAAATCCCATCCTCAGCTCTCTATCCCAGCCCTAAATAAGCATTTTCAAAGAGGAGGGCTTTTTATTGTTTTGAAAGTGGATTTAAAATAAGATAAAAGTATAGAGAAAATAGAAAGTAGGTATTTACATTGAGTGGAGCAGCCAGAGGAGCTAAGCTCTTGACAGAGAGTTTATCCTCAGGAGGACCACAGAAATGGTGAATGAGGAGTGCTTTCATCAACAGGTACATTATATATCTCTTTGACATACTTATATGACTCCTGTTATCATAGTATCTGAGCATCTCACTGTGTTTAATTTATTTATTGTCACAACAATCCCACGAGGTCAGGAAGTGCTATTCCCATTTTACAAATGGGAAAATGATGTGTGAAGCGATTAAATGACTTGCCCAAGGTCACACGGGAAGTCTGTGGCACAGCAGGGCATTAAACCCAGGTCTTCCCATCCTACTCACTGGACCATTCTTCCATTATCTTTAGTCTTCCATCACAGGACATTTGTACTGCCATTACTGGAGCTGAACCTGTTGTACAAATTGAGGTGTCCAGTGCTGGAAGCCCCAAACCTTTCATAAACACAAAAAATTGATTTAAATGAAAGAGAATTTTGTTCCTAAAGTCTCCAGGTTTGAGAAAAAGCTGTTGGTTGTTTTTAAAATTTACAATACATCAGTATTGCAGACAGGTAATATAATTAATTTTTTAATACGTAGTGCAGCATCACCTTGGGAAATTTAACTAACCAAATAGCCATGGTGATTAGTATAAGTATGGATTTGGGAGCTACTGTTGATCCATGAGTGACTGCACAGCTGTTGATTTTCTCTTGCACTACACTGTATTGTGTGTTATGACAAAAAGGGGTCTGCTGTCTCAGTTTTGTGGAGTAGCCTTTGTATCTTGTGTTGCTTATTTAAAGTATAATACGTGCTTTAGATCTGAGGCTTTAAAAAAGAGCTCTTTATTAATGTGGAATTCAGGCTAACTTGGGGATCTTAGCAATTACTTTTGAAGACAACGGTAGCAAGGAACTTTTTAAAATGTTGTTTATGAAGCCTTGCAATTATTACAGAAATTCTCGCAAACGTCAGAGATGCATGTTTATCGTCCATTTTAAAAATGAAAACATTTAAAAGATAGGAGGATAATAACGAGGCACACTGACTTGTGTGTCTGTCTGTACAGGCCTTGATGCTAGTCTCCTGTTGACTTTGCATCCTGGTAACTCTGTTGCCTTCAATGGAGTTAGTCCTGATTTACACCATTGTAAATAAAGACAGAACCTGGACTATGCATTGTCTTGTATTAAGTCATTTTCATTTAGATCTGATGCACTTAAGGTGTCTTTGATAGTTTGCCTGTCACCAGAGAGGGAATGATGTTAGTAGCGCTCATTATTATTAGATTCGGTATAATTACCCCAGCAGCCCAGAAAGAATCCCCCTGTTTCATGTCCTTATTATGTTGTTGCAGCTGGACAGCTGGCTGGTAACTCCTCAGTAGAGATGTATCGCCAAGTGCTCTTGTCAGGCTGCCGCTGTGTGGAGCTGGACTGCTGGAAGGGACGAACAGCGGAAGAAGAGCCCGTCATTACACATGGATTCACCATGACAACGGAAATATCCTTCAAGGTATAACGAGGCAACACAGTGTCACTTTATCTGAGGTAGTTCCTGGCACGTAAAATGGGTCCCCACACATGGCAGACTAAAACATCTTCACACAACGAAGGTAGAAGGAAAGGGAGATTGAAGAGTGAAGAGATGTTTTCAGATGGGTGTTGAAAACAGTTGGAGAGTCATTGAAACTGAGAGATAGGGGGAGGATGTTCCCATAGTCCAGAGCTGCAAGAGGAAGATAAATTTTTGGACAGAAAAGAGACCAGTGCTAGATGATAGAGTGAGCAGACAGAAGCGTATGGAGTCCCTGTCAGGTTTTATAAACAAGGAGGGCAAGTGTGAACTGAATTTTGAAGTGAATGGGGAGCCAGTGGAATTGTCTGAGGATAGAGGGGATGAGGCCACATTTCTTAGTACGGGTGAGAACATGAGCAGGGGGATCCTGCATAGGCTGAAGTCTGAAGAGCTGGAATTGAAGCCATGACAAAATGAGTCCAAGCAAGAGAAGAAGGCCTGCATGAGGATTTTGACAGAAAAGGAGGCAAAGTTCCCATTCTCCCTCTGTATCTGGCAGGGACTCTTAACTCCCTGCCAAGTTTGCCATCATGTGTTTTCTCTCCTTTCCCTGGCCTGCAGCATTGCTCATTCCTTTCCCCCTGCAAGTCTGACTATTAGCACTAAGGTTGCCGAAAGGCCTGCAGGGAGAACTGCTGTGTAGCATCCCCTGAGGGAGAAAGGAGGCAAGTGCACGCAACTAGTGGCAGAAGACCTCTTCCCCTCCAGGCATTCAAAAGCTGCCAACAACACCCTGGCACTTTCAGTGACACTTGAGATGTTATTCGCATGATTCCTCTGAACAGTCTGGTACCCACAGCTTGGGAATCAGGAGGTTAATGGAGAAAGCAGGAAACAAAAATGCTGGAGCTTAGAACGCAGCAAGATGGTAACTGTAGATAAAGGAAATAACAAAGTTGTAAATTCCAGGAACTAGCATGACAATGGGTTGCCCATCCTGGTAGTGAGACATTAACAGTGTCAGTGGGACCTGATCATTTGTCATAACCAATCAAAACATTAGTAGTAATGTGTTTGATCTTCTCATGAAGATAAATCTGGTGTTTGTGGGTGGGAGCAGAAGTATAGCAAGTGTGACCAAAAGTATGACACATCTTTGTATGTGTGTGTGTGTCTGTGTCTATGTCTGTGCACGTGTATGAGAGAGAGAGAGAGTGTGAATTTCTAGACTTCTGAAATTCATCTGCATTTTGTCATCAATAGTAACCATTAGTCCACAGCAGTAATGTATAGTGCCTAAAATACTATCTCACTTTCAGTCTACAGTATGTATTTGATATGCAGGTTTTGTGCCTTCAGCAAAAATGCTAGGTAGCGGTAATAGCACATTATCTAAAATGCTATGTCAGGTCTGCATTTTAGAGATTGGAAAGAAATACTTTAGGTACATCTTTTCCATGGAAATACATTTCTAGGTTTACTAATATGCAGAAGACATTTGGGAAAATATCCTTTTATGAAGTATCCATGTATTACTGGTGATAGGCTTGGCCACCTTAACAGCTTCATATTTTGTGTGTGTCTCTTTCACTGTGAGGCACAATTGTTTTCTTGTCTTGATAGTCATTCACTTAAAAAATAAATAGGTAACACAACAGCAAAGTACCTATATTTCACTTGCACTGCACTGCTTCTGTTTTTCTCTATTCTGTACTGGTAGATTCAGTCACAGGAAATTGTAAAATACAACCCTTGGCACTGTTATTACTAACCATCCCGTTTCACAGTTGAGAAATTAGTTGATGCTGATGTGTGTAGAGTTTGGTTTCTGAAAGTTGTTTGATTAAATAAGATGGTTCTCAACCTCTCCTCAGCCATGCACAAGAGTATAAAGCAAAATCTGTCTGATTCTTTTAAAGCATACACAAGAACAGGGCCCAGGAGATTTCAGGATCCAGTTCATGTCCCGCCGGCATCTGAAGGAAGTGGGTGAAAAGTTTGAGTATAATCAGAACCTCTCAGTCACCCCTAATGCAGATTTCCTTTTACATTTGTTTATTTATTTCTTGCCGCTTCTTTTTTCTCCTCTTAAGTATATACTGGCTGATGTAGAAGGAGCAAAGAATAGTGAAAGAAAGCGTCAGAGATGTGTGACTCAGTTCTGAGCGATCATTGGCTCTGGCTGTTGGGTGCTAAGTCACTGAATAGTTTGTGCTTTTGGCGTGACTGTCACAGGCAAAGCTGTTTGCTCAGACCATCACTTTTCACTGACATAAATAGATTTTCTGAAGTGTAGACACAAAAAGCAATAGGAATTCACTTTGAGACAGCTTCATTCATTCATTTTTTGTCTCCTCTTGTGACTCAGAGCAATTTGTGAGGCTTCTGCCGGCTGCAGATTGGGAGCCACAGCAGGTATATGACCTTTATAGCAAAACCAACCATATTCCCCTTGTCAAAGTCAGGAGTTGCTTTCTAGATATACTCACTTCCTGTGTCTATACTTTGAAGAATCATTTCAAGTAAGTCGTGCTCCTGCTGTAATGGAACATGGATCTTAGCATCATTTCTGCACTGACTGAAGTGGATCTGTATATAAATTTGAAGATGCAGAAAACCAGGTGTCTCAAAAAGGGCCCATCACTTCATTGACCCAATGTTTGAATGTCACATCTACAGATTCAGCCAGTCCCAGTAGGGTTTCCAAGCTCTTACCCTTTCAAACTGACTTTTCCCCCACTTCATTTTCTCCCTCTGATATTTAGTATTTTCATCCCATCTTAGGAGCTGCAGTGACAGTTGAGGAAGTAGTTTCATATGACTCTAACAGAGCAACACTCTCCTTCCAAGTGCACCATGGGGTGCTTAGCTTTCATACTGTGCTCTTCTCTACACATGCAGAGCTCCCACTGCTAGCCATACTGTTGTGTGGAGCTGAGAAGAGAATTTTGCTCACTTTCCCTAGCAGGTGTCTAGAATGTAACACACGCTGTCCCTTTTCACCTGGGCATGAGTCACAGGTCTCTTACAAAGAACATTTCATAGAATACCACTTGGCCCAAGTCTATTACAAAATAAGAAATAGATCTATGCAGTGGGGTTGAGGGCTTGTTTATTTTTATTATGCTTTCGGGTGCTCTTGTGGTCTGTGTGTGAGAGTGGTGAAGTCTAAAGGGAAGGAAAAAGTGGAGCTAATACATCTTAAAGATCTAAACTAACCTTTGGGTAGAATGTAATGGGTGAGATATTCAAAAGATCCTTGTCACTTAGATGCACAAGCCACATTGGCTTTCAATGGGACTTATGTGCCTAGATCGCATAGGCACTAAAAAAAATCCTACCCGGTGTCACAAATGTAAGGTGACATCAGAATTTTGTGAGCTACCTGGGCTAGAAGCAAGTTTCGTCTAGAAGGAGGTATTTTGTACTGTCCAGTGGTATGCAGTGTCTGTTGCTAGCTCTCATGGTTCACGAGATACAGTAACTGCTCACTTAAAGTCATCCTCGTTAACGTTTCGCTGTTAAGTTGCTGATCAATTAGGGAACGTGCTCGTTTAAAGTTGTGCAATGCTCCCTTATAACCTTGTTTGGCAGCCGCCTGCTTTGTCCACTGCTTGCAGGAAAAGCAGCCTGTTGCAGCTAGCTGGTGGGGACTTGGAAACAGGGTGGGCCAGCAGCCCCCCTATCAGCTCCCAGATCCCCTAAATTCCCTGTACAGCAGCCTCCCAGCTGGCTATCAATTGCCAGCAGTTCAGACGCCCCTCTCCCCACTGTCATGTGCTGCTCTTGCCCTCTGCCTTGGAGCTGATCCCTGAGACTCCTGCTTGCTGTGCAGGGGGGAGGGAGGAACTAATGTCAGGGTGTCTCCCACTCCCTGCTCCTGCACCCCGCTTATCCCTTCACCATATAGAGCAGGGTGGGGACCTGGACAGAGAGACAAAGAGAGCTTGGGGCAGCAGCTGCTGTCTCAACTCCCTTATTGACTTAAAAAGACAATGTACTTAAGAGTGGGGTTAGCATATTTAAAGGGGCAATGCGCATCTCTCTCACTCTCCCCTCCACCCCCCAAACAGGGTGTATGTCGCTGTTTCTGCCTGTCATGCTGTCTTCCCTTCCTCCTTTTGTGCTGCCTTGTAGAGTGTGAAGCTACATTAACAACAATGTGTTAACCCTTGAGGGCTCAGCCAAAAACTAATTCATCATTTGTTAAAAGTATGAGGCATTCCCTGGGAAATATCCCACACTCTTCCACCCTCTAACTTCACCACTTCAACCAAGCTTCACAATCATCATCGCTGTGTATAGTATTAAATTGTTTGTTTAAAACATATTCTGTGTGTATACATATATAATATATAATTTTTTGTCTGGTGAAAAACATTTCCCTGGAACCTAACCCCCCTGCCCATTTACATTAATTCTTATGGGGAAAATGGATTTGCTTAACATAGTTTTGCTTAAAGTCACATTTTTCTGGAACATAACTACAACGCTATTCGAGGAGTTCCTGTATCCGACTTTGCTTACTTATGTATCATTTATTTATCAGTTTTACTTCTGCAAATAAACATGTAACCCAAAACCCATTGCTAGATAAAAATAACTCATGCTAGGCCCTCAGGAGAAATACTCCACATTTGGGAAAAGGAAAAAAACAACAACAAATGGCTCTCTAGCTCAGAGACTAGAGAATAAGAAATAATCTTGATAAAGTCAAGTTAATGATCAGAGTGCCGGTGTGACGTAGTTAAGTGCATAAAGTTTGATATTTATTATATGTGCATATGTATACAGTCATATAGCTGTAGAGTCAGTTTTTCAGCTGGTGTAAATAGTCATAGCTCCATTGACTTCAGCTGAGGATCTGCTCCATACAGTATAGATATAGTTTGATGTCTCTATGGAGACATGAAAAATATAAATATCAGGATATACACTCAGTGTTGCCAACTCTCGCTATCTTTGGTGTTTTTTCTTAAAGCCCTAGGCCCTAGAGTTGTGTGACTCTCAGCTTTCATTAAAATAAAATTAATTTCTAACCCTCATGGTTGTATAGATTAGCTTGGGAAGGTGACTTCTAAAAGTTCAAAAGCCAGAAGGCAAATAAAAAGAACTCTCACTAGATTAAAAAACCCTCATTATTTTGAATTCAGTTGCATGATTTTTGGTGCTTGACTCATGATTTTTTTTAATCACGGTATGGTTGTAACAGCCTTCGGTGTGATTGCAACTCTGTCTGGAAGCAGGTTTGTATTTCAAGAGGTAAATGTGAATTATTTCTAACAATAAGTTCATTGATATAGGATAAAATGGGCACATAGCTAAAATTAGTGTCATAAAATGATTCCTTTGGTAAATAAACTATTGCCATCTTCAGTCAAAGCTGAAAGGCAGCCTTTACAAATAAATGGTTCCATTTCTGAATCATACGTTTTATAGATTATTACACAGTAGGATGCTAAAACTCAGTGAAACAATCTTTTTTATATTGTGCCTTAAAGGGTTTTCCCACATCAAACAGGAGAGGACTGAAAATTTGTGCATCAGAGTATTATGGATTTTACAAAAAAAAAGGAAACAAACAAAAAAAGGAAAAGAAAGGTGCTACTTAGAAGATACAACAGGCTTGCCAAATAAAACATGATTATTTTAATTATTCAGAATAATCCATGAAAGGTATAACTTTAGGCATGGAATCATGATCTGCAAAAAATTCTACAATAAGCTATTGGTTGAGTCACAGAGAGGTGCAGAAACATGTCTGGAGTGAGATAACACTTTAAGCTTATAACCGTTTGGAGATCAGATTGTAGATCAGACTGTAAAAGCACATCCAGAGCTTTCAGGCTGTTCAGAATAAAAGCTCTGGGCATGGTTTTGGAAGGCACTGAGTTCTTTTGTGTTTGTGTTGCAGATGGATAAGTTAGATCAGGAACCAAAATATATCTCCTTTAGACATAAAGGGTTTGTAATCTACCTGTGTCCTAATTTCTTTAGGAAGTAATAGAAGCTATTGCTGAGTGTGCATTTAAGACATCGCCTTTTCCGATCCTCCTTTCCTTTGAAAACCATGTGGATTCGTAAGTAATTACATAGTTACAATGTTTATTATTCAGTGTTATAATGTCAAGACATAGGATTATTTAGCATTTTTGTCATCTGGCATTATTATCAATCATTGTAATTACTGAATTTGTCATCCTACATGTAAGCCCTTAAGGTACTTAAACATATGCATAACTGTAAGTATGTGAGTTGTCTGATTGATATCAATGAGATTACTCACCTTCTTAAAGTTAGACACATGCTTAGATATCTCACTGAACTGGAGCCTTGCATGTGAGGGGGGAATGTTTTAATAATTATTGGCTAAATTCTGTCACCTGCACTCAGGTTTAATAGTATCTTTCTGCCCCAGTAGCCTCAGTGATTTTAGTGGGCTTACTCCTGGAATAAGATTCTACTCCAGCAGAGTATGTGAAATTCCCATTGACAGTAAATATGACAAAAATGAAAGAGAGAGTTTTGAGACTATGCCCCATAATCTGTTTTAATGTACACAGCAATTTCCTTGGAGGTTACACATGTGTTTTTGAGAGTGGAAGTTTTCCAGAGTGTATGTCTTAGGGCTTGTCTACACTACAGTGTGGGGTCAATCTGTGATATGCAACTTCAGCTACATGAATAGCATAGCTGAAGTTGAGGTAGTTAGATCTGCTTACCACGGTGTCTTCATTGCAGTAAGTCGACAGCTAACGCTCTCTCTTCGACTCCGCTTACTCTCCTCATTCTGGTGAAGTACTGGAGAGTGCTCAGCGGTCCATTTATCGTGTCTACACTAGATGTGATAAATCGACCCCCACTGGATCGATCACTGCCTGCCGATCCGGCGGGTGGTATAGCAAGCCATTAGTGGAGAACCCAGACCGGGGGGGGGGGGGGCGTGTGAACACAAAACAAAATGTTTTGATTGACCGGAACCAATTTTTTTTTCCCTCACATTTTTGGTTTGGGCAAATTTTCAAGATTTTGACATTCTGTGCCACTTTGGTTGGGAAAAATTTTGAAATCTTGAAAAATTTCTTGTGAAAGAAAAACTCTCTCTCCTCTCACCTCTACTTCCCCTACTCTGAGCTCTAAAATATATATGATTAGTCATGGAGTCAGGAAAGATTTTGCGACTCCCACTTTTTGTGCTATTAGACAAAGATAAAATTAAAAAGGAATGGATTTGCTTACCAGTGGATACTAATGCACTGTTCTTCATTGCCCACATTGATTGATTCACAGAGCAAAATTAATATAGAGAAATGGCTACTCATCTCTCCCTTTTAGTAGAATCTAAGATTCCATTATCTCATAGTGAATTGGAGTGTCTCTACATCATAACAAAACAGTCACACACACAAAAAAAAGGGAAAATTCACATGCATCCCGTTTCATCGGCAGTTGACCCATACGACACTGAAACTATGCTCATTGTCGGTCTTGCTGCCATTCCCCCTCCAATCACTCCTTTGTATCAACCCCTTCTTCCACTGGAGAAAGAAGTCAGGAACCTTGGATGATCAGAAATTTGAAACGTACCTATAGGACCAAATTCAAAGGTGCGGTTAAAGGTACCAAAGTGTGTGGAAGGGAATCTCAGTTCGTCATTTTTACTCTGAGAGACTGGAGAAATGTACTGTACAAGTTGAAGTTGAGGGATTGATCTATTGTATCCTACACCTGTTAGTCTCTTTCACTTGTAAAGTCTTTCTTCTGTCTCCTATGTAAATAACACTAGCTGACACTCAATTAGACTCCTTTACACATACCCATTAATGTATAACTTACATCACCTTACACATCACATCTGAATCTGACTCAGAGTCTTTAACGAATATGCTTGTCTTCATCCTTATTCTTCAAATCTGCATTTTAAAACTATCAACAGACTTTGTTTAGAAAAGGCAGATACGAGAATCAGCAGAATGACCTATTTATTATCTCAACTGTTCAGGCCAAAAGATTAAACAAAAAGCATTAAGGATAAGGTCTTTTCCAGAGCACCAGCCTCCACTTTATTTCAGAGAAACAAAGAAAATTAATAATTGCAAAAAAGAAGCCAATTATTTTCAGAAGTAAAATAAGTGCCAAAATATCTTTTCAAAATGGGATTAAATTTTAATCACAACTAGATATGCTGTGAAATTCCAGGAAGGTGAAAAATCAGGAGTAGTTACCATTGTGTTACTCCAGTTTTATGCTAGTGTTACCCCATAGAAATCAAGGGTGTTTCACCATCATACAACTGCGGTAACAGAGAGATGAATCAGGCCTTAGATGTATTATCTGCAGTGCTCTTTCATGTGTTGTGATGATAACAAGAAGTTATTAACAAAGGATATTTGGGAAAGCAATATCAAATGTGTTCTGTTTTATGTGGCTTTAAGGTTGATTAACTATTGGTATTGGTTGTTGTTAACTTTCTGCTGCAATAAATTATCCCATTTAATGTGTGCAGCTTCTAATTTTGCCTTGGCCAAATACCACTTCCAGTTATTTGACTGCATGTTATAATTAGACTTTCATTTCTTCACAAGTTGCTGAAGAATACAGCAATTAGTCATGCCAGTCAGAGAATCCCTCATCTAATTTCATGGAATGCTTCTTCGGCCTTTCTGTTTAGATGGAACATTATTTTTCTTCTAGATTTTCATGATCATTCAGGCCTAAATACCAGTTCTTAATGCAAAGTACTTTTATAGCTTCCACTTCTGGAGAATTTATGTAAATCCTGGTCTCATGGAAATCAACTCCCAGGTATTTCCGTGGGACCAGAATTTTCCCTACAATTCTCAGCTATTAGATTTGTCTTCACTGAAAATTTTGGGTGAAATGTTGGTTGCATCAAAGTCAACGGGAATTTTGCCATTAACTTCAGCTGGTACATGATTTTACCCTGTATGTTTTGGTCATGTAATTTGTTTAGTGACTTTAGATCACCTGAGGTAAATATTTGTTACTACCTTTCAATATTTTTCCCAGAAGGACTTAACCTGATGGAATTTGATTCTATGTGAATTAGCTCCTCCATTTTCCTTACCACTATTTCAATGTGTGGCACCATAATCTGCGTGTCATTTTCAACTCTGACCTCTCTCTTGCTCCACACGTCCAGATTATGTCTAAATCTTGATGATTCCTTGGGCACAACATCTCTAAGAAACAGCTTTTCTTTTCCGTCCAAACAGCTAACACACTTGTCCAGGCTCTCGTCATATGTCTTGATATGGCAACAACCTTCTCTCTGGCCTTGACAAAGGCAATTTTGCCCTATTCCTATCCAGTCAGAATGCTGCTACTAAGATAATTTTCCTAGTCTGATGCTTTGGCCATGTTTTGCATTCGTTCACTGGCTCCTCCTCCTCCTCTATCACACCAAAAATTGGCTACTTGTATTCACTTTCAAGGCCCTTCACGGTCAGTCCCCACCCTACTTATCTCTCTTTCACTATCAAGCTGTCAAAGCTCACCCCAGATTAGCCCATGATGCCAATCTGCACTGCCCATTTGTTAAACTTTCAAATACATACCTTCATACATCCCCCATCTATCTGTATTAACCTGTTTTTTCTTATATTATAAGTTCCTTGAGTCAGGGATTGTCTTTTTGTGTTTGTACAGTACCTTGTACTATAGATAAAACTGGATAAGTGTGGTTTAAACAAGGCTCCAGAGACAATCCTGACAATTCCAGGCTGACAAGCCTCACTTCAGTACCAGGTTGAAACTACAGTAAAGAACAGAATTACCATATACATAGACGGTGTGGGGGAAGAGTCAAAATGGCTTTTGTAAAGGGAAATCATGCCTTATCAATCTATTATAATTCTTTGAGGGGGTCAACAAACATGCAGATAAGGGTGAAACAAAGTACTTAGACTTTCAGAAAGCCTTTGATAAGGTCCCTCACCAAAGACTCTTAAGCAAAGCAAGCAGTCATGGGATAACAAGGAAGGTCCTTGCAAGGATCACTAACTGGTTATAAGAAGAAACAAAGGTAGAAATAAATGTTCAGTTTTCAGAATGGAGATGGGTAAATAGCAGGGTCCCCCAGGGATTTGGTGTGAGTGGTGCTGTTTGACATATTCATAAATGACCTGAAAAACATGGTAAATAGTGAGGTGGCAAAGTTTGCAGATGATACAAGATAGTTAAGTCCAAAGCATACTGTGAAGAGCTGAAAAGGGATCTCACAAAACTGAGTGACTAAGTAACAAAATGGCAGAAGAAATTCATTGTTGACAAATGAAAAGTAATGCACATTGAAAAATATACTATACATCAAAAATGATGCAGTCTAAATTAACTGTTAACCACACAAGAAAGTCATTGTGGATAGTTCTCTGAAAATATCTGCTTAATATGCAATAGCAGTTAAAAAAAGCTAACAGGATGTTAGGAACCATTAGGAAAGGGATAGATAATAAGATAGTAAATATAATGCTACCATATAAATCTATGATATGCCTACACCTTGAATATTGCATGCAGTTCTGGTTGCCTCATCTCTAAAAGATATATTAAAATTGGAAAAGGTACCGAGAAGGGCAACAAAAATTGTAAGTTGTATGGAACAGCTTCCGTATGAGGAGAAATTAAAAAGATTTGGACTATTCAGCTTTGAAAAGAGATCACTAAAAGGGGGATGTGAGAGAGGTCTACAAAATCATGAATGGTGTGGAGAAAGTGAATGGGAAAATGTTATTTACCCCTTCACATAAAATAAGAACCTGGGGTCACCCAATGAAAATAATAGGCAGCAGTTTTAAAACAAACAAAAGGAAGTATGGCTTCACAAAGCACACAGTCAACCTGTGGAACTCATTGCAAAGGGATGCATAAAAGTATAACTGGATCAAAAACAATACTAGATAAGTTCATGGAGGATAGTCCATCGATGGCTATTAGCCAAGATGATCAGGGGTACAACCCTATGTGCAGGGTGTCCCTAGCTTCTGACTACCAGACGCTGGAACTGGACTACAGGGAATGGATTACTTGATAATTGCTTCTTCTGTTCGTTCCCTCTGAAACACTTGGCATAGGGACCATTGGTCTGACCCACTATTGCCATTCTTATGTAATGACTGGGTCCTTGGCACTGATAATGATAATAATGAGAACTGAATGCCATTCGTGACGCAGTAAGTCATCGAGTATTGTGTGTAGGTTTTACAGTGTAGAATATAATTATAATGTTAAGATACATCATCATTCAGTAATGAATATTGAAGTCAAAGGCAGCATACTGAAAAAAACCAGCACTAAGAAATGGACCCCACAAAATGGAGGGAGGGGGCGAAACATTTAGACCTTTGAAAGCACTGGAAAGACCTCAGAAAGACCTTGAGTTTTGAAGTGAGATTAATATAAGGGATCTAAAAATCTGAAGGCAGATACCTCTATAATTAGAAACTGTGGCAAGGTGCCTTCTCTGGCTCACCGGCTCAAGTCTTTTTTTGCTCTGGTGGGCCAAGAGCTGTCTAGGCAAGCTGCCTAGAAAGCCCAGGGGCAGGCTTTCCCTTCCCCTTATCACTCCATTCTGGCTGGGCTTTCCCCCTGTGTCCGGGACAGAAGCTGCCTCCCTTCTGAGAGGCTCCCCATCCTGCTGCCTCCAACCTGCTGGCAGCCTCACTCCCTCTATCTCTCTCCTCCCCTTCCTAGCTGGGGAGGAGGGTTTAAAAAGGTCTCTGTCAGGGCTTAATTGGTATCAGCTGATCTTGCCTGAGTCTCTGGCAGCCTCTACCCAGCTGAGCCCAGTTGACCTGTGGTTACCTTCCTTACCGCCACCCCCACTGGTAGCTGCCTGCTCGGGGTTTACCACAAAACATATCATGACCCAGCAGCTAAACGGTTAAGTAATCCTTGGGCAGTATCCCTCTAAAATCTGTTTTAAGATTAAACTTAATTAAAGGCAAACTCACTTTGCCGTTTTCTGGCTAGAATTAGTATTACAAATATTAATAGACGTCACGCTCTCTGGAGTGGCTCACAGCCTTGAGTGCTTACTTCAGGGCAGACACCCCAAATCGGTGGTGTGTTCTAAAATTAGATTTCATCAAGCCGGTAACAAATGTGAACTCCTGGATCACTATTGCAGTCTTACCATGGAGTCACAGAGAGTCACTTAAATGGTCACTTACACTACAAATCACACCACATTCAGATTGCTTCCAGTCCCAAGAGACCAGCCACTTATCCCAGATCAACTGGTACCCTAGATCTTACACTAAAGACAGCATTTGTTGCAGTCCTGTAATAAACTATCTAAAGGTTTAGGAAACCTAGGAAACTAGAAAACTAGGAAAAATAAATGAGTTATTTACTGGTTAAAGCAATCAAACATATACACACAAATGAGTTACCATCGAAATCCTAAGAGTGATAGAGCTGTAGTGATCTGTCAGTTCAAAGTGTCTTTCGGGGAGAACCCTAGGGATTTCTGCCTCAGTTTAGAGTCTCTGACCCTGTAAGAGTTCAAACAGGGAAGGGTGAGATGGAAACTTTGTTTTATTTCCTTCATCCAGCTTCTAAATGCACAGATTGAGCTTTCTTGCTTGTAGCATTTCCCAGGTGTGGTGTGGCCATTAACCAATCCTTTGTATGGTGATGTTCCTGGATGGCCCATCTGATTTTGATAGTCCTTCTGGATGGGCGGGTGGAGTGGGGGACGATTCCCAGGCCTGGACTCACAAGTTCAGAGCAAACATTTTCAAAGTTATAAAGGAAAAACTACAGATTTTCTAATCACATGGAATACCGACATTACAAGTGAGATTAAGGCATGCAGCAATTTACAAGCATCTCATAGCGTAGAAAACACTAAATACATTCTTATAAGACTAATATCTATTTTGAGCAAAACAAACATATAGGTGAACTGCTCTGGTCTTCAGCTGTGAGTCTGTTAGTACTTAGCTAATGCCCGCAGTCTTGGCAAGAACTGGCACCTGGTTTGCCAGAGTTACAATAGTGTTTTTAGCAAGGTTTAGTTTTCTGGATCCTCTTTAAGGCTCTTCTTAAGGAAGGACTGTGACTTTATGAATGGCTGGTACAGCATTAGGCACACTAATAATAATAGGCTATTATTATAGGTAATGCCTAGGAGACCCAGTTATAGAGTAGGACTGCATTGTGATAGGTGTTGTACATACATAACACAAAAAGAATGGGCCTTGTCCCAGAATTTCACAATCAAAGTAAAGGGACAAATGTCACTTTGGGTATTTGCTACTTAACACATATTGAATGTTCAAAGGTATTACTCTCCTCCTTTATCTTTGCACCTTTTGTGGGTTTCTCCATTTCCCATACTGCTGGTACAATTCCATACAGTACGGATCATTGCTGTGTGGTTCACTATACTATAAACTGTTAGTGAGAACTGAGATATATAGAGAGAGTTAGATGTGGAGTTAGGACACATTTCCTTCTACTACTGTACTACTTCTAGTGAAGATAGTCCTAAACCTAAATTATCTCTGAAGTGCTATAAGATTTTGTTGTTGTGTAGGAGTGAAACTTTCACTACCTCCAGACATCTGGGGTTGTTTTTTTTTTTTTTTTAATATGCCCTTTTAAAATCTTATGCCTGTTCCTAAGTTTTAGATAAATATGGGGTTTGGTTTAAAGGGCACAGGCTTTGAACATCATACTGTCTAGGAATGTGGATCTATTAAAAATACAAACTAGTAGAGAAAATTAAGATGAACTTGCCTATAATAATTTCCCCATGGAGGCAGGAGTTATAACAAATCCCCACTCACCTACCCACTTTTCATAGAGAGCTAGTGGTGTTTTCTGCACCCTGTCTGTTTTATTTGTTTGAAAAGGAGCTGCCAGTTAGATAAGGACTATAACATTTTACCTTCACCCCCAAGTCACTGCATTCTCCACCAACCCTTCCCTTGAGGGTTCTTAGCTCTCTTTGCTTCCTACACTTCTTTCTAATATTATTCCTGAGGCTGAAACTGCTTCTTAACTTTCTTACAGAACTGGCTAACTTTAAACGACAGCATTAACAAAATACTGCAGTGATTAAAAACCCAGCAGTTTAAAACCTAGCATAGTTTTATGGAATCATTTAAAATCTACAACCATATGTATTGTGAGCAACCGAAGTTGTGACAGTTTTCATCTATGGCTGCTAACGATGGAATCCCCCAAATGGGAGCAATGATGAACTTCAGGAGATTCAGATTTTGAGTTAAATGCCATCCAGGAAAGAGATCTTGGAGTCATCGTGGATAGTTCTCTGAAGATGTCCATGCAGTGTGCAGCAGCAGTCAAAAAAGCAAACAGGATGTTAGAAATCATTAACAAAGGGATAGAAAATAAGACGGAGAATATCTTATTGCCCCTATACAAATCCATGGTGCGCTCACATCTTGAATACTGTGTACAAATGTGGTCTCCTCATCTCAAAAAGGATATACTGGCATTAGGAAAGGTTCAGAGAAGGGCAACTAAAATGATTAGGGGATTGGAAGGGTCCCATATAAAGAGAGATTAAAGAGGCTAGGACTTTTTAGCTTGGAAAAGAGTAAACTAAGGAGAGATATGATAGAGGTATATAAAATTATGAGTGGCGTGGAGAAAGTGAATAAGGAAAAGTTATTTACTTGTTCCCATAATAGCAGAACTAGGGGCCACCCATTGAAATTAGTGGGCAGCAGGTTTAAAACAAATAAAAGGAAGTTCTTCTTCACACAGCGCACAGTCAACCTGTGGAACTCCTTGCCAGAGGAGGCTGTGAAGGCTAGGACTATAACAGGGTTTAAAAGAGAACTGGAAAAATTCATGGAGGCTAAGTCCATTAATGGCTATTAGCCAGGCTGGGTAAGGAATGGTGTCCCTAGCCTCTGTTTGTCAGAGGGGGGTGATGGATGGCAGGAGAGAGATTACTTGATCATTACCTGTTAGGTTCACTCCCTCTGGGGTACCTGGCATTGGCCACTGTCGGTAGACAGGATACTGGGCTAGGTGGACCTTTGGTCTGACCCAGTACGGCCTTTCTTATGTTCTTATGTTCAGGCTTGATCCCATCTCCGATCTACTCACTGGGTTACCAGCCATCTTTCCGTTACCAAGTACACTGAATAATTAGTAATCATAAGAAGAGGGCAAGCTGGGCAACAGAATGGGGTGTTAGTAATGTGGACAGTGTGCATTGCTGAACTGCGAGCTTATCCAAACACTTTTGGCTAGATTCTCATTTACACTAAGGCTCTTTCATACTTCCCTGGTAGTACAATAGAGCTTTAAAGAAGGCATGCTTATTTATTTATGTTTGTAAAAGGTTAGTCAAGAAGTAGATTAAAAATTCTTCCTCTCACTTGAGCAGTTGTCCTTTCAACTAGAGCTGGTTGGGAATTTTTTGAGAAATTGTTTTTCATTGAAAAATGAAGATTCATCGAAATCCAAACTGTTCATGAAATTTTCCAACTAAAAAAAAAAAATGTTGGGGAAGAAAATATTTCATTTCAGTATTTTCGAAAGAAAAAATCCTGTTTTCCTGTTTAAAATGACCTTTAAAAAGGTTTTAGAAAAGAAAATAAATGTCAAAATTGAAAATGTAATGTTTCAAAATGACCAAAACTGAATTTGGGGGGATTTGGCTTTTTTTGGTTTATGACTATTTTCAACATTTACAACTTTTTCCCCTAATTGAGGTAAAAAAAAATAATAATAATACAATGCTCAAAATTATTCATGAGACAAGAAAACTGTTTCCCACCCAGCTCGAGTTTAACCTTCTGTGATGAGATATGATTGGAACAGCAGGGTTCCCAAATGTTGTGATGCACAGAATTGTAATTTGCCAGAAAAAACCTAGGGCCTCACCTCTTTTATATTCATTTATATAGATACATTGGATATAGCAATAACTGCTTGGCATGCCCATATGTTGTCCATGATCTGTGAATAGAAATTGCTTTTTGTTTGATTTAACTAGTGAAATAAACCTGCAGCTGAACCACTGTTCCTGTGGTTACAAAGAAACTACAGCTGCAGGCCACATTCTAAGGCTATGGAAATGGCATTTATTATAACCTATCTGCAGTCCTAAAACTCCCATCACAATGATATCTAAACATTATTCCACTCTTGGTTTGTACTTTGGGTAAACTGGCTGTAAGCACAGTCTGTTCAGTTTAACTTATCCCTTGTGGATGTCATGAAAACCACTAAAGTAATTTATTGTAGTACAATATGATAAAGGTAGATAAGCATCTGATTAGGGGAAGTCTCAACAGTTGTTCACTCTGCAGGCTAAAATAATCATCCAGCTACTTGCTCCAGGAACTTGTTACTAAGGCCAGGGTCTACATTAGAAAGATGTTGCTGATCAATATCGCTATACCAGCAAAGCTGTCCTATACCAAAAAACTGTTCTTATGCCTGTTTCCCAAACACCATATAAGATATATCATCCCACGCAGAATTATGCCATTATGACTACACTGAAAATAGGTATTTTGCCAACAAAGCTATGGCAGTAAAAAAGCCAAAGCCTCTAACTAGTTTCTAGTGTAGAACTGGCCATAAGGTGACCATGTTTGTAAAAGTTTTTATGTGACTCTGTGCGAGATGTTGGAAGTGCCATTAAAAAGGAAAATCCCTTTTCTCTTTTTTGTTTCTTCCCCTTTACATTCTCAAGTTATAAAAAAGAAAAAGCAAAAAAAAAGGGGGGGAGGGATAAAGGCATAGATATACCTTGAAAATCCTTGATGTGACTTAAAAATATGATGAAGAAAAACATATTTAAATAGGCTGTCTATAAGAGCCAAACATGTGTAACAGTTCATTTCTATCACTCCCACAAATGATATATTCTGTTTTTATATTCAGTAAAGTGCATGTGAATATTTGTCTTTATGTGACAAGTTCAGTTTCACTATTTATGACTTCAAATGGCCAGTGCCTTTATTGTACTATTTCATGTATAATCCCTGTGATAAGAGCTGTCAGAGAAGTCAGAATAATTGTATGATGAATCTAGATCATTGTGAACAATTTACAATGATAGAATCAGAAAATTATCCTTTCATCTAGTTAAGGGATATTAGATTTTTCCATTACTGCTACTTTCAGCCTGCAGTATGAATAAGTCTCACTTAATTCTATCCTTTCCCCCCTTTTAGCCCTAAGCAGCAAGCCAAAATGGCAGAATATTGCAGATTAATTTTTGGAGATGCACTTCTCATGGATCCACTGGAAAAATACCCAGTAAGACGGTTTGCTTTTCCCTGATCACAAGCATATGTATGAATATTTATTTGCATATTTCAGTTTTCTGTTGTTCTTCATATACCGCCTTAAATGATGGAAGCTGCTGGCTTTGGGGGTCTGGGTTTTTTAAAATAATTCATGCTATTATTGGTTTAAGCATATCGTTTCTGATCTGGAGATTATTGTGATCTAACCCTTTAAATTGGCTCTGACATCTACTCTTTTGTAATCTGAGCTTTCACATTTGAAATAATACTTCTTATGGTTATTATTGTAGATATTTCATAGTGCATTTTTTCTTTGTCTTCTAAAGCGCCTTCATTGGTGCTGTTTTGTTTAGCCCTGAGGCAACGTTTTGTGCAAACCACACTTCATCTTAAAATGGGGTTACGTTTTGGACTGCAGAACTGTACATTGTATTCTGGGGAGAATGAGAAGCTGGCATGGGACCATTTTATTTATTATACATCTCTCCTTCCTTCCTCTAAGCTTGAAAGTGGTGTTCCTCTTCCAAGCCCTATGGACTTAATGTACAAAATTCTGGTGAAGAATAAAAAGAAATCACAAAAGTCTGCCGACGGAAGTTCAAAAAAGAAGCTCTCCGAGCAGGCTTCCAACGCGTGCAGTGATACATCCAGTGGGTTTGAACCCTCATCTCCTGGAGCAGGTAAAAGCTGAACTCCCAAATACATTAGTGCCTGAAACATAAGAAGCCCAATTGTGATTGACACTAAGTCCTGTTTACACCACTCTGTAAGTGTAAAGGTACCACAGTGTGGGTGTAGCCCAATGGCTGGTATGTTACTAAGTCCTGGTCTATGCTGGGAGGGGGACGGGGGAGGAGAGGTATACCGATCAACCTAAGATACACAACTTCAGCTACGCAAATAGCATACCTGAAGTCAATGTATTTAGGTTGACTTACTGCAGCTTCTTCACAGCGCTGAGTGGACTGCTGCTGCTCTCCCGTCAACTCCACCTACTAATCTAAATACCTGGTGCACTGTGCTGTGTGCAATAGCATCTAGCTCCCTCCCCACACACACGTGGGGAGTTTAGTATATGGTCAGCTCCTCCAGTTGCCATTGCCATGTGCTCAAACTCTCAAGCATCATGTACCAAAGCTTTGCAGCACACAAGGGATATGATGTCCCTTGAAGGGCCTTTATGCACCTTGCAAAGTGAAATTGCAGTGGTTCTGCTGTATTTAAGACTGAATGCAGGGGGGAATTTGGCTCTCAAAGTCCCAGAGCCCCATTCACTGTTGCCTCACATCTAGTAGGGTCACATGCACCAGTGCAAAGTAGGTGTAAAATGCTAGCACATCAGAATGTTATCATTTTACATCCACTTACTTTGCATTGGGGAAAAATGACTACACGAGGTGCAGGACAAGGGTAAATCGAAACCTACATCTTGTAATACTTCACAGTATATTCTCAGCTCAATGCACCACTATTTAACCATGTGACTCCAATTAATTTCCACTTCTCCATATGAAAATACACTGCTCTCTTTCCATTTTACTCACCTAAATAAAACAAATAAGTTGATTAGCATGGGCTTTGCATTCCTCTGGGCAGAGAGCAGATTCATTCTGCTGAGACACCGCAGTTACCAATATATGGATATAGATTGTTTGCATTTACTTAGCTTTGATTTCTCTGTCACCACATTATGCTCTTACTTTTATACCTGTAGCTGCTCCCGCCTACGTGCAATGCACAGTACATACTGTTCATGCAGATAGAGCTTACGCTGTTGCTAGTGTAACCTTCTGTACTGAGGAAGGTAAAAAACTTGCTCCAGGCTAAAACTGGGCAAACTAAGTACAAGAGCAATTTCCAATAAATAAAATATATAAAAGGATCTTTATCTGCTTTTGATTTGAGAGCAATATATCTATAGATCTCTCTACCCAAGTTCACTAAGATTTGTTCTGCACTCCTATAACAAACAACATTAAATTGTTCTTTTTTTAAGTTCCTATGTTCTAGTGAAAAACAGGTAAAATAATATTGAGAATAAATATCCAGTACAATTGGTGATTATAGGGATCTTAGCCAATGGGAAGCAGTAGGTAAGAACAGATTTGAAATTTTTATTAAAGTTAATGTTTAAAATCAAATTTAAATAAGTTGAGTAGGAAGGTATTGTACATCTGGGGTCAGGCTTGGTTTATGAGGGATTACAAGTGTCGGTTACAAAGTTCATTAGGTATATACATAGTACATAACCAACATAGACCCAGATTGGGTAAGTGATCTCGGATACACCACCCATAGAATATATTTAGAGTCCAAGTCAGTATTGGTGTAGTGAATAAGTACGTGGGTGGGATGCATCCCTCGTTTTGTCAGGAAAGGAAGGAAGTGGATTATTTCCCTGATCGGTGATCTCGATTACTCGACCTGGTACTGACAGTGTCCCATGATGTGTTCCATGGGTATGTCTCTGGACCACCTGATGGTGTCAGACACCATGAGCTGTCTCATGAGCCAGGTGTATCATCAACCGACTCCGCACGCTCTCAGCACCGGCTTGTTGTGGGGGTCCCATGTGCCCAGGGCTCCCTCGACCATGGCGTGGATCTGGACCTCGTAGTCCTGGGCAACTGGCAATTGTAGGGATCTTAGCCAAAGTGAAGCAGTAGGTAATACTACATTTCTTGTTGGTCACTAGTTGATTTCTTGAATGCAGTTTTAAACAAGAAGGGTATCGTCATGTATTAGTTGTATCATGATAGTGCCTAGAGATCCCATGTGGGATCAGCCCCCCATTGTGCAAGGCACTGTTCTAACACATCATAAGAGACAGTCTCTGCCCTGAAGAGCTTACAACATAAACAGTTATTATAGGCAGGTAGCACTGCCAAAATTAAGGTTGCCTAACATTTTGCATTAAAAGCCCCTGTTTACACTTGCTTATCCCTTTGCCAAACTTTAAGCATTAGAGGTGAAATTTTTTTTGCCAGGTGTCAGTCAGTCTTGTAATTAAAAATTATCATTATGCAGAGACACAAGACAGCTGAATGAAGGTAGCACAGGCGACTTCAATTCTGTCCTTTCCTAACTTTTGATTGTATGATATTTGCAAGCTTAAAGTTCTTGTAATGTAGGTTTTTAAAAATCTATTATTTCAATGTATTTATAGCAGGATACAGACTTGTGAGAATAAAGACTTGCCTTGACAAGCAGTGCTGCATAGTCAATAAAGTACTGGATGGGACTTGGGAGACTAGCTTCTATTCTTTGCTTGCCCACTGGCCTGCTAGGTGACCTTGGGCCTTGGTTTCCCCATCTGGAAAATTGAGATAATGATTCTGACCACCTTTGTTAAGCACTTGTGAGATCTGTGGATGAAAAGTGCTAATAAGTGCTGCGTATTATTATTACACGAGAAAGATGTGCCCGTAGAATTAAAGGTGCAGTTTAAAACCATTTTAGTCAAACTGATGCAAAAGGTGCAGAGACCTGTATTTCATTTTAAGCTAGGCTTATTTGGCTTTAGTTTAAATTGATTTGGGACAGTGTTCGGTTTACTTATAAGCAAAATATAGCATCAAAATATTATTATTTATAACCCAGAATAAGAGTGTTCACACAAGGGTTTTCACCTGATTCACTAAGTTGGTTTATAAACCAATTTAAGTCACTTTTCTGTGAGCTGAAAATGCCTGTCTCCCACTAGATTTACTGCAGCATTGTATGCTGGCCAAATCATCAGACGTTTGAGAAATTGGTTTGGATTAGAGTTTAATTTTGGCAAAAGAAAATCTCCTTCCTAGCACTGTGGTATTTTGTTTCTTTTCCATATTACCTCTGTATGCGCATTGGCGGTAGGTTGTTTTTCATGGGCTTGACATGGATGGATTATTTAACATAAAGGCCCAAAGCAACTGACAGCTTAAAGCAGCCAAAGTTTGGACAACTGCTTAAGTGCCTGGCTAACATTTAAAAATAATGGGACAAATTCTTAACCCTTCGCTCTTAGGGTGAAATTCACTGTGGTCTGCAGAGGAACTACTCTTGGAGAGTGGCAGGAGTGCTAGGGGAAGATGAAGGAGGCGTATGTGCTCCCTGGGTGACTGACTAAAAATGGATTAAAGCTTTTGGAGTTAGCTCCTCAGCTGGTGTGAGTCAGCATTGTGCTGCTGTAGTCTGAGGAACTTTTCTGATTTACACCAGCTGAGGAGCCGGCCCATTGCCAGCTGCCAGCTTTAAATTTACAAGCTAAATAAAATGAACTCCTAACTCTAAAAAGTATGTGAGCGCTGAAAGGTAGCCAAAGAGTAAATAAAAGGTGCTTTCTCACACAAGGTGTTGCTGCAGGTCCTCCATTGCTTGAGCTATATTGGTGCAGCTTAGCCTGCTAACAGAGCTGCACAAGTGAATGTTACATTTTTATTCACTCAGACAGGGATTTGCAAAGGGGCCTGTGGCGGTTCTGAATTTCGTTCAGTGTTGGACACCTAATTCTCTTAGGCTTCTTTGGAAACCCCAATATCTAGCTCCATCACATATCTTACTACATACATACAGCTCAAATATCTGTAGTCAGATTCTGTTCAACTAGCCTTTTCCCCCCACCATGGTTTTCATTGTAGTTTCATCTAACGCAGGGATAGGCAACCTATGGCACGCGTGCCAAGGCGGCACGCAAGCTGATTTTCAGTGGCACTGTCACTGCCTGGGTCCTGGCCATTGTTCTGGGGGCTCTGCATTTTAATTTAATTTTAAATGAAGCTTCTCAAACATTTTAAAAACCTTATTTACTTTACATACAATAATAGTTTAGTTCTATATTATAGACTTACAGAAAGAGACCTTCTAAAAAGGTTAAAATGTATCACTGGCACGTGGAACCTTAAATGAGAGTGAAGAAATGAAGACTCGGCACACCACTTCTGAAAGGTTGCCGACCCCTGATCTAACGTCATAAATCCTGATCCTCAGCTGGTATAAATGCCGTAGAACTACAACAGTCAGTGGAGCTGTGGCAACTCATCCAAGCTGAGGATCTGACCCAGAGTTTCTGAAGCTGTATTAATTTGCAGTATTCGTTTGTAGACCCATACATGTACATCAGAGGGAATACTCCAGAGGGAATGAACAGAACAGGGAAGCATCAAGTGATCCATCTCCTGTTGCCCATTCCCAGCTTCTGGCAAACTGAGTGTTCCACAGCTGCAGCTTATCCTGTCCCAGGAGAACCCTAGGAAGTGAGGATTGATCTAACCGGGGATTTTTCAGTTAAAACCTTTTAAAATAAATAGGTAATATGTTGCAGATTTCCCTCCATGGAGACATCTGGTGATAATAAGCTGCAAAGCAATGGGTTCCACCAATATATACTAATCTCAGCAGGGCAAGTTTGCCATAATCTGCTTCTTCTTCCCTTTTAATGGACTCTAGGAAGTGCTTTTTGTGAATCTAAATGAATAAATTAAGAGATTCATAGCTAGTGGCTGTTACTGCAAATCCGGGGAGAACACTTCAGGCTCTTAGCAATACATTAAGGTTCTCCAAGTATCCCCTGAGCCTGCTGAACAATCATGTTATTTTCTTCGATGAAATGTTCAGACAAAGATTTGTTCATGTATAAAGGCAGGACATATCAACACCAGTGTCTGGGAGGAAACTCAGCCTGGGGAATCATCGCTCCATTGAGAAAGTAGCCCATGTTGCTTTCATCATTTGTGCTCTACATAGTCAATAGGGGTCATTATGTTGACTTCAGTGAGCTTTGGATCAGGCCATGAATTGAGAAGAAGAATCGGAACCTCTCTCCCCTGGAGGAAGATTGTGGCATTGTGGATAAATTCTCACATTGCAGTTTGTTTTTGTGGCAGGCAAGGACGTTAGCCGTTCTTGGTGCCTAAAGAAAATTGCTTTGCCATGGGTAACTGAGAAAAGTGAAAAACGAGGGCAAAAGGTCTTGAAATAAAAAGATTTGTGCAGCCTGTAATAAAACATATTGACCTAGCAGGTCCGTGTAGTGATCTGCTGTGTAAGCTAAAGCTCTGTTTTGATGGCTTCTTTCTGAAAGTAAAACCTACAGTAGAAATGTCTAAGGAGAAAGATAAGTGATTTTTGTTGAACGTGATTGTTTCCTGAAAGCACTATAATAAGGCTGTTTTGTTTAGAGGGGGCATGTTTCTTTGATTTAGTAACGAATTAATCTGTCTTGCCCAGAGGGTTTTTATTGGTATAAAATAACTGAGAACAAGGCTTAAAAATCTGGGTGATTCGATCCCATCTGCACGTTCGGTACTTTTTGAGTAAAAGAATGACAGTTAAGCAGCTTCTTCACATTGTTTAGTTTGCATTGTCCTCTGCTGGTGTGTGTGTGACATGCCACCTCAGAGCTGACTGCTAGGAAAAGATTCACAGGCAGAGCCTCAATTGGTGTGCGTTGAAATAGCGCCATTGAAATCAAAGGAACTATTGCCAGTTTATAACAGCTGAGTATATGCCTCACAATTTTCAATATAGTGTGATAATAAAAATATTAAATATTTTAATTTACCCCAAATCTTATTTACCGAATAAGTACATTGTTAGTAGCAGTAATAACTAAGTTTTTTACAGTAGTGCCTAAGGGCTGATGGAGAATGCAGCCCCATTGTGCTAGGCACTGTGCAAACAAAGAGGTTACAGTCCAAGTAATGGTACTTATATAGCCTCCATTGCCGTGGTTTCTGAGAACCTCAGGATCTTTAATGTATTTATCCTTACAACCCTTGTGAGGTAGGGAACTACTATTATCCCCATTTTACAGATGAAGAACTGAGGCATAAAGAATAAGGTAAGTGATTTGCCCAACATCACACAGGAAGTTTATGGCAGAGGAGAGACTTGAACTCAAGTCTGCCAAGTCCTAACCATTGAGCTGTTTGGTTAATAATATGTGATACTGTATATGCACAGACTATCACAATGCAGCATTCCTTTTTTGAGTTTATTATTCTAACATCTAAACTGCTGTTCTGAATCACTCTTTTGTTGACCACAAAAGTCCTTTACAAAGACACAAAGGAGTTGTTTATTTGGTAGGCAAATTCCCCAAAGGAAGTCAGCAATGTTGAGGATGGCTAAACCACTCAAGACAGTGAATTTGGTGTGTTATGTAAGAAGCAGTGCCCCTAAAATGTGTAACCCTCTAAAGCGACAGTGCTTGAAGGTGTCTATCAGGGATAGTCTTGGTATTTATAATCGTTTCAGCCAATAATTGTATTGTAATTTAAATGTTGCAGGAGAAGCAGAGATCGAGAGTGATGACGATGATGACTATGATGATGACTGCAAAAAATCATCAACGGATGAAGTAAGGATTTAAATGTTTTGAAATAGCAGTGGAGTGATTCTGGTCCTTTAATTTGGCTTACATTACTAAGTGTTGGGCTGCCATCTAGTGGAAAAAGGAAGACATGCTCTTAAAACGTAATACAAACTTTAGAAATATTTGCCAATAGTCTTAAAAGGATTCTTGAACAACACGAGCACACTGTTGCTTGGTTTATTCATATTTTAACTTAGTAAAATAAGATACAGTAGACTCTCGATTATCCAGGATGATAGGGAAAAAATTAATCCTGGTTAGTAAAATTCTGGATAATCACCATCCATAGGAAATATGGGGAGAAGGGATTGGTTAACCAGCCACCCTGCGCCGGGAGGAGGAGGTGTTGGTTCACTGGCTGCCCTGTGGCCTGGTGGTTTTTTCTTTTGTGTGTGTGCTTGGGGCAGCAACAGAGCCAGAGCCGGCCCTGTGAGTTACGCGTATTTTTTTTTTTACATCCTGGTCAATCCACTTTCTGGTTAACCCAATCCTGGATAATCGAGAGTCTACTGTATAATTAATCAGTTTTAGACAGCTACTTCCTTATTAGATGTGTGTATATATATGTATGGATATATGTGTGTGTGTCTATATCTATCTATCTATATATATATATACAAGCTTATGTATAACTATGATGTGACAGCTCTGTGATGAAATCTGTAGGAGACACATTTATTATTATTCATTTATATGGGTGCTCAGAGTGTGCACTTTTCAGAAGATAAGATAATGCAGCGTGTCCCCAGGCATGTAGAGAGTATTGAAATATAAGGTATGTGATTTAATTTTTAAATAGAGTGGTCAGGTCTCCTCATCAGAAATCTGTGAAACTCCCACGAGGCTAATTAAGACTATTTCACATGTATTTCCTTTTGTCCCTGTCAGGATTGCCTCCTCACTCTGAACTCAAGGGTACAGATGTGGGGACCCGCATGAAAAAAAGAAATAACTCCCCAAGCTTATTTTACCAGCTTACGTTAAAACTTTTCCAAGACACAAGTTTTTTCTGTGTCTGGAACAGTACGCTGCGACCATGAAGCAAAACAAAGCACTTCTTCCCCCCACCCCCGGTTTAAAAACATTTTTGATTCCCATTGGTTATTTTGGTCAGGTGCCAACCAGGTTTCTTTTAGCTTTTTAACCCCTTACAGGTAAACAGAAATTCTAGGTTACTGTATACTTATAACAGTCCCCTTGAAATTCCTCCTTCCTTCCAAGATTTTCATGACTTTCAGAGTAAATTTCATTCAGTGCAGCACCCTGTTAATAAAAACAAACAAAAATGAATCCCTTCCTCTAGATGAGGAGTCTAAAAGAGATAAGCCAACCCCCACATCAAAAGGAAACAGGCCAGATAATCTGTATATACACATGAATAATGATCTATTGGACATTGATCCCACACTCACTAAAGTAAATGGTAAAGCTCCCATTGACTGCTGTGTTAGGTAATGGGCACTTGGAGTCTTAGATATTTAAAGTCTACTTTACAGAAATCTCACCAGGGACCTTTGATATGCAGTAAACACAAAGCCTTCCCTTGTCTCCTTGTTCTAGGGCACTGCTGGCAGTGAAGCCATGGCCACTGAAGAAATGTCTAACCTGGTGAACTACATACAACCAGTGAAGTTTGAGTCATTTGAGGTATCAAAAAGTAAGTAACCTAAATATCCATAGCATCATTTTATACTGGGAATTACGTAGGAGGTCACTTTCTTATCTCAGTTGGATTTATTTGCACGTATCATGGGGCAGATCCTCAACCTGTGTAAATTCAATTGCCATATCTCCATGGAAGTCAAGTAAACACCAGTGGAGGATCTGTCCCCAGAGAAGCGTCTGCTTAGAGAACTGATGACTCTGCTTTTCTGTCTTTAGTGCATTGCATAAATCCTGCTAAGGGTATTAGGAACTAGGCACATGTATCAAGGGACAATGGACCCAGATTAATTTCGAGATATGCTTTGGTCTAAACCAGAGGTGGGCAAACTTTTTGGCCCAAGGGCCACATTGGAATTGGGAAACTATATGGAGGGCTGAATAGGGAAGGCTGTGCCTCCCCAAACAGCTTGCCCCCAGCTCCATCCACCCCCTCCCACTTCCTGACCCCTGATTGTCCCCCTCAGAACCCCTGACCCATCCAACGCCCCCCGCTCCTTGTCCTCTGACCACCCTCTGCAGGGACCCACCCCCAATTACCCACCACAACCCTCCCCCATCCAATCCCCCTACTCCCAGTCTCCTGACCTCCCCAACCTCTATCCACATCCCCTCCCCCTGACAGACTACCCACGGGACTCCCACGCCTATCCAATCACTCCCTATCCCCTGACTGCCCTGACCTGTATCCATACCCTGCCCCTAACTGCCCCCCAGGACCACACCCCCATCCACTCCCCCACCCCAGCTCCGCTCCCTAACCACCCTCTCCCCGAACCTCCACCCTATCCAACTGCCCCCTGCTTCCTGTCCCCTGACTGCCCCCCGTGACCCCCAGCCCCTTATCCAAATCCCACCTCACTTCCCACCCCCTTACCATGCCACTCAGAGCGGCAGGAGCTCGCAGCCCCGCCAGAGCCAGCCACTCTGCAGCAATGCTGCTGGGGAGCGGGGACAGCAGGGATGGGTGGAAGGCTGGAAGCTCAGGGGCCGGGCAGAATGGTCCCGCAGGCTGTAGTTTGCCCACCCCTGGTCTAAATGTTCAGTTTTGTCTATGGCAAACATTGTTACGCAGTGTGTGCAGCAGGTTTGACAAAGTTTCTGGAATTGAAAAAGTCTTTGTTCGTCAAATTAAATGTCCACGAATACACAGTGTCAGAAAAACAAGGAGTATTGTCAACTTTTGAACAATGAGATCGTGAGCACTGAGCGAGAAACAGCAAATGCTTTTACGCTGTGCCCACATTACACAAATAACAGATAAAGTATAAACCCAGAGCCCACCCCTCATGTAAATCTCTCTTTTCTGCCACAGCCTAGGCTATAACTTCATCCCCTGTGGCTTTTTCACTGATAAAGTCTTGCTGGGAATGCACTTTGCAGCATCATTAATAAACAGAGCAGCAGCATTTCCTGTCTTGGAGCAGAACCCCCAATCATCTCCCTGCCCTTTTTCATGGTGTTTTGACAGGATACAACATGTTGTTGTCATTTCTTTTTTGTTAAAGCAGCATATCGCATTTTAATTTTAAATCCTGGATTTATGGAGGCCCTTGAAGACCAGGGTTATGGGTGCCTAAATCCATTACCTCTATACAAGATTTTACATCTACTGATCCGTGTATTGCAGTTGTTATGAGCATGATGACAACTGCTTCATCGGATGCAAATTAAGTAACTCCCCCAAACAAATGTATTGAAATATTTAAAACTCCATTGTTCGGTTAATGTATGTATGTATTTATATATCTTTGATTCCCATCCATCAGCTCAACAGCGAACAGAGGGCTGCCAGAAGGCTTTACATCACTTTCTATCTTGAACCAGCTTCACAGCTTCATTATAAAAGCATTGAAAACATGTTTTAACTGTGTGTGTGTGTGTATGTATTGGTCCAACTTATAGTAAAATGTTTGTAGTCAAGTTCCCTGTTTCTAATACTAAATTCTCTGTTGGATGCACATCTATACTCCTTGTAGGGGCTTTGAGTGGTTCCTCCCTGTCAGTGTCAGAGGTAATAGCAGGCTTCCTCAGGAGCTGACGCTTTTGTCACTTCATGGTGGGTGGTAAAATTTTTAGAGTGAATTCTCGTGATGTGGATTGGGGGAAAAGTCGATTGTCCCTTTTGACCTTTCCAATGAGAGGCCGTGCCTGTCCTCGGCTCAGAGTGTATTCAAGGTATGTCATTTCCTGCCACCCGATCTGACACTCCCTTGGCTTGGCAGGTGTTGAAGCCACAGGGCCCATACAACAGCCACCACCTGGTTGAGATGGTCCTCCCAGCTTTGTCTGTATATCACCATGTCGTTGAAGTATGCTGCAGCGTAGGAACCGTGATGCTGCAGGAGGAAGTGATCCATCAACCTCTGGAAGGTCGTGGGGGCCCCATAGAGATCAAAGAGTGTCCAGATAAATTGGTAGTCCCAGTTGGCATGACAAATACCGTCTTCTCTCTCAAGCTTGAGTGAAGGGTGATTTGCCAGTAGACCTTTGAGAGGGGTGGTGATGAAGTGAGCTTCCTCCAGGTGTTCAAGCAATTCATTGATGTGGAATATTGGGTATCCATTGAATTTAGAGATCTTGTTTACCCTTTGGAAGTCGATGCAAAATTGCAGGTCACACCTGGGAGGTGTCGCGTCACCTCACAACCATCACACCCCCAGGCTGGTCAGAATGGCATGGTGGACAAGAGTGGTCTGGCCAGGTAGGGCAGTGAAGGTCTTAGGGAAGGTGTTCAACAGGCTCCAAATCTGCATCTGTCGCTCCTTGGTGAGGGTATCCCCGAGTTGTGGTTCCTCGGGTCTGATTGCCTCAGAGACCTGCAGGCCCAGGTAAGGGGCAGTCAATAGACTCTCCTGCTCTTGCCAAGTCTTCAGGAGGTTGACATGGTAGAGCTGATTTTATTTCTGCCAGTCCAGTTGCTAAATTTCATATATTAGTGGCTCCACCGGACAGATTACTTTATACAGCTCCTGCCAGTGGGTCAGGAGCTTGTACTCCTCAGAAGGTAGTAGGAGCAGGACCTGTTTGCTGGCTTCAGAGGTCCGACTCTGTGCCCCCTCATTATAGTTTCATTCCTGGGTCCCTTGGGCAGCTTGCAGGTTTTCCTTTGCCAGAGTCCTGGCATGGTTCAGGCACTCCTGAAGCTGGAATACATATTGTACGAGTCTCAGGGCCAGCAACAGTGAGCTCTCCCAGGTCTTACACATCAGGCTGATCAACCCCTGGGGACTCGCTCAAAGAGTAGCTTGAATGGGGAGAATGCCACAGAGGACTGGGGCACCTCCCTGATGTCCAACAGCAGGGGTGGATTTAGCTGGTCCCACCAGCACAGCTCTCCCAGGGGGAATTAGCACAGTATTTCCTCTAAAGTCGAATGGAACCTTTGACAAGTCTGTTGGTCTGGGGGTGATAGATGGAAGTGCATAATTGTTGGCCCCCACGAGCCCACACACTTGCTGGAACAGCCAGGAGGTGAAGTGGGAGCACTAGTCAGTGAGAATCTCTTGGGGTGAGCCCACCCAGGTGAAAAACTTCAGGAGCTGTCCTGCAATGGCCCAGGCCACGATACTCGGCATCGGAATAGCTTCTGCTTGCATAGTCCAAGATGACATGGAATAGTTGTTGTTTTTTCTGTCAGTTCAGTTGCCAAATTTAATGTTACCTGCCCCATCTGACAAAATACTTTGTATGGCCCCTGCCAGCAGGCCAGGAGCTTGTATTCCTCAGTGGTAGTAGGTCCAGAATGTAGCAGAACCTGACAGCGCTCTTCAGAAGTTGTCCTACAAGATCCATGGCAACCCATTCAAAGGGGACCTCCATCACCATCAAGGAGACCAGGCAAGACTTTGGTACCCCCCACAGGGCTGCCAGCCTGGGTTAACTCCTGACCTCCTGATGCACACAAGGACAAAAAGAATGCATCAGGACTCAGGCCAGGGTCTTCTCAGGCACCAGGTGACCCATAGCAAAGACGTCATGTGCCAGTTTCAAGATGGCACACTAGGGACACCGGGGTACCACCAGCTGGGTCTGGGTTGCTTGTGTTTGGGGGTCCCAGTCAATGTGATAAAGGAGGTCACTGATTAGCTCGAACCAGGGCTACTGATTCACCCGTTGCAGATCAGTTACCTCTGCGTTGACCAAGGTCAGCTGCTTGTACAACCGGCTAAGTGTGGGGTCTTCCCTCTGATCCCAGCTCAAGTTTGTTTTGGTGTATATGGCAAGTGCGTGGGAGTATTTCTCAGATAGCTGCATTAGCGTTGTTGGCCTTCACCAAAGCAGTGAGTGCTAAGGAGGGATTTGAATGAAGAGAAGGTGGCGGCCGTGGGCACCATGGGAAAAACCCACAAAGATTAAAGTGAGGAAAGAAAGCAAGGCAGCAGGCAGTGGTGCTGGAAAAGGCATGAGGTCTCAGTGATGATTTAACACCCGATGGAACCTGCAGCGATCCCGGTGCACTGTAGCCTTTGATCCTATAAAGCTGGCCCGAGAATAGTTCCCACCACCTAGTTTTGCTGCTCCTCTTACCAGCAGCTCTCTTTTCACCTGTGAGGTTGGTGCTTGTCTCCCTCTAAAGATGAGGAGAGTTCTTCCCTACCACTGTTACCTCTCTGAAGGAGCAGGGAAAACTTGTTCAGTTTTCGCTTGCTTCCACTTGGCTTCTTGTTCGGATTGCACAGAGGAGGCCAGGCCAGCTCTGCGGCTCTTCAATCCACGGGTGACTGCAAAAAAATTACTTCTAAGTCTAACCTAGATCAATTGTCCTCCACTGTGCCTCTGGCTTGGACATGGCCTCTGAGAGCTTTGTGAGGCAACAGAGCTCACTCAGCTGTGACACACAGGCACTCACTAATTGCTTCATTTTGAGAGAGGTGCCATGGCATTTGGTGCATGGGAATCAGCTCTCAATACTGTGGGCACTTCTGTGCAAGCGACATGGCTTATAATTTGCTGGAATGAAAGGGTTTTTTTCTAAGGGGTCCATGCCTCATATGTAAGACTAATTTGGGGGGAAATTTAAAGGAGAACTTACTTAAGCCACAGGGGTTTTGACCTGGTGTTTCCATTTCAGGAGGATATTTTGGTGCGTAGAAAGGATGTGCACAAGTCTTGGTAGAGGGAATAACAGACACAAAAGGGAGATATTCCTTTCAAGTTGAATATGCAAATTGCAGCCAGCTCTGTGCATTTAGCCCAATCAAGCCATGAGCTTAGGCTGTCTCTCCCCTCCTGCTGTGATTGTTTTACAGCAGGTAAAAGGTCTGGAGCAGTGTAAAGGATCCCTAAAAACTCTGGATCAGCCCATGGGGTGGGAATGCGGACAGGGCTGCAGCACATAGGACTACAGAGATTCTAGGCAACGATGCCAGGTCACTGTAACTTGGAGAGGTTTTGAGGATGACCTAAGTAACACTGGGGGCTTCTCCAGTCCCTGCAAATGTCTAAAATCAACTGTATGCAAAGGTGGCTTAAAGCCACCAGAAGCTTTCTACTCTTATGTTGTGAATTCTGTGCTCTACTTCTCAGGATATGTTTACACTGCCAAAAAAAACCCCATGGCAGTGAATCTCAGAGCTCGTATTAATGGATTCGGGCTCCTGGGACTCATACTACAGAGCTAAATATTGCAGTGTAGAGACATTCCCACTTGGGCTGGGACACTCCGAGACACCTCCCGCCTCCTTCTGACTGTCGTCTTCAACATTCTCCATCCTCGTCTTGGATGTCACCGGAAGTTAGCAAGGCCCTGCAGTAAGCAGGAGGGAACTGAACAATGTTTGCATTCTGGTGTGTGCCTGCATTTTACCTCAGTGCTTCCTTCCCCCTTTCATGAGATCAGTCATCCCCCTAGCTCTGCATGGGGTTTGCAGCTCTTAAAGTGTGGGGTTAGTGCTGTGTCTAACCCTAATGAATGTTTTCAAACTCTGGAGGCGCTTGGGCTCAGAAACATTTGTTTTGTTTTCCTTTTGTTTGTGGTTTTAATTTTCCCAAACGAGTGGCTTTGTCAAGCATTGTAATTTTAAATATATTTTTAAAAAGAATGGAAAAAGGAAATGCTGGAAATCATTTGATGATCTGAACGGTGGTGTGAAATAGGTAAGTCTATGAAGAGCAGATGGGATATAGGCACTGCAATGAACCCATCAATTTGCATCTCCACTGTATGTCAGTTTGAAAGTTTGTCTCTTTCACCACGAGAAGGTGGTCCAATATTACCTCACCCACCTTGTCTTTCAGTATCCTGGGACCAACACGGCTACAGCAACCTGGCAAACAACAGTGTTCTAATCTATCACTGTTTTTCCCCTTTGAACTGCAGAACGCAACAGGAGTTTTGAAATGTCTTCCTTTGTGGAAACCAAAGGGCTTGAGCAACTCACGAAATCTCCAGTGGAATTTGTTGAGTATCCTTCGCATTCACAAAGATTCATTATGTGCTTTTGTAAATCTGAGTAAGAGCCGTTATGGTTCTTCATTGGGCTTTGGAGACATGAGTTTGGGAAATTTGGAACCTAGCCTAACTTTGTTAACTTGATTACCTCTTCCATGAGCAGAGAACGCTGGCATCTGATGAGAGCTCATTGAGCTATTAGAGTGAATTCTTGTGATGTGGATTAGGGGCAAAAAGGATCATCTTAAAGTACAGATTGAAGGTCTGGGGAGGAAGAGTGAGTCAAATCATTAGTGAGCATGTGGGAAAATAAAGCAATGGTACTTTGTTATATAAAATGACAGAAGATGTATTGGAATAAAAGAAAATTTGTCAGAGAGAGAGAGAGAGATCATCTGGATAACTCAGTACTTTGCATAGTCATATGGGAGATCTGAGTTTGATTCCTAGTGAAGGAACTGTAATCCACACCGCGTAGAGTCAAGCACAGGAGTTTATTACGCACAGCACTGGCGGAGTGTCACTTGCTTATCAGGCTCAGAGACACTATAGAACAATTAATTACAACAGATTATATATGGTGCTCATCGGGCAGAGAGAAGAAACTGGGATGGTTTTTCCCATGCCCCGGGATAGGTTCTAGCAGCAAGACAAGATACGCACAGTAAGTCAATGGTCACTCTAAAAGATTACATATTGATTCCACCCATGGCCCATATTAACGTATTGCTGACATATAGGTAATTGCCCCCAAACTATATCTATTAAAGTGCATAGGTTAAATTCTAATTTTGGGGGTCCAGGGCAATGAGGTCTGCTCTCCCGGTTGATCCGTAGGTGCTTTCCTGGAGATTTAAAGCTAGAAGACAGTAGTTAGTACTTAACAATCACAGTTGATTCTTTCTTGACTACCAAGAGCTAAATGCACTGTTTTATTTTTTGGAGAAAAATAACTAAAGGCGAGTCCATTTCGATTTAATGGCTCTCAGTGTACGTCATTGTCTTTTTCAAAGTCTGCAGTTCACAAAGAGGGATCCCGGTACAATATGGCCTTACGGAACATTAACTGATGAGCAACTTCTACATCTAGACTGCAATTTATTCCCATATTTAAAATTTGTGGAGTGGATCAGTCCCGCTACATCAGTTTACTCACCATTGCTTTCTCTGTGTGGGAGCTAGATCTGAAACTCATGTGAGGAGAGCAGTTACTTCTTACCTGGGCTCTCCTCAGTCCAGCTCTGGAAGGATTGTTACTGCTGGCTAGTTTCTGTGGAGGCAATTTAGGACCATATTAGGTTATTTACTGTGTAACTGAAGTTACAAAGATATTGTCTTCTAAGATCCACCCTTGCCCCTGCTTTTTCCCTGTTTCTTTAGAGTCCGTTAGCCCTCACAGGAACAAAAGGGGAAGTATGTCAAGTATCATTTTATAACCTCAGTGTAGACACCTAATATATGTATAGGCTACCCGCCCTCTCAGGAACGTGAATCTGTGGATGTAGTGTGTTTGGAGAACTCCACTAAGCAACCTACTGTTCTGTAAAGAGCATCTACTGTTAATGATTGAAAGTATATGTAATTATTTTGCCAAATGTACTGTATCTTAACCACTCATCACCTAGATATAACAAAAGGCAGCTTAGCCGGATTTATCCAAAGGGAACACGTGTAGATTCTTCAAACTACATGCCACAAGTCTTCTGGAACGCTGGCTGTCAGCTGGTGGCTCTTAACTTCCAAACTGTAGGTAAGTCTCCACGTTTTCTTGGTTTGGGAGGCTGTACTTGCCACTTTTTCAGTGGGTTTTTTGATGGGGAGCTAAGAGAGTTGTTTTGTTCAACAAAAGATGTCAGGCTATTGACCAGTTCTACAAAGCCGTTTGTTCATTCCTATCACTGAACCCAAGTTATTCTCAAATTCATTAGCATATTATATTATACTGTAATGCAACATGCACACGGTGGTGATCTTAAAGAGCCCTCATTTACCAGCTGTTACCATATTGCAGTTTCTGAAATGTCAAAATGGTTTTCTTTTCTGTGTATGGGAAAAAATAATAGTATAGCATAGGTAATCCTGCAAATATTCGCTTGTTAATAGCCACCCCTTTATGTTGTGTAAGAAACTGAAATATAACTAGCTTTCCCCCAGTCTTCAGAAATAATTATTATTCATCATTTTTATTGCAATAACACCTGGATTCAAATGTTCTTGGCATTGTACATAATGATAAAGCCAGATTTTCATAGGCGGGCCCAATGGGAGCACCTCGTGAAATGCATGCTCACTGCTCCCACAAACACCTGCATATGGATGCACAAAAGGGAAATTGTAGAGGTGTCTACGTCTCATTGAAAGTCAGCTAGGGTTGCCAACTTTCTACCCCCACAGACCTGAACGCTCTTGCCCCTCCTTTCTCCAAGGCCCCACCCCATGCTCACGTGATCCCCCCCTCCTCTGTTGCTCGCTCTCCCCGCCCTCTCTCAGTGGCTCATTTTCACCTGGCTGGTTCAGAGGGCTGGGGAATGGGAGGGGGTGAGAGCTCCAGGTGGGGGTGCCAGCTCTGAGTGGGGCCAGAAATGAGGAGTTCGGGGAGCTGGAGGGTGCTCTGGGCTGGGACAGGTGGTTGGGGTACGGGCTGGGTGAGGGGTCTGCCTGGAGTGCAGGCTCTGATGTGGGGCTGGTGATGAGGGTATAGGAGAGTGCTCCAGACTGGGACCGAGGGGTTCAGAGGGTGGCAGAGGGATCAGGGCTGGAGGTGGTTGGAGTGTAGGGGGCAGAGAGTAAGGGCTCTGGTTGGGGGTGCGGTATCTGGGGTGGGGCCGGGATAAGGGGTTTAGAGTGCAAGGGGGTGCTCCAGGCTGGGATTGAGGGCTTCTGAGGGTGAGAAGAGGATCAGGGCTGGGGCTGGGGCAGAGCATTGAGGCCCAGGAGGGGGTCAGGTGTGTGGGCTCTGGGCAGCTCCCAGAAGCAGCAGCATGACCCCCCCCGCTCCAGTTCCTATGCGGAGGAATGGCCGGGTGGCTCTGCACGCTGGTCCATCCGTATGCGCCATCCCCACAGCTCCCATTGGCCGGTTCCTGGCCAATGGGAGCTGCGGGGGTGGTGCTTTGGACGGGGCAGCGCCCAGAACCCCCTGGCTGCCCCTATGCATAGGAGCTGGAGAGGGGACATGCTGGCTGCTTCCCAGGAGCTATGTGGTGTGGAGGCTAGCAGGGACCCTGCCAGCCCACTGTGTGGTAATGCCAATTGTGTAGTCAACAGCCCAATCAACAGTACTGACCAGAGCTGCATGGATCTCCTTTTGACTGGGTGATCTGGTCAAAAATCGGACATCTAGTCACTCTAAAGTCAACAGGACTTAGAAGCCTAATTCATTTTTGAAAAGGAGACATAGCCATCTAAATCACTTAGACTCTAATGCTGAGCAGAGCAACACCTAAATACCTTTAAAATCTAGGCCTTAGGCTCTTTTGAAAATGTTACCCCACATCTTCTGGAACATCTCTAGAGAATTCCCTCCTCTTACAGAGAGACTCCAAGATGGTGGCCACTGAGGATTGTGTGAGTGAAACTTGAGCCTTTCAGTGAAAGATTTCCTGAAACCTAGGTTGAAGTGACAGCAGTGCTCCAGAAATAGCTGTTTATTCACATTGCGCTAGTCATATTACTCAGCTGTACTTGTTTTGATATCTTTCATGCTTATCCAGAAGTTAATTCCTCATGATATTTTTATTGCTTAGATTTGTCTATGCAAATAAACATGGGGATGTATGAATACAATGGCAAAAGTGGGTACAGGCTAAAGCCAGAGTTTATGAGAAGACCAGACAAACATTTTGACCCATTTACTGAAAGTATTGTGGATGGAATAGTAGCCAACACTTTGTCTGTGAAGGTATGTACACAGTTGTTGAAAATTCTGTTTATATTAGAATCTGGACATATTTCTGTTTTATCTGGAGCCCTGATCTTCTTTTGGTGTGTCTACACTGCATTGAGAAGGTGTGATTACAGCACATGTAGGCATACACAACCTTTTATTCTGCAGGTAACTTGTATCCTGCAGGTGGGACACTCACCATCAGTGCTGCCTAGTGGTCAGGATGGGGTGTGGCAGGTTGTCTTCCAGGCATCCCTCTTTCTTACTGCTGCTTCGTTCTGCAGAGTCTTCTGGTGACTCTGCCCTCGGGCCAGGTCATGTATTCAAGTTTGTGTCTTTCAGGATATGTACAGAGTCCAACAATGTGGGAGCCTTCGGGATTAAGCAGGATGCTCAGGACTCTACCTCTTGGGTCAAGATCTCACAACCCAGAACCTTTTATCTTCAGGGGCTTCTCCCCACTAGCTAGGTTCCTCACATCAGGAATAGGCCTCTGTAGTTGCCCCTCTGCAGAAGTTGGTAGGGAAGCCCAGATCCATGCTGTCAACTGGGCTCCTGATCCAGGGCAAGTGGTAGGCAGCTAAATCCTGCACCCTGGGATGCTATGCAGTTGCCTCCCTGCGTCACTTCTTACGAGGCTCCTCTCTTCCCAGCAGCTAAAGTAAAGAACTAAAACACAAAGATAAAGTCTTTGGCCTTCCAAGAGTCACAGGTCCGCTATCTGTAGGCTTGCTCAGGTCACCATAGCCAGGTCTCGGGCATCAAGAGCTCCATGGTGCTTCTTCTCACAAGCTCAGAGTATAGGTCAGCTCACCTCCACAGCCTGCCTGCCAGTGCCACTGAGCAACTGTGTTCCCCTTTGTAAGCTCTTCCTCCGGCTGTGCAGGTGTTGCGGGTGTGGTGGAGCAGAGCTTCCTGGGCCTAGGACATCTCTAACCTGTACCTTTCCAGTGTGGGGTTTGTACACCCCATCACAGGTACCAACCACAATGAAGGTGCAGCATCACAGGCTTCAGCATAGCCTGTACAAGTCCACCCAGAACTCTGGGCATTTACTTGGACAGCTAGCCCCCACTGAAGCCCATGCTGCCATGGCTACACTAGTGGTACTCACTCTAGCTAGATTAAAGCTAGCTCATGTCCACATGTGCTGTATTCATGCCTCCAGTTGCAGTGCAGACATACTGTAAATTGAGACAATGAGATATGCTTAATTTGTAGTGGGGCATATTTCATTTTTAAACTCAATGGTATCTAAAATCCTTAAAAAACAGAAGCTCAGATAATGAAGGAATATCGCCTATTAAGTAAATTTGCTTGTGTTTTGTTTTTATTTTCCTTTCCAATCCCTTTTCTTTTCCATCACATAAGACTTACCAGGAAACTGATGTATTTAAGAAGAGGCTGGAGATTTTTAAGCTTTTGTTTATGAAGTGCTGTATTTAAAATAGTGTAAGCTTAAAAATATGTGTAGTCCATGCTAAATGCTAACTTGTACTGAGATGACCAACAGAGCACGCTGCTTAATATAAAGGAATACAATAATAGGGTTGTTTTTTGCAGCGAGACCAGGAAGTTATAAAAGTCATGGTTTCATACCCAGACTTACAAAACTAATTTATTTCATTAATAGCCTATTCAGCTGAACAATCTCCCCTGTCCAGAAGCCACCCACAAATAATCCTGTTTTATTCACTGGGAGGAAACTGATATCCACCTTGAGGCTGGAGGCACAAGTCAGTGGCAAAGCAGTGGTGTGCAGGCATATGTGAAAGAGGTGGCTGGTAGCTTTGGGACCACATCTAAAGGGAGGTCATTCAGGAGGTCTCGGGAGATGCTGAGCACTTGGCAGGAGCAAGTCCCTCAGAGCAATGGGGCAATTGCCAGAAGTTGGCACCTTCCGAGTGTCCAGTAGCGATTGTGCTAGTTGTGATGTCATGGCAAGGTACATACTGAGGCCTCACAAATGGATGGGAGCTGGCGTACTTTGGGCAAATCTGAGGTTCTTTAAGATACCCTGACATTGGCTGAATATCCCTCTGCTCCTTGTTACTCAGGGAATTCATCAACAACCATTACATTTTCCTCATTTTTTTTAAAAAAAAGGCTGGACGGAGACAAAAACGAAACAAGTGCATCTGCTCTTTTATCATGGTCTTTGTTGCAACATCACTACACATAGCTCTGGCATTGCCTTATTTTTTTAATTTGCCATAACATTACGTTATAGTCCTGTATTTGCAATATTAGAGAATCCTTGTTGTAAGTTTTGGGTTTATTGAGCACTGTACCATCCCTAGAAAGACTGCAGCCTGAATTTCAGACAGAAATTTCAGAATCCGCTAAGCTGTCTTTATTAATCACTTACAAACGCGCCTGTCTTGTTTTCTAGATAATTTCAGGCCAGTTTCTTTCGGATAAAAAGGTTGGTACTTATGTAGAAGTAGACATGTTTGGCCTGCCTGTGGATACAAGACGAAAAGCTTTAAAGACAAAGACCTCTCAAGGCAACGCCGTTAACCCTGTGTGGGAAGAAGAACCAATAGTATTTAAGAAGGTTGGTGTGATGTTTATTTCCCTACAGCACATAGTGATTATTTTATTGCTTTCCACTAGGTTAATTTTGTGTTTTACAGAAAATCAGAATGATTGCATTTGATTAAGAGATCATTTAAGAGATGCTGAAACAGCTACACTTTAGAGCCCATCCCTGCGCCGATGAAATCAAGCCAGCTCTTACTGAAATCAGTCAATTAATGTAACTTTGTTTGCTTCATTGACACAAGATTGGGCAAAAAGCAACATTTCCAAAGTGCATGAAACCCAGATTTTAAGAGGTATTTAGGGGTTGCTGCATTGAGCGTTGCAATGCCTACCTGATTTAGGAGCCAAAGTCTCATTTACAGAGTGATTTAGGAACTTAGGAGCCTATACTATTGACTGTCAATGGGATTTTAATGCCTAACTGCCTTAATCCCTTTTAATTAGAAGATTTAGGTTTCTAAATCAGTTAGGCATTGCAATGCTGAACTCTGTAACACCTAAATACCTTTAAGAATCTGGGACCAGATGATTTAAGAGCCTAAATCCCATTAACTTACAACGAGACTTAGGGTCTTGAGCTACTTTGGTGCTTTGAAAAATTTTACCCAGAGGACCCAATTCTGCAAAGTCAATGTGACCTCGGGGTGCTAAGCATCTTTCAGAATCATGCCCCAGCAGCATTGGTATCTCACAGTGCTTTATAAATGGGATTGTAGCCAATTTCTTAAAGAGAACTGTAGTATTGCCTATTTTTAGTTTACTAGGTAATGCAGTTAATTAGTCTTGGATCAAGTAGAGAAACTACCTTTTCCTGATGTCCCATGACAGCAATTAAAGTTCATGGAGGCATTTACATAATCAATGCCTGAAACTCAGCTTTCTAGGAGTTGCATAAGGGCTCCCACACCTGAAGGCTTTCTCTGCAGACCTCCTTCCCTTTGACGTTCTGCAGGGACTGGATTGTGGAAAGAGCACTAGCATGTTGTTGTTGTTTTCATGGGCCTTTAATTAATATATTTTATTTCTGTTACCAGTTTTATCATAATGTCTGGGAGCCGCCACGCTCATAATGGGCCTGGATTATTACTTTGAGTGATCTGAAGATTAACTCATATAATCTGTTGTTAGTGGGGAGTTAAACTTAGTGTCTACATATTTTTAGATGTAATATAAACATCCAGTAAATAAATCACTGTTTTCCGCATAGTGTGTTCTGAGAAAATGATGCAAGTGTAACCAGCCTTACAATACATATGTTTATTTATACATGGCTTCTCTACGACACAGTAATGAGATAGGATGCACATTTTTTACAGTACCATTCAGCTGGGTAGGAATTAAGGTAGGGTCTGTTACTTGTGGGATTTGGGCCTTTACTAATATTTAATGAAATATAAGAATGTTCATTCAAAGCCAAGCACGGTTTTGGTCTCAAATAGGCCTTGCTTTGGGACATGAACAGTCCTGACTTCTGGGTCCCTGTTTTTGTCAGAAAAGGTCCAGTGGCACAGAGCTTCTGAGGATGAAATCAGATACTGCCTTTCTTGGACTCTACTCAAGCAAGCAAGCCCTTCTGTCTGATGGCTTGCAGAAAAACAGCTGTTGGTCATGGCCAATCTGACAAAAAATTACATCCCACTGGAGAACCCTGTAGGGTTCATATTTGATGAAGTTGTGCACAGTGCTCAACAGCTCTGTGACACACATCCCGTACTATCCCCATGTGCCTGGGATAAGGATTGGGGGATATGTCTCTTGCCAGAAATAAGATGGGTGGTAGGAAATGTCTCATTACAGCTTGTTGGAGTGGGAGCTGAAAGCTCCCGTTAGACTACGTTCTGCTTTGTAAATCTAGGCCCTAGCTCACTTGGACCTTTCCACTGTCTTGAATATTGATCCCCATGAACAAGTGCTTTTGAAAGGGACAGGCCTTCCAAACACAGTTCTTTCACACATCCTTACCTCATAAAGGAAAAAATTAATCCTTCTCGCACAGGCAGACTGATTTCCTACCAAATCACTCGTCCTCTTGGAGAAAGACACGCTATTTCATATATCACCAGAACAATCTCCCTTTCAAAAGAAATCACACCATGTATTTTTTTATGAAGCTAGTGCAAGTTCCTTTTGGCCTACTGCTATTATAGACTTTTTAATGTATTTCTTGTTCCACCACCAAGGCGCATCCATTATAGCAACCCTGGGAAATTAGTACAACCCTGAAGGACTTTTCCATCCTTTCACTGAGGCTAAGGTTAGCATCCCAGTAAGCTGAGAACTTACCCCATGCTTTGAAAATACAGAGGTAAGTTCTCAGCTTCAGAGTTGGCTGTTCTAGATATTCCCTATCGATGAGCTATTCACCTGTAAAGAAAATGTCCTGCCACCTATTACTTGACTGAAGCATGATCATTTCAGAATTATTTTCATGCATGGGTCATATGCACTCTGACCTGTTGTATGGCAGACTCCTAGTATGGTTCTAGAACTCTTCATATACTGCCTAGAGCCTTATCTTTCTGCTCTGCTGTGGGCCATATATGCAGAAGGAACTTTTCTTATTTATAGCAGACAACCAATAACTGTACCAAATATGTCCCTGTAGGTGGTTCTGCCTTCTCTGGCATGTTTGAGGATAGCAGTATACGAAGAAGGAGGAAAGTTTATCGGACATCGGATATTGCCTGTCTCAGCAATTCGACCAGGTAAGATTATGGCTCTGCTGTAGTGAAGAGAAGCAACATGGCAGACCCTCAGCGTGACTCTGTTGATTTTAATGCAGCTATGCTGATTTACACCAACTGAGGCTCTGTCCCAGTGTACGCAGCCAATAGAGAAATTTGCCTTATTTGGTACTGGTTTATTTCAGCTTTAGCTATAACTTTGTTTTGTTTTTTAAAAAAGTAAATAATTTTGAATATGTTTATACCATCCATGAGAAGAGAAACACCTGAATCACCCAAAAGTTAAATCTAGAATGAAACAAGAAAATTACAGAACTAAAACATACAAAGCATTTGATGGCATTTACTGGTCAATTATAGCTGTGAAGCCATTTTGAAAGTGGGATGGCAGTCATCATTGACATTTCTCCTTTTCAGTCACTGTTCCTGAGGTTGATTGCTCAGTGAGCTTTAGCTTTGGTCAGTGGAGACACTGAAGGTGGGAAACATGCTCTCATGGGACAGTCAGCTTGGTTCAACGTCCACTACTAATTGCCTGCAAATGCTCGTATTGTAGGTGAACTTTAATTTTAGCCACTGTGAAGGATTCATCCGTCCTCCCCAGACTTTTTTAATATGTTACTGTGTCATTTGTTCTGGTGTTCTCTGGGTTTTTTATTGTCAGGTATTCATGTTGTGTGCATATTATGGCATCTTGATTCCTTTTAATTAACTTTGCAGCATTCTGAATATCTTGACTGGAAGTACCTATAAAAATTTAAAATGAAAATCAAGTAGGGTTACAAAACCAAATCAATCCAAACTAAATGGAAAACAGTAAGAAAAGTTCAAATAATTAATTAAATTACAGCTAGGGAAATAAAGGATTTCTTCTGTTCCCTGGCACTTCTGAAAAATCATTTTGGTCCAGGGCGAACTGAAATGAAAAAATGTGAAAAAGTTGGGCACATTGAAAAAATTCATTTAAGATCAAAGAAACCGATTTTCATTCGACCCAAAACATTTTGTTTCAAGCATGTATGAAGGGCTCAATTCACCAAACAGCCGGAGGAGGCGAAGCAGATGGTGGTTATAAAGAGGATAGCACCGGCAGCAGCACTAACACCGACATTTTTGTGCCATATGGGAGACCTACGTTCAAATCCCTGCTCCACGTCAGGCAGAGGGAATATTAAACTTGGCTCTCCCACATCCCTGATGAGTTCCCTAAGAATTTAGTTAAACATTCTAAAGAGAGCACCACCACCATCTCCCCCTCCTCCAGCCATTTTGCGAATGTTATCTCGGTATCCCCAAATTACTTTTGGCTGACACTATTTGATGAATTCTATGTCAAATTCCCAAATTTATTTCATTCAACTGATATTCGCCAAAAAAAATTTGCCCAGCTCCAATCAAATTGCTAATTGGCATGAGCCAAAGAATAAGAAATTAGTCAATGGTTTAAAAATAAACGGGAAAAGATTTTTTTTTTTAATTGTGCTGTCTTGCACCTTTTCCCTGCTCCCGTGTCTGTAGGTTGTCTATGTAGCTTGTAAACTTTTCTGATTATGGATTTCCCTTCCACAGTCTCTAAAAGCATAGGTCACTTGGGCACTATATAAACAAAGAATAATAATATAATTACATTGGAAAGAGTTTATATTCTGGACTGGACTGTCCTTATATTCCAGGATATCACTACATCTGTCTGAGGAATGAGCGGAACCAACCTTTGATGCTACCAGCAGTCTTTGTGTACATAGAGGTTAAAGACTACGTTCCCGATACGTATGCAGGTAACTATTAAACTTCCCAGCTATGAACTACAAAGGTAAAATTAAATACACACTTCTTTGAAGCTTTTTCAGTCTGTTTGTGACAGAGAGCCTGATACACCACTGTATAAAACTGGTGTAACAATATGCAGGCTGCCTGTATGGATCACAGTCAAGGATTGGGGCCTACGTATTTATTTCTTAGCTCACTTTGAGTAGCCCTAAAGAAGCCAGGAGTCTTGGGATTTTGTTATATAAACAATATGCAGTGACTGTGAGATTCAAAGTAAAATGATGTACTTAATTTTTGGAGTCATTTATAAACCTGGGTGGTTTTTCAAGATCGTATTGCAAATGGGCAATTAAAAAAATATTTATGCAAACTTGAGGGTTCAAAAGTGTTCAGCGTTGTCTTAACTAATCATTGGAAGTTTTACCATTGTCTTCAGTAGGAGCAGAGTTGAGCCAATGTTGAACAGGCTAGAAAATCCCATCCTAAACCTCCCCCAAAGAGTGCTCATCTCAGGCTCCCAGTGCTTTGGAATAAATTTTAAAACAGTACATAGGAGAGTCAAAAGAGAACTCATTCAAAGCAGCAGCATTTATCCTACCTTTTCTTTCCCTAGTACCTCTCACAGTAATAAAATAGAGATTAAAATTCTCACCTACTTATTGGCCTAAACATGTGCAGAATGTATATTTCCATAAATGGTGTTTCACGGTTAATGACTTTGGTATGATGACATAGTCACACATTCGCTGAAGGTTCTGGTGTTCAAATGGTAACTTTGAGTAGTAGATTTCAAGAAAAACTATGCACCTTGTTAATACCTTAGAATCTCTAAAACCATAGATGAAGGAATTTTGACCTGAAATGTTTACTTTATTTCCAGATGTGATTGAAGCATTATCCAATCCAATTAGATACGTAAACTTGATGGAACAAAGAGCAAAACAGCTGGCAGCACTCACACTGGAGGATGAAGAAGAGGTAAAGAAAGAGGTAAGGGAGACTTCAGTCGCTGAAGGCATGTCTACACTTGCCTCGGGAGCGATCAATCCAGCAAGGGTAGATTTATCGCATCTAATGATGACATGATAAATGGACTGCCGAGGGCTCTCCCATCGACTCCGGTACTCCCCTGTAGCGAGAGGCGCAGGCAGAGTCAAAGGGGAAGCGTCAGCAGGCGACTTACCGCACTGAAGACACTGCGGTAAGGAGATCTAAGTACGTGGACTTCAGCTACATTATTCACATAACTGAAGTTGCATAACTTAGATCGATTTCCCTGCCCTGCCCAGTGTAGACCAGGCCTGAATATTCATCATATTAGATGGGATTTTCAAAAGCATCTACATGATTTGGCACTTCATTGAAAGTCATTCGGACTTGTGCTCGTTAGTCACTTAAGGACTTTTCAAAATCCCACCCATTATCTAAGGGCCAGGGTTTGATACACTTACTTTGTGTACATTGTACTCCATGTGGGATCCTCTTGAAGTCCAAGACGTTATGCATGGTCAAATGAAGTAAGGATATCTGAATCTAGTCTTCAGTGAAAAACTGTTGAAGTCACACAACATGCGGAAGGAAAAAACAACAACCACAGACCCTCAAGTTTGTTCAGCATTCTGATCGTATGGTTTTCCTAGTCCCGATGAAAGGACTATCTCATTCTGTTTCTTTGAAAATTTTACAAATTTTGCAGGAATTTTGAAGACTTTCTATTCAACAGCAGTTTGTCTCTGACAATTGTATTCTCTTCACAGGAGGAGAGATTCTCTTCACATCCTGCACAAATTCTGATGTCTCCAACTTATGAACTCAATTTTCATTTACACAAAGCCCCTTTTACAACCACAATAAGGCTCCATTAAATTGCCAGAGTGGTGTAGAGATCTTCATGTGAATGAGAATTATTCAGACCTATTGCTCTAGTTTAACTAGAATTTTGTGGAAGCCAGAGTTTCAGTGTTTCATCTTTGTGCCTTTGTTTGCATAAGCACTTATCACTAAGAACATAGAAGAATGGCCATACTGGGTCAGACCAAAGGTCCACCTAGCCCAGTATCCTGTCTTCCGACAGTGACCAATGCCAAGTGCCCCAGAGGGAACAAACAGAACAGGTACTCATCAAGTCATCCATCCCCTGTTGCCCATTCCCAGCTTCTGGCAAACAGAGGCTAGGGACACCATCCCTGCCCATCCTAATAGCCATTGTTGGACCTATCCTCCATGAATTTATCAAGTTCTTTTTTCATCCCTGTTATAGACTTGGCCTTCACAACATCATCTGGCAAAAAGTTCCACAGGTCGACTGTGTGTTGTGTGAAGAAATACTTCCTTTTGTTTGTTTTAAATCTGTTGCTTATTAATTTCATTTGGTGACCCCTAATTCTGGTGTTATGAGCAGGAGTAAATAACATTTCCTTATTTACTTTCTCCACACCAGTCATGATTTTATAGACCTCTATAATACCCCTCCTTAGTCGTCTCTTTTCCATGCTGAAAAGTGCCAGTCTTACTAATCTCTCCTCATACGGAAGCTATTCCATACCCCTCATCATTTTTGTTGCCCTTTTCCAATTCTGATGAATGTTTTTTGAGATGGGGCAACCACATCTGCACGCAGTATTCGAGATGTGGGTACACCATGGATTTATAAGACTAAATTCACATTTGCCTGTGCAGGTGCAGTGATTGTATAAACATATGTAGACATATGTGTATTATTGTGCATGCCTGGTGGCCTGTGACAATTATGCACTTATTTTCGGTGGTAAATGCATATGATAGTTTTATTTAAATTAAGGTTTAAAAAGCATCTGAGGAATTTGGCTTTCCAATTCCCATTAATGTAATCAGAAATTGGGCACCTGGGTGGCTTTGAAAATCTCAGCATTAGATTTTAAACAATACCTGTGTCATACTCTAGGTCCATCACATGAGTTAAAGAGTATTCAGCACAAACACTTAAGTCCTGATACCTGGAAGACAGGGAAACAGAGTCTCAACTGTCCCCACTTTGTCACTTGTCCCATTTCCTGGATCCTCCATTCTCAAACATGCACATACAAAAGCTCAACTGAACTCACTTTAGTAACCAAGAATACACTCCCCGAATAAGATTAAATGAGTGATAGTCATTACAGTTCCGTGGCCAACAGTTTGCCTCTTTGTCTCTTTATTATGTATAGTCTCACAAGTTTGCTTGAATGAGGACACTGAAATACTCAATAGTAGCTCAGAAGTTTATCTAGGATGCTGTACACATGAGATCCTATTTTAGTAGGAAAGTCTTTTTTAAAAATGTAATCTCTTAAGCACATTTAGAGATATTTTTTGCTTTGGACAAGATTATCACTTATTTGTTCATCTAAGAAAAATGTTGTCAGAAAGTGCTCGTTAAAGGCAGAAAGGAAGATGGGAAACTAAATTGCTACAAACAGTCTTGGTTAATGCTCTCATATTTCAAACAGATTGAAATCTCTTAGGGCGAAGATACTTACTTTACAGTGGGAGAGAAGTATGTTTTCAGAGGAAAATGGCATGATTGTGGTATTGCGTTTATCAACAATATAAAACTAACAAACTTGATGCAGTGGCAGGAAATACATGCAAATTTGCAATGTTAAGTTTCATTTTATGTGTCCCATTTCTACCATGACATGGTAGACAGACATCTTGGGTAAGATTCATAGCATTAGGGCTGTATTCATAAATCTGAAACTGAGCACTAAAAAATTATTTTTCTCATTCCTGAACTTTTGTATATTTTTCATATTATGTTCTTGTTGTTTTCAACTTCTTGGGCCATGGTTTCAGAGTGAAGGATGTTACTTTTGTACATGCATGTTTACTCACGAAAATCACACTTGCAATGGTAACTCTATGTTGAGCTGCCAGATTTTCACACACCCAAATGAGTATACATTCAGTTTTGTTAAACAGAGTTTCAAATATGCAGGCTATATTTGTAAGATTGTCCAATATGTCCAGATCTGAGTTGTCGATGAAGGAAAATATACAAATTTTCAATGAGATAATAGAGGTTAACCCTCAGTTGTGAAAGTCAGACAAATCATAAGCTAGCAACCACAGAAATTACTTAATAATTGTACTAACAGTTTGACTCAGATACAGGTTTGGAATGATACTATCCAGGAATAAACCAGCAAAGTAGGGGAATTAGCTACAGAATTGATCATTTATTTTGTAATATGTGGCACTTTATTTTCAGAAAAGAAGCACATTTGAACATGATATGAATTCTTATTTTTGGATCACAGGCCACTATATGAGTCTAGAGATTCCTTTATTGCAAACCTTAGAGTTACTATATTTAAAGTGCTGTGTCTCAGAAAAAGACTTTGTAAAATTAGGAGCATTTTAATACTTTAATTGTGCATTGTAGCTATACCTCTGTAAAAGTACAGTATACTTTTTAATTTGCCTGTATAAAATAAAATAGTTTGTAAGGAAGCAATTTTATGGGGAAGAATATATGCCCCATTCCATTCTCTTTGCTCATATGGCACAAAGGGAGCAGAAGTCACTCACAGGTCCCCAGCTGGAGATTCCTGGGCATAAGGAGGTTCTCCTCAGGTATAGATACATATAATGAACTCCTGTGCCTTTCTCCCTGCAGCCACGGCACTAGTAGGGTGGCCAACCCTCCTAGATTGGCTGGGAATCTCCCGGAATCAGAATCGCTCTCCCAGTGGCTACTGAAACCAATCCAGGGATTTTAATAGGCCACTAAAAGACAGGTCGGTGGCAGAGCAGGGCTAAAACAGGCTCCCTACCTGCCCTGGTTCTGCATGGCTCCCAGAAGCGATCAGCACTTCCCTCTGGCTCCTAGGCACAGGGGCGGCCAGGGGGTCGCTGAGCGCTGCCCCCACTCTGAGCACCAACTCCGTAGCTCCCATTGGCTAGAAACCACAGCCAATGGGACCTGCAGGGACAGTGCCTGCAGGCCGTGCAGGCCGTCCCTGAGCCTAGGAGCCGGACATGCCAGTTTCTTCCGGGAGCCACTCGAGGTAAGCGCCACCGAGCCGGAGTCTACTCCCCAACCCCCTTCCACACACCAACCCCCTGCCCCAGCCCTGAGCCCCCTCCTGCAGTCCCACAACTGGCATTCTGATGATGATACCAACCTCAGGGTCCTGTTTGCCCACTTCTCATGGTTATCTCAGTGTCTTTTCCCATAGCCACCTCCTGGCGGCATACCCATTCTGAGCTGGCACCCCGGCCGCTGCTCTCTCCTCATTCAGATCCTTCCTTAAGACCCCTCTGCTATTGACGTGCACAGAGGCAAGTAAACAAATACTGTAATCCTGAAATCCTGAAATCCCCACTACATCCAAACAGGGTGGAGAGTGGAAGCTACAGGGAGCTGATTGTGACTCACTGATTTGGAGTCACCCAGCCTTATCATAAGTCAGAGCACAAGGGGTCCTGCCCTTACATATGCTGCTGTCATAAAGTCCCTTTTACAAGAAAGAATAGGGTCAGGTATAGGGGATCTTTTGAGATAATCTCCCCTCCTCCTTGCTCCTTACATTCGGTGGGATTAGTGTGCAAGGTAGCCACAGTGCCACTTTTTGGTGTATAACAGAACAGAATCCCGTCCTATATAAGACTGCTCTTCCCTGCTGAACACTCCTTTGCTGAGTAAGCACTGTCTTTTACTAAAGACATGACAAAGAGTAGGGTGTAAACTTTATACCTCGCTACTAAAACTGTAAAATATGAGGGTGGAATACAAAATGTATTAAGAAAGATAGCCTTCAATATTCTCCATTAAGGGAAAATCACATCCACTTAAGAATTGTGGGTGGTCATGAATTATGAGAAGAGAAAGTGCTTTATAACAAGATTAAATTGTTTGTAACACAAAAAATGGCTCTTTCTTCATTTCCTGAGCTTGTCTCACATCCGTGATTTAGTTTCTGGAAACAAATGTCTCTGGTGCCCAAAAACCGAACAGCCATGTTAATGGTTTGAAAACAAGGTGCAGTGCTACATGAATTTTATTAGCATATATAAACTTGGTGGCAAAAAAGAAAATGGTCACTTGCACACACTAAATTGGCTCCTAATTTTCCATGCATGAATTTGCAAGCTGGGATGCAAACTTGTAAATCTAGCTTTATTTTTATTAATCATTCATGCAGTCCAAGTTCTCACTAGCAAAACACTTTTTGTTAAACTATTGAACGTGACTTCCTTTAACAGTATTTAAACAAGAAAAAAATAAAACCAGCTAAGACTTCTGCTAAAAGCTTGATATTCTAGAATGAAAGTGGATGTGTACATTGCTGTTCAGATCATCTTTTGCTTATGCATGAGATAAATGAAGTGGTTAGAACAGACTGAATCTCTTGATAGACACAGTGGTGGTGGTATCCTTGTATCCCATTGTATAGCTGTGTTAGAATTAAGTTGTTGAGACAGAGATCCTTCCCAGTACACAAAGTGTTAAGTTATATGACTGTTGAGTGAGGTTGCAGTAAACTGGCAGTGTAATTAGCATAAAACAATTATACCAGAACCTGTGTTGCCTCTTGATAGAGTGGCAGACGGATATTCTGAGAGCTGTCTCCTGCTTCTGCTTGTAATTTGATTATCCTTAAAGAGTGAAACAGAAGCAGCCTGAGGAACTAGCTAGGACTGTATTCAGCTGGTGCCATGGCAACCGGTTCTTCATACTCTTTTTGGCCATCTCAAAATCCAAATAGCTTACCACTGCTATGAGTCCCTCCTCCTCCTCTCTGAGCATGGAGTGCTTGTATGTCTTTGTAAATCTGACATCCACAAGAGTAACTCTGAGATATTCATAAGGGAACTGGCAAGGAGGAAAAGGCTGTGGAAAATGCTTAGATAAGTTGGATACCAGACACACATTTATGTAGAGTTCAGCAGGATGGAGGTACTGTTTATATGCTTCTGTTGAGTGTAATTATGAGAATACTATATCCTGGGGATAGGAAGTATGTGTGTGTGTCTTGAGAGTTGGTGAATAATTACACTGTCATGTGTATCTAGTAAAATTAGCTATGAAATTTAGCAGCCATACTGTACACATATTTTGTTCATAATAGGGATCTGAATGGTATTTTCCTGCTACCTTCTACTTACTTCTAGAAGGGTTTTATGATGCGGCACAATGGTGATTCCATGTAGTTTCACCTCTGATATTGCTAACTAATACATATTATAAATGAGTAAATTTCCTGTCTGTTTTGTCGTTGAAAACTACACAGTTGAATTATATCCTGTTAACAGTTTTTTTTCCTGTGGTTATACCAGACAAAAGTACACTCAGAAAAATTGTTCAGAAATATATGTGCTGCAGTTCTGAAAGTTAAACTGCAAAAATGAACTGTAGCTGATACAGAAGAAAACTGAAGCTACTAAGTCCAGATTTTTCCTTTAGAGCAGTGTATTTAAAACCTGTATGGAATTTCAGAATCAAAAAGGGCATGAAGGTTGGACTGGAAATAAATAACCTCCTTCCTCTCCCCCTGCATGTATTTATTATGTAAATACCTGTTTGGAAGTGTAATGTAAAATATTCTGTATCTTTAGGTTGAACAGGGAGATGTACCTTCAGAAGCTAATAATGAGCCCAGACCAACACCAGCAGAAAATGGACTCAGTCACTCCACTTCTGTGACAACAAAGCCAGCAACTCAGGTTGTCCATAGCCAACCAGCCCCGGGTAAAAGACTAAAACACAATTTTTCCTACATTATTTATTTAACAAACAAAATCCAGAACCAAGAAATGGCCAAATAACACTTTCTGTGTGTGCTTTGCATTAAAAAAAAAAAAAGGCTATATGAAATGAGGAGGGGAAAATTGTCCTGTGTTGTTAACACATGTTCTTATTTTATTTCACAGCATTAGTAATAGCCTCATTCTTCCAAAAGGATACCTATAGGCTTCACATATTGTATCCATTTACGCCTGAAAAGCAGTCACCATTGGAATGAAACAGGTCATTATTATACAAGAGTTGAAGACAGAAATAATAAAGAATAATAATAAAATATGGGGCTGTCAAGCAATTAAAAATAATCATGATTAATCATGCAGTTAAAAAATTAATCGTGATTAATTGCGTTAAACTGTTAATAATAGAATACCATTTATATAAATATTTTTGGATGTTTTTGATCAAATATGTTGATTTCAAGAGCAACACAGAATACAAAGTGTACAGTGTTCACTTTATATTTATTTTTGATTACAAATACTTGCACTGTAAAAAACAAAAGAAATAGTATTTTCAATTCACCTCATACAAGTACTGTCGTGCAATCTCTTTATCATGAAAGTTGAATTTAGAAGTGTAGAATTATGTACAAAAATAGCTGCATTCAAAAATAAAATAATGTGAAACTTTAGAGCCTGCAAGTCCACTCAATCCTATTTCTTGTTCAGTCAATCATTCAGACAACCGAGTTTCTTTACATTTTGCAGGAGGTAATGCTGCACGCTTCTTGTTCACACTGTCACCTGAAAGTGAGAACAGGTGTTTTCATGGCACTGTTTTAGCCAGCATTGCAAGATATTTACATGCCAGATGCACTAAAGATTCATAGGCCCCTTCATGCTTCAACCAGCATTCCAGAGGACATACGTCCATGTTGATGACCGGTTCTGCTTGATAACAATCCAAAGCAGTAAAGCTCGATGCATGTTCATGTTAATCATCCGGGTCAGAAACCACCAGCAGAAGGTTGATTTTCTTTTTTGTTTCTGTAGTTCAGGATCTGTAGTTTCTGCATCGGAGTGTTGTTCCTTTAAGACTTCTGAAAGCATGCGCCACATCTCATCCCTCTCAGATTTAGGACAGCACTTCAGATTCTTAAATCTTGGGTGGAGTGCTGTAGCTATTGTTAGAAATCTCACATTGGTACCTTCTTTGCATTTTGTCAAATCTGCTGTGAAAGTGTTCTTAAAACAAACATGTGCTGAGTCATCATTCGAGACTGCTCTCACATGAAATATATAGTAGAATGCGGGTAAAATAGAACAGGAGACATACAATTCTCTCCTCCAAGGAATTCAATCACAGATTTAATAAACACATTATTTTTTTTACTGAGCATCAGTGGCATGGAAGCATGTTGTCTGGAATGGTGGCCGAAGCATGAGGGGACATACAAATGTTTAGCATATCTGGCATGTAAATACCTTGCAATGCCAACTACAAAAGTGCCATGCAAACACCTGTTCTCACTTTCAAGTGATGTTGTAAATACGAAGCGGGTAGCATTATCGCCCGTAAGTGTAAACAAGCTTATTTGTCTTAGCAATTGACTGACTAAGAAGTATGACTGAGTGGACTTGTAGGCTCTAAAGTTTTACATTGTTTTGTTTTTGAGTGCAGTTATGTAACATAAAAATACCTACATTTGTAAGTTATAATTTCATGATAAAGAGATTGTATTACAGTACTTGTACAAGGTGAATTGAAAAATACTACTTGTTTTATCATTTTTATGGTGCAAATATTTGTAATAAAAATAATATAAAGTGAGCACTGTACGCTTTGTATGTGTTGTAATAGAAAACAATATATTTGAAAATGTAGAAAAAATCCACATATATTTAATACATTTCAGTTGGTATTCTATTGTTTAACAGTGCGATTAACCGTGATTAATTTTTCTAACCATGATTAATTTTTTGAGTTAATCACGTGAGTTTTCTGCGATAAATTGACAGCCTTAATAAAATAATAATAATAATAAACAGTAATAATAATAATAATTAATAAAACACACTCATACACATGGACTTCTTGAAGTTTGGTGAGGGAATGAGCAGAATCCAGCATGAACATTACTTTGGTATTTGCTTGTGAATCTTAAGTACTAGTGCAACACTTAACCGTAATGGGCCAGATTTTCAGCAGTGCCCAACACTTCCCATTGTGCCAATGGAGTGAGATCTGGAGAATAATGGAAGCCACAGAATACTAAACACATTTGAAGAATCTGACCACTTCGTGAAGGTGCCTAAATGGAGTTGAGCTCTGTAGAAAATTGGACCCCAATATTGTGTGCTGAACATTTTTTTGACCTCTGGCTCTATGTTGATAAGCATAATAGCAGTATGTTTTGAACTTCTAGTCTTACAGTAAAGTACACATGTCCCTCACTTCATATGCTTTCTAAAATCTCACTTCTTTCGGAAGTGAGTTTGTTATCCCAACCTCTGGATGTCCCAGGGTGACCAGTCTTCTCTTATTTACTATTTACATGCCTCTGTCTCTTAAATTGCCATGTCTTCAGGGCTGTCTTCATTGTCATATATTAGTTCAGCACAAGCACATTGTTAATGCTAAATAAATAATAATATCCCCATGCATGTTATCCTGGTAAATGTACATTTTTACTTCTGACTCAGGTCCTCCAAAACAATTTCAACACCCACGCCCACACTTTTATTGCTTTGGCTATGGGCCTATGAAACTCGAGAAGCAATTTGCCCACATAAAGGAAGGTACAAGTAGGAGAGGGCAGGTATTTTAATGAAGAAGGGGCAACAGGTGCATGCATAGACTTTTTTCCTGAGTTTTGAAAATAATGAAGTATTCTGTAATTGTGCAGCTGAGTGTTCCATTATAAGCGAGGTCATTTGCTCAACAGTTCCATATGTCCAAGTGCGGTAGACCCTTAAATTGGTTTTACAAAAATACTTCCAGTTATTTGTGCATGCATTTACCTTTTACTGTACACTTGAAATTCAGTCTTTGAAAATGGAGGCCAGTATGCATTTGTACGGATATATCTATTTTAATAAGAATTCTAAAACTGCATTATTTCCAATTTAATTATTAGGCCTGATCCAACTTCCACAGACTTCAGAGGAGTTGAATCAGACCCTTTTAAAGCAATTTTGAACTGTCACTTAAAGTACCAATGTTGTACTAACCATGAGCCAAATCCTGTTTACTTTACTCACATGAGTGGTCCAACTGAGTTCAGTAGCATTCCTCTCATAAGGAAAGTGAGACGGCTAGGGTGTTTTATTTTGTGTTGTGTTGTTTGGTGTTGATACAAGCATTGCCCCTGTAGACCACAGGGCTAGTTTGCCTTTATTATATTCACTGCCTTGCTTTCATTATATTCCACCTTTATTATATTCAACAGTAATGCAAGGAGCCTACAGGCCTGTACCCTGAAAGACATGAGTTTCAGCACTTAGTTTAAGGTTTAAGGCCTATGAACTTTGGCACAGATAAATGACCCAATGATAACCCCAAATTTGGGGGAACTGAAAATAAAGTGTTTAAGGGGAAATTTTGTCAGAATTTACCATAACTGCATGAACATGAGCTAAGATTTGCAAATGTCTGATCACAAGAATGACCTGGCAACAAATTGAAAAATATGATAATAAACTGAGATCATTAGTATACTAACCTATAGAAGAAGGGCACCTCAACAGTAGTACGATGAGGAAATACAAACAAGGAAGAGGGGAGAAACCCCTACTGAATGTGCATTAGGCATAGTGGCGTCAGGGTAATATATTATAAAAGTTGTATCCCAGCCTGCAGGCAATAGGAGAGAGAGGTGTAGCCCTGGGGAGATGCCAGGATGATGGGCACTGGTGATGAGAAAGAAGGTGATGCTGATGAGGAAGATAATGGCTAACATTTCAGGTTGTTCTGCAAGGGATGGTGTGCGTATATGGATGTGTAGCTGGGCATTCTGTAGTATCTCCATCTACCTTACTGACTTGGAGTGTTTGTGACTTTGCTAAATGTATTAATAAACGATTGTAAATACAGAATAATATTTAGTCCTATAGTGTAAGTCTTACAACTGTGCACATTGGGGATCCCACCTCTACAGTAATTTTAATAATGAGCCTGATATTGGGACGAAAGCCTGTCAATCCCCAAAGTGATAACTGGAATTCTTAAGTAATCATTATAATTAATACATAATCTGTGAATTGGGATATACCTCCACATTGCTACTCTTGGGCAGTGTAAAAGGTCCCTAAAAGATATATTTCCTCACATTATTCAGAATGTTTACTTGGCTGTATATGCTATGTCAACTGCAGTAATGATATAGAATATATATACGTTTTCTAAGGCAACACATGTGGCTTGTATTTAAAAAGAATTGAAATCAATAATATCTTTTACTTCTAGGTTCTGTGAAAGCACCTGCAAAAACAGAAGATCTTATTCAGAGTGTTCTAACAGGTAATAAATATACAGGTGTTATGGAGTAGCATACTCTGAATGAATTTTACCGTTTTGTCCAGGGATATGTACATTTCGTAAAATAGGCTACCTGGTTTAGACTTTTCATTATCTGATTATTGCTGAAAGAACTCTCTGGCAAATGTACATACCAGGACTTGTTCCCTTAGGACACAATCCTGCATCTTTGAAGTCAACGAGGCGGGGTTGCCATTGACTGCAATGAGAGTAGGATTGGGGCCCTACAAGGAGCTTTTTCTTAATATCTCCCTCTGTTACACTGCAGTAATGGTGGGAGTATTTGGAGTCTGAATGCAGAGACGGTACTAGTATTATGACCACCATGTCATCTAGACTTGCTCTGAGTAGACTTAGATGACTTAATGCAGGGATGGGCAAACTATGGCCCACAGGCCACATCCGTCCTGCCCAGCCCCTGAGCTCCCGACCAGGAAGACTGCCCCTAGCTCCTCCCTGCTCAGTGCTCTAGGCGGCGGGGCTGCACGCTCCTGCAGGGCAGCATGGCAGTGTGTCTGGCTCCGGCCGGGCCACGCGGCGGACAAACGTGGTGTTTTTAGTGGCATGGTAAAGGGGCCAGGGCTGGGACTGGGGACAGGAGGTTGGATAAGTGGCACAGGGTCCCGGGAGGCAGTCAGGGGACAAGAAATGAGGAAGTGAATAAGTGTGGGAGTCCAGGGGGGCCTGTCAGAGGCGGGGGTGTTGATAGGGGTCAGGGTAGTCAGGGTACAGGGAGGAGGGAGGTTGAATAGGGAGTGGAGTCTTGGGGGGGGGCGATTACAGTTGGAGGGGTCTCCTGATGGGGCGGTCAGGGGACAAAGAGCAGGGGGGGTTGGATGGGTTGCAAGTTCTGAAGGGGGCAGTCGGGGGTGGAAATTGGGAGGGGGAAGATAGGGAGTGGGGGGCAGGCTGTCTAGGGTGGCACAGCCTTCTGTACCCAGCCCTCCATGCAGTTTTGCAACCCCGACGTGGCCCTCGGGCCAAAAAGCTTGCCCAACTCTGACTTAATGCCGGCGCCTTGCATACGCTAGAGCTCTCACTAATGGAGATTTTGGAGATGCACTCGTGATACTTTAGCTATCAGTGCAATGTAGGGACCAGTCCTGAAGTCAAATGGCATAACTCCTAACAATAAGATACACTGCTTGTATTTCATCTTACCGAGTTGAATGTCATTGCTGGCTTAGCTTCTTGAGGACATCAAGTCCATTCTCCACTTCCAAAGCTTAGAAGCCCTTTAGTTCCAACTTCTTTGAAGAATCCATTGATTCTGCTATAGTAAGAGGTACAGTGGGACCCCGGAATACCGCGCCCTACTATAGCGCGAATCCGCTTATAGCGCAGTGCGCGGCTGGCTCCCAATGTCGGCAGCAGCCGCTGCTTTGATGCAGCGGAACCCTGCAATACCGTGACCCCGCCATTATCACGATCGATTTTTTTGGATCCCGATCGTCGCAGTATTGCGGGGTCCCACTGTATATGTTCAATTTAATCCTTGAAGCTTTAGTTTTGCAATCCTCCTGGACATTCGACTGAAAATAGAAGTAACTTGTCAAAGTGTTGCACAGCTAAAGCCTTGTGTGCTGATACGAAAATGTGTCCTTATGCAGACCAAACTGTTGCCTAGAGGAGGGAGTGGGAAAGGAATAAGTAACAGTATCTACCTATGGACTGTATCATAACTTAGGACAGAGCTGCATTTGAGGTTATCTTTGGATTTCAGTTAAATACAGTGGTTTGTACTGTTTAAAATTTCATAATTGGAGGTCCACTCAGAGCTTTGGCTTCTTTACTATAAGGATGTTTGTGAGGTAACGTCTCCCATTTCCTCTGATTAATCTCCATTTTCCAAAGAGCACGTGTAACCCATCGGTGAGTGTGTGTTACTGGTCTCCCAGTCCTCAGAGGAATATGAACTGTTACATCCCACAGCAGTAGAGCTTTACTTCAAGCTACAGCAGCTCATGGGGATTTTTTAAGCTCTTGTGGTCCCTGTTTCAATCCCTGGTGTATCAGTCAAGATGGCAATCATCACACACATACAAACTGAACATAAGACAAACACAACATAGGATGAAACTCTCCAACCTGAACATGTTAGCATGATCCGTTGTAGTTTAGACTACAAACAGTGTCAAGTATAAGCAGCCTCAGCCAGTTTTTGGATGCAAAAAAGGTGTGTAGATTTATTTCACTCTGTTTTTTCAGCGTCTCTTCATTAGGTCTATTTTAGATGATGTTTCCTTATTAGATGGACAATTAAGGAATAAAAATAGGTCCATCCTTCCTTTTGTTTTAAAATACAACACATATTTGCCTGATAAACTGCTGAGAAATCATCCAGAACAGATAAATGTGAGAAACTGGTCAATCCCTGTTTAAGTGGGAGGACCTCTTTAAGGGAAAATGAGTCAATGGAAACGTAAAGAAAGCAAGAATAAAATCTATCTGCGTGATGTTTTTAGAATGGGGAATGCCCCAGACTGGTCTGATGTTCTTACAGTGTCCTACTGTCATTGGCTGAGCAGTGGCAGTTTGTACTGGGGATATTTTGAAGCAGCTCCTCTGACCTCAGAACGGTTTTGTCTGGTCCTCTTTTGTCAGAGGGATATTTGTCCACAATGATAGGTTTCTGATGTGTTGGAGAACCACAGGAGAAAACTGTGGTTTGGTTTGTCTTGGGCTGGTGGGAGTCCTTTGCATCTGAAAGGGATTGAAGGAAAGATAAAACAGTATATTTGTCTTGCTAAATATGATGATTCTGAATGTATCACTTAACTCGCAGACATTAATTGATTACACTTAGCACAATATTTTCAGCCTTATTAGTGTATTTCCAGATAAAGTTGGTTGCTATCATTGAAAGCCCTTGATTTAGCGCAAGCCAATAAACATTGTTTATCAATAGTAAACAAAAGCCGGTTTCCATGATTATTGTTGCAGAAGTGGAAGCACAGACTATTGAGGAGCTAAAACAACAGAAGTCATTCGTTAAACTTCAGAAGAAGCACTACAAAGAAATGAAGGACCTTGTAAAGAAGCACCACAAGAAAACCACTGATCTGATCAAAGAGCACACTGCGAAATACAACGAAATTCAGAACGACTACCTGCGACGTAGGGCAGTCTTAGAAAAAACCACAAAAAGGGATAGTAAGAAAAGGTATGTTAACTGGAGCTTCCCCTCCTTTAATACAAAAAATCTTTATCCATTTACTCATAACTGATAACATAGCAAGTATCTGGAACAGGGCCAGCTCTAACTTTTTTGCTGCCCCAAGCCAAAAAAAAGGGGGGCTGGAGGAGCGAGGGGTCGATGGTGCGGCCGGAGGAGCGAAGGGGGCGGCGGCGTGGCCTGAGAAGCAAAGGGGCAGGGTGGGGCAGCCAGAATGCCGCCCTTACAGAGTACCGCCCCAGACACCTGCTCGAGATCTCCCAGTGTGAATTCTAAAGGTGCAACCCTAGACATGAAAATGAAAATGGGTCCTGTTTTATTATTTGTGGCAGGGAGGGCCATTCTTGACTTGTGTCTGCCTCCAAACTGGAACCCTGGAAAGAGTTGTTAATAGAATACTAAGAATTCGACCTATTCCTCGAATTGAACACCTGATAGATTTACTGACTAACAGCTGAAAGTAATCAAATTAATTTCAAAATATGAATTCTCCAGACCACTTGGTGACAATTGATTTATTGTAAGTAGGCCTAGGCAAGATGTTATGGCCCTTTCCCGTTATACAGTCCCTTACTGTGCCTGTCTACTTTTTGATCCTCCATTGACCTGAAGTTTTTTGTTTGTGTGAAAGTGATTTTTTTTTTGTTTGTTAGAAAATAAAGGGGCGTGGGCACTGTAGTTATTTCTGTCAATTTGATGTGGGAAGTGTACTGTGGCTCACCAAATCTTTCCAATACTCTCATTTTGTGCATATAGCAATGAACTATGTATCAATAAAAAGCCCTAAAAATAACTGCTACTAGAAACAGTTATGCAAAATGTAATTACTCATGTGCCTAAGTTTATGCAGGATTAGATGCTAATAATACTACAGTTGACTTTGCTTAATCAGGGATGCCTTTTGGTAGATTTCTGTTCATCTCAATTATACAGCATTTTCATTTAATTATAATTTATTTAAATGTAGTAAACATTACAGCATCATTCTGCAACTCATTTAATTCACATACTGTAAGCACCATTACATTCCAAATCCTTTTTATTATTTCATAACATTGATTACTTATAATTCATCATAGCTTTTATAAAGTGAAAACCATGAACATAAAAAAAGAAATCTCTGGGAGACAAGCAGAGAGAAAAAGCCAGGAGTGATTTCTGGCCTTTAACTTCCCTAATCACACCTCTGATTGTAACTGACCCACAAATCGTCCCCAGAAGGCAACTTGGCCATTTATGATTGTTCAGTGACAGAACCCTTATTCAATGTAATAGGAATTTTGTACTTCTAAAGCAGCCTCCTCATATTTAAGTGACTTAGAAGTTGACATTCTGAACACAGAATACAGCCAAAGTTTGAGTCGATAACATTCTTTAGCGCTATCTGTCAGCTGTGTTACGCAGAAATTTGTAATCTGCTATATGGTCCAATGCCAACATGCAGGACAGAACTCTGCAGACAATGACTTCAAGATTCATCTTGCTTTGGTTTATTCCACTCAAACTTCAACAATATAACAAAACCAAATAAATAACTCATTTACCTTTCAGTAAAGGGCGTTTCTGCTCCATTAGGATGTGATAGATCTTCCACAGTATCAAGCAATTAAATGTTTAACTACCCCTTATTACACTGAGCTGCCAAAATAATTTCAAAGATGAGAATTTTATATTGGAAGCTAAATCTGATGCTGAATTTTTAAAAGGCAGGAATATATAGTTAGGGTTTTTCAAACTTGCAAGTGCATATTACCTTAAGCAAAAGACTTCTAGTAGATTACAACATCCCAACAAAAAGGCAGTTTATATCATTACTGATGCTGTTTACTTGCAACTACAGTATACACATTACTATTTTGTCAGTAGTCCCTGTATTAGAAACTGACTCAAAAGTGTATAACCTGATCAGAGGGCAATCAGTGTTTTGCAGCTGTGTGTAGAATTGGGTCTTAATTCAGTAAAGTTGAAGTCAGTGGGGGTGACTCACATACTGAAAGTTACACAGATGCTCTGCTGAACTGGGGTCATAATGGTGTAATAAATGAAGATCTTGTTGGTTAAATATCTTAAGTTCTAAGTATTTTTAGCTGAGGTTTAGCAGAAAGACATTTTTTCAACAACACGAGTGAAGTATTCTCCTGAAAATATATGAACTAATCATATAAATTGCTCAGTTTAGTAAGTATGACCACCCTCTTCCGGGCTGCAGATCCGTATTTAGATTGGACCCTCCTTTCCCAGTGATACTGCCAGTGCTACCATTTGAAAAGTGTGATGAAAATGTGCATATTGATTAAATTTACTCTGGTAATGGCACAAAGTGCTCACATATCTATGTACTGGGTAGTTCAGAAATCCCAAATATAGTGCAAAGTGCATAGCAGAGATATGCCGTGACATTTTCAAAAGAATTTCAGCTTTTGAGAGCCCAGATTGAGGCACCTTGGGCCCGATTTTCAAAAGTGCTTAGGCACCTGAAGATGCATCTAGGCACCTAGTGGAATTTTCAAAAGTGCCTAAGCTGGTTAAGCAACAAACTCTCATTCAGTCCATGAGACTGAGACTATCTGCATATTTAGGTACCCTAGAAAATCTAGCGCCTGGAGCCCGATTTTCAGAAGTTCTGACAGCTGATCTCCAGCTTCTCTGAAAATGAGCCACAAGGTGTCCTGAACACTTTGGACTTAATACTTAGTAGGCAATGGCATTGCACAAATTTATTTTAGGATTAGATTGATACTCGGTTAGGAAGGTTGTAACCCTACTTAAATTTTCCTTACTAAAGTAATTGTTCTGTAAATATAAATGACCTGAACTTGGAAAACAGTGCCGTGCCATTATTTCAGTCATTTCTTTCTGGAACAGGTGTTGCTCATCTTGCCCGTCAATCTTCGTAGCTGAAAATTGGGATATGGGCATTCAGAGATTTAGTATGATGTGTACATGCTAAACCTCCATTTTTTCTGGAAATTGATTCGCTAATCTCACAAGAACAGAATGTTCCATAAGAATGGCAGTATTCTCTTGGTCTAGCCATGCTGGGAATACTGTGAGAATAGCTTTTCTCTTGCTATTTCAGCGGGAGAGGCGGGGTGTCTTTAATTTAAATCCATGTCAAAAGTCTCGCCCATTGGAACACCTATGTTCATCCACAGTGCTCTGCCTACCTGTGGCAAGGACGGGGCTCAGAGGAATTGGAGTGAGGGCTTTTGCAGTAGCAGGCCCTTCTCTCCTGAATTCTCTTGCACCATAGATACATCTGCGTTGAAACAGGGTTGAATTCAGGAGGCATTGTAAGACACACAAACACATATACACACACACACCCCTCTTTATCTGGACTTTTTGCTGATTCCATTTCCTCTTTAATTTAGAATAGTGGCAAGATTCTCCTAGTCTGTTGTTTTGTTTTGTTTTGTGTTTTGTTTTGTTTTGTTTTGGGAGTGCAGGGGTTCATGAACAGGGTCTTGGGATTTTCAATTTAGAGGAATTCCTCCCCTCCTTTTAATCTGATCCAAGTAATGTGTACACAGGTAATTTAGTGATCAGTGCTTACAATAAATATTAATACTGCAAAAAACAGAATTTATAGGTCTGCCCAGTTCAGCGACAAACAATTAAACATGCCCTATGAAAGGAGAAAAGGGGAGTTTTATTGCATCCGACGAAGTGGGTATTAGCCCACGAAAGCTTATGCTCTAATACTTTAGTTAGTCTTTAAGGTGCCACAGGACTCTTTGTTACTTATTGCTGGTAAAAACTTAAAATTGAGTCCAGATCCTCAGCTGGTGAAAATCAGGGTGGTTCCATTGGCTTCAATGAAGCCACTCTGGTTTGTGCCCACTAAGAATCTGGCCCACTCTACCTATCCAAATAGAGAGAAGGACACACTGCCGAGGTAGAGAGCTCTGTACATTATAACTGGTTTTCTGGGTTTGAATTTGTGAATGGCTCTCATGTGTTGTTACAAATTCTGCTCCCTCTTCGGGGCTTTATAATTCTGTCTGTCTGAAGCAAGAACGCTACCTTTTTTCACATCACTATGCACAGGCAACACTAATTGTATTCCTGATGTTTTCTAGGCAACTAACTTGACGCCTAGAATAGAGCAATAAATGTGTAGGAATATGGATCAGGGCATATTCTTACATTTCATTTTTTTTGTTAGATTGATATTTTTTTTTGTTAGATTGATATTATTTTTCCTTAATCCTTTAACTTGATGCACTGTTTATCTCACTCTCAGATGCACCATTCACTGCTCCCTCATCAATCCCTTTCCTTGCTTTTGTTTGTTTACCTTTCTTTCCCCAGACCAAACTCATTTTGCTTCTTAGGGAGTTTGGTTTTTAGATTCTTTTTTTAATTTTTCCTTTCCTTCTGTGTGCTCCCTTACTCATTCTCCTACTCCTCTGCTGGTTTCCTTTTTCACAGAAGTCCACAGTTCTGTGGGTCATTAAATACTTCTACACACATGCACACACATTCATTGTACATAACTTCCAAAGGAGCGTAAGTTAGATACAGAGATGTTCCTAGCTCCTGAACAAACACTGGCCGTGCTTTTTATAAATGCAAGCCTCAGGTTAGGTTCCTAAATCCCTAGTTAGGCACCTAAATAGGTGACTTGATTTTCAAAAAAGCTCACCACCCAAGACCTTCCATTATTGTCATTGAGGGCTGGGCTATTTTGAAAATGGAGCCACTTATTTAGGTGCATAAATGTGAATTTACGCCCAGTTTGGAAAATGTTGGTGATTATGTTTATGACTTATTTATATTGATCCTGTTTCTCCACCGCAATGCACCTTGTGCAAATTGTGTATAAACCACTATAACCACCACCACCACCAAAACATTATGTTTTACACTCATTTTGCATAGAAAATGCAAATCAGTGGAGAAACCAGCCAATCATTTTAAGTGTGTAGTTAGTAGATTGCATAATTGCACTAGTAAGAATATACAGTTCTTAGAGACTTATGCATTCTTTATGAGCTACAGCTGCTACTTTAGACAATTGCTAAAAAAAAATATAGGAATTGTACTAACTATACCTATTGAATGAGTTATGGGTATTCCATATGTCTTTGCAGATGTGAAACTGGCAGCCCGGATCACAGTTCAACTATTGAACAAGAACTGGCTGCCCTTGACTCAGAAATGACCCAGAAGTTAATAGAACTGAAGGAAAAGCAACAACAGCAGCTGCTCAATCTCCGACAAGAACAGTATTATAGTGAAAAGTATCAGAAGCGAGAACATATTAAGCTGGTAAGTGTAAGACTCGTGGCTTACACTTTTCTTTGAGGATCTCTCAGTCATTAGTGGAAGTTATGTATTGTTATTAATTAAGTTGCGTTTTGTCCTGCACTTCCCTTCCCAGATTCCAGTTCTGAGCCTTAATTGATCCAGGTCCACAGCGTGCATTCTGTGGAAACGAAACTGTGGCCAATGATAAGTTAAGCCCAAGTTAATGATGTCCAGTTTGCAAATTAACTCCAGTTCAGCAGTTTCTCATTGGAGTCTTTTTTTTAAGTTTTTCTGTTGCAAAATTGCCACCTTTAAGTCTGCTATTGAGTGACCAGAGTGGTTGAAGTGTTCTCCTACTGGTTTTTGAATATTATGATTCCTGATGTCAGATTTGTGTCCATTAATTCTTTTGCGTAGAGACTGTCTGGTTTGGTCAGTGTACAGGGCAGAGGGGCATTACTGGCACAACTTGGGCTTGAATGGAGACTGGGAGTGACTGGGTCATTACACAAATTGAATCTATTTCCCCATGTTAAATATCCCCTACTGTTACTGACACCTTCCTGTCAACTGTCTGAAATGGGCCATCTTGATTACTGCTTCAAAAGTTTTTTTCTTCTGCTGATAATAGCTCATCTTAATTAATTAGCCTCTTAGAGTTGTTAAGGCAACTCCCACCTTTTCATGTTCTCTGTGTGTATATATATCTTCCTTCTGTATGTTCCATTCTATGCATCTGATGAAGTGGGCTGTAGACCACGAAAGCTCGTGCTCAAATGAATTTGTTAGTCACAAGTACTCCTCATTCTTTTTAATGATCTTATTAATCATCAGTAAGCAAGACAAGTAGGCTCTGTCAGGTCTATGGAGTGGGTGGAACATCCTGACTGATAGACTCAGACAAGTTAAACAGAGGCAAAAGAAGGAGAGATGGGATGTCCAGTGGTTAGGGCCCTAGCCTGGGACTCTGGAAACCCAGGCTGGGTTCCCTGCTCTACGACAGACTAACTGTGTAAGCGTGGGTAAGTCACTTAGCCTTTCTGTGCGTTAGTTCCCTATCTGTAAAATGGGAATAATAGCACTTCCCTACCTACAGGGTTGTTGCAAGGATAAATACATTAAAGAAGAGAGCTGATCAGATACTGCAGTGATGGGGACTATCTAGGTATCTTACACAGGGGCCCTGTTTAGTTGTCTGTTCCATCCCTTTGTTTCTTTGTTTCCATCCCTTTGTTTCTTTAAGAAACATATGTGTTTCTAGCTTCCTTCTATTCTCCAGCTAGCAGCTAATCAGCAAGTTGTAGTCTTTGCAGTTATACTTTCATTTCCTGTCTTGAGTACTCACCCTCAAGGTGGCATAGCCCATCATAAGAATGGCTACAGATGTATTACACTTATGACCCAGTGTTACTGTTCTACCATCATTTCTAGGTAGCTACAGTGCTCAGACTTAAAAAAATTGTAGTTAGAAATTTTCCCTTTGATATAACATGTTAGCGATAAAGACTTTGAAAATCCTTTGTGTTGATTCTCTGCCAGCACTCAAAGCAATATGTTGCCCTTATGGTAATTGAGAAATTCTCTTTCTGTTCATTTCTCACAAAGAGCTAAGTGTTCTCTTGTTACCTGAAAAGCTTTGCATCCTCCAACATACATCAAAGGTCATGAAAAGCAAAAAAATGTATGACATTGCATGATGTGAAAAAATCCACACAATGTAATATACTGATGTATTTATGATTATATGCTCAAGTCTAATAGAGTGACTGAATACTTATATATTTTTGAAAAACACAGAGCTAATAAAAATTAACTGGCAAAGCAAGGAAGGGTAGGAGTGTGCTTGTCATCTTTGCCTTTTATTTAGTTTATCATCAACATTAGGGCAGATACCTTGTCCTCATACAAGTCTCTATGGGAGTTTGGCCATTATGTTTAACCAGGCCAACCCTCAGTCCCTATCTTGCAATTGGGGCCACACAGAGATCCACTTTTGGGGATTGTTGGATCAAGGATTTGGCTTGTATTTTGCACTGTAGACCTTGGACAATTTGTAGTGCAGACTCTTGTGTAAGATAGTTTTGGGGGAAAAAAAACTTATGCTTAAAAACATTGAATGGCTGCCCTGGAACCCCAGTGAATGCAACAGCGTTCTTTAAGTGCAAGTCCAACAGAATATGGCTGCTTCTATACAATACACGTAGCTGTGGTAATTTTTAATATTCATCTGTTAAAAAACAACGTAAACAATCCTTCTGTAATTTCAGTAGTTTTCATTTTAAAAATGACTTCAGTTTACTTTCTATAAAAGTTTAGGTGAGAACTTTTCAAGTTGATTTATCCTTTTGCTATAGTTTGTTGATATGTTCATACTTTTCAGGAAGATAAATAACAGGTTTTTTCCCTCTAGAAAAAAATTGTATATAATTGTATAAGTGAAGACTGTATCATAATGCATATGTAAAAGGGGGTCAAATTAAGGTTGGATAAGCAACCTTAACTCTGGCATTTCCTAACTTTTGGGTGCTTGACTTTTCAACTTTAATAATGTTCTTGTAATGTAGGGGTTTTTTTAGTGTAATTTCCCATGGTTACATATATAGCCTATACACATAGCTTATATGTGCATAGGCTATATATATAAAACAATATATATGACAAAGCAAAAAAAACTGTGTTAAACAAATGTTAAGGATGCAAGTCAAGTACTCAAATGTTAGGAAATACCAGCATGTTTAGCTGACCCATAAATGAATATTTCCTGGCATGGGGCCAATTATTGCCTTCAACCCCAATTGGCTGGGCTGGGTGTGAGCAAGAACCGAATTTGCCCCACTAATTTTATTTCTCTTGCTGTCATTAATTTTCACTTATCTCTTGATTTTGTCATGTTACATATACCACACAGGAAAAACTATTGAGGATGGTCCCTTAGGTCAAGAGGAATTTAACTGCTCTTGGTGACGATTACTAGACATTGTGGGTATTCACTATTTCTGAAATGCTCTCCTCTTGACTTTTCTCCTGGCTGGTTTGAAGTCATCTTGAAACTCGGAATCACCCCTGCCCAAGAAATATTTCTTTATCTCTCAAGATAAATAGTGAATTGATTCTCACTGGTACTGGCACTTTCTGCCTGAAGCGGAGTCAGCATTCTAATTCCTTTCCAGGCCAGACACAAGACTGGCTCTCGCTTTCTCTCTCGAGATTTCTCTATCTCGTTTGCCTTCACCTTTCTTTTTTCCTCACACCCACACTCTTAAGAGATAACTCATCACTGATCGACATGATGATTTGGCAAGAACTTGAAATTCCCAATGTTGTTTGGTGCATTCCACTCACAAGAAGATGTGAGAAAAGCATTGAACAGTTACACGCTCAAAGTGAGGAAATGCCAAAGTTAAGGAGGCGTTCAGATCCTTATCACTGCTCCCTTGGTCTTTATAGTCTGGTCTGTGTTTATGTGATCACAAGCTATTTCTCAGATAACACGAAGTAATATCATACCATTTTTCCTGTAGCATTGGTTGCATATCCGTATCATTTTGAAGGACAGCAGACCCTTGCTAGAACATGCGTTTATATAGTCACGGCCATGGATCCCAAATGTAGTAACTTTAATTGGAATCCAAGGTAATGCATTAACGCGATACCGCGCATGGACCTCAAACCCCGCATTCTAACGAGGGTCCAGTGTATCATGTCCCTGCCATACAAATAGTCCCAAAAAAGTATGTATATGAAAAATACACAGTGAACCCTTCCTACACAACATACTGCAGTTTAGCTATAGCCGAATAATATGCAAAGCCCCTTTACGTTTGCAGTTGGAGGACCAGAAAGTAAACCTCTTGCTCATGCTGATGAGCAGTTATATGATTATTCCAATGTCTTCAGGGACCCATCCTTGGTTTTGGTAAGGAGCTAAGTCTAAAATGGGCTGTGTCTTATATTTTTATTTGGAATGTAAAATTCTTAGTACTTTTGTGCAAACAACCATTTTGGACTAGTGTATAATTATTTTGTGAGGTTTCTTATTGTCTGTAAACTCATTTCCCGGCTTACATTTACATTTCAAAACAGATAATGACTATTCCCCAAGCTTGGTTACATTTTCTTAATTGTTTAGTTGCGAAGTGTCATGATAATTACTTTTTCAATAAGAAACATTCTGACAGTTTCCTCTGAGCTTTATTTGCTCTGATGAAAATTTGCTTCACAGACAAATGAGAATTCTTTCTTAGTTATGTACTTTGTTTTTCTGTAGTTCTAAAAGAGGATTCATGCTCAATACTCTCCTTTTGTTCTCTGCAAATAGGAAATACAAATTGGATTTTGCTAACTACCCTTTACTATACATTCTCTGTTTCATGGTTCTAAATGAGTATCTGATTATTTTACTGAATTATTCCTAAACTATAGTGATCTTCAAGTGAAATATATTAGTGATCCTTTTATGACTCATAATATTGTGAAGTTAGTTTCATATGATGAGAAAACTGAGACATGGAGAGTTTTTTATTCAATAGAGACCACTCTTGTTCCCACTGAAGTCCATAGAGATTTTGTTTCTGACGTCAGTAGGAACAGCATTTGGCCTTAAATTTGCCCACAGTCATAGACCAGGTCTCTGGCAGAGCCAGAATTCAGATCTTCTGACTCCCAATCCTATGCTTTAACCTGTAGTCCATGCTTCCTAGGTATGAGCAAAGAGTCACTTCTAACCCAATATGCATGAAACGGTTACTTCTACCTGGCCACACCAAAATCTAAATTGTTACAAATAACTGTGTTCCGTTCATGGCAACTATATACCACACTTGCAGAGAAACTGAACTAGACAAAGGCATGGAAATTCATTTGTAATTTATCAATGACCACAATTATTCTTGTTCATAAGTAGAAAAATATTTGGAAACTAATGAGATTTTTATACGTAAGTCCACAGTCCTCAAGATGACAATCCACACTTCATTGATAGAACTACTGCTAGCTTTTAATCACATGTATATGCTGGTGATGATATAACATTTGTACATGTTCACCCCACTACATTTTTTAAGAAATCTGAGATTATTTATGATGACAAAATGTAAAATGATCCTTGTTTGGCTTTTTTTCCCTAGCTCATTCAGAAGCTGACAGATGTGGCAGAGGAATGTCAGAGCAGCCAGTTAAAGAAACTGAAAGAGACTTGTGAAAAGTAAGGTGCTAGTCACATATAACTAACTAAATCTTCTTCAGCATCTAACTTCTGGTTGAAACATGTATGTGTGTGTCGGCTTATCTTTATTTCTCTTTCTTGTAGAGAAAAAAAGGAGTTAAAGAAGAAAATGGACAAGAAGAGGCAGGAGAAGATCACAGAAGCTAAATCCAAGGATAAAAATCAAGTGGACGAGTAAGTGTATTCTAAAATCGTGTTAGATTTTATGAAGAGATTCAAGGACATTTGGTCCATGTGACATCAAAAGAAAAGCCTCAACTAGATGATCAGGATGCAGGCAGTAAGGGGCCACCAAAGGAACTGTACCCCTCTTACTGCATGAATCCAAACCTCTCCTCCACATGTAGCACTGTGCCAGCTGAACGGGTATGTTGTTGCACTGCATTCCATGCTGAATGTGAGAATCCTTATGAAAACGGCCAAGGTCCGTATGGTGATAGAATGGCACAGTTAGGCCCTGATCCCACAAACACTTGTACATGTGGGTAAGTAAGTCCATTGGCTTCAAATCAACATTGTAAAGTTACTCATGTGCAGGAATGTTCATGGGGTTGACATAACAAGGAGTAATGGTCTCAAGAGGCAGTGAGGGACGTTTAGGTTGGCTATTAGGAAAAACTTTTTCACTAGGAGTGTGGTGAAGCACTGGGAGATGGTGGAAGCTCCTTCCATAGAGGTTTTTAAGCTCAGGCTTGACAAAGCCCTGGCTGGGATGGGGATTGGTTGGGTTGGGGATTGGTCCTGCTTTGAGCAGGGGGTTGGACTAGATGACCTCCTGAGGTCCCTTCCAACCCTGATAGTCTATGAATCTATGATTAAACCTGGATTTGAGAGACACCATTAAAACACACTATAAAACAAATGTTCTGTGGCCATTTTAGATATGCAGCATACAAGGAAAGGAATGTGGCAGGCTGGGCCCTCTGTGGGGACAGGGTTCAAGTAGTTTGGGTGCCTTGTTTGAGAAATGCAACCTTACCTGCATATCACCTTTCCCCATGTTTAAAAAATTTGAATGTTGTTGAAAGATAGCATGCACTCAAACGACTGACAGTTTCACCTCACTTTCATTTCACTTTACCAGAGTTTGGCAGGTAGGATTTTCCTTTCTTTTTAACTTTATCTATTGTAAACTCATTTCTGAATGAAACAAACAGCATTATGATAGTGAAGGATTTGTTGTAGTTTTGTAATGTCACCTCAGATCCCAAGCTATCAATCCTTCTTTCATGCTAGTTTTAGCCAGTGTGGAGTTACTGCTGATTTTTCAACAGTGGAAGTGAGAAGAATTGGGTTCCATGGGTTCAGTAGCTGTAAAAAGGTAAAAAAATATTGATATAATTTATGTCTCAGAAATAAGCATAGAATATATCTTGGTAAGTGGGCTATATCCTCCTTTAGTGTGCAGTAAATAGGATTTGTTTGTTTTCCTCAATTCCTTTTTGGCAAATAATTCAGAGGGAAAGTAGAACATTTTAGGTTGCATTACTGTATTTATTATTAACTATCAAGTTTTTGTGTAAGGCCTTGTGGGTCTCAAACCCAGGCCTGTAGAGTTGTTAGACAGTAAACACCTTTGCACTGCTACTCAGTTACAGCTGTAACTAGTTTGTGTATCCCTACTGATGACCCGCTGTGGACACCAACCACAGGAAGTCTCATCTCAAGGGGCTTGTGAGGTGGCACCTTTATGGCTCTTGATTGGCTCACTGCTCTATATAAACCCAAGGGGCGTTCCAGGAAGTGTCCAGATAACAGAGTGGTTTATTAGCTAGCTACTATGACCTTCCTGTTCCTGAGCCCTGCTGTTGACTTCTGCTCTGATTTGGACCTTGACTCTTATGTGGACCCTGCTAACTGGTACTGACCCGCAGTCAGATCTCCGACCTATCCCCAGCTCTGCCTCTCACCTGGACCCTCGGCCTGACTATTGACTCTGAACTCCAGAGGTTGTTCTGCCTACTGAGCTCTACCACTAGTCCTGCTTGCCTCTGCCCAGGATTCTGATGCTTTGTAATATTTAAAACCAAATTTAAAAAAAAAATTACAAAAGAATTTAAAAAACAAAACAACCCCCCAAGCTTTTCCACAAAGCCATGATTATACAGTGTTTAATATAGAATTACCACTGGTTTGGAGCTTCTTGTTATAGGAAAAAGAAATACATCTTTTTATTGCTAGAAATGAAAGATGGGCTACAGAGATAAAAGGACTACAGCGTATGACCCGAGAACAGACATTGAAGGAATGAAATAAGCAGCCTAAAGAGAAGATGACAAAATGGGAACAATCAGTGATGGTGTAAAAGGAGAAGAATTATTTAAGGTGGTTAAAGCTGGCATAGTGGCACAGAAGCAAAATTGAAGAAATATTAGAAAATTGTTAGAACATTTTTCTCACAGTTTTTCTAACAGTAAAATCAATTACAACATGAAATGATTTGCCGGTAGAGAGGTTATTGAAATATCAACTTAGGTGTTCAAAAGTAGGCAGGTAAAAGTCCATAAGGAGGCTCCCTCAAACTCCTTGCACAGGAAAATCCAGTCGTGGCAGCAAAAGGAGCAGGAAACTCGTTATGTTTCTCACCAGCTGTTCCAACAAGTGGACACAAGTTGCCCCTCCCCATTGAAAGAGGTAGCAGGACCTGTGTGCAAACCCAGTGGATCCCATTAAGACCTCCTGTGCCAAGTAGGTATTTGATGATGCTCTCTCGCAAATGTGGGAAATCAAAAAACGCCCAGATTAATATATTGTGCCAATCTTTGCAGGCTTTCGTTTGTCTATTATCCTTAATATTTCCCTGTCTCTAGGGTTTGCATAGCTGCCTGTAAGCAACGTATTTTAGTCCCTTATGTATAGATATGTTTACCAAGCAATGCAAAATTCTGTTTAACCTCTTAAGTGCTCCTTAATTTTATTGAGATATTGCAATTAGTCTGTCATTTGGGGACAGTTTTCTTCCCCCCGGCAAACTTCATAAGCCATAGAGAAATGTCTTACACTATATAATCCAATTACTACATGCCATCATCTCTAGTGAGCTGCATGTTCAATGTGGGCTTGATACTTTGTTCATTGAAGTCAATGGAAAAGTTCCCATTCACTTTAATGTTGCAGAATTAGGGCCTATAGTGCCACAGGTAAAATTTTCAAAGGCCCATAAGTGGCTTTGGAGCCTAAGTCCCACTGACTTCTAATGTACCTGCACTGCCCCTGCTACATGTCTTTGGCAGTGTGTGCTAACTCTGGCCAAGCTGCCCTGAAAAAAAAAAAACTGTCTAAAAGGTCACTGCAGATGAAGCTCCTGAGATGTTCCCACCCAAATTCTCCTGCCTTCCCTTAAAGTTGTTGGAAAGAAAACCAATGAACTAGGTCAGTAGAAACCTCTTTTTTTTGTTCCTAGTCAGTGTGGCAGCTGAGAGGTTAACCAACATGGCACAACCTCATTGTTGTGGCACAGATTAAGACAACGCAGTTCAAAAGCAGAAGACAAGCAACTGTGCCCTACCGCTAAAATATTGCAGCACATCACCTGCTAAACGACCATGTTAGCAGAGACGCTCTATGAGCAATCATTTGGCCTGCCAGGCTGTCTGCCATTGTGGAGTTAGCTCCTATCCAATGCCATTCATAGGCACCTCTAAAATTCAGATGTTTCACCTAAATCCAGAGCTCCATGGCTTATATATTAAATTTATGGAGTGAAATCCTGAGCCTACTGGAGTCGGTGAGAGTTTTATCATTGACTTCAGTGAGGCTGTATTTCATCCACAGTATCTGCTCCCAGACATGGAATGCTGCATCATATAACATGTTGGGTAACATGTACCAGGTGATGCCCTGTGTGTTCTCTTTCGTATTCAACTTAAAAGAACACTGCTGCCACGTAGGAGCCGCAGAAGGAACAATATTCTACAGCAGAAGGACTAACTGAGAGCAGGATTTGCCTGATATTATCAGGGCTTAAAGGCAGGCAAGAGAAAATTTATTTGCAGGAAGTCACAGATCTGGAGATTTCAGGATGTTTCTGAAGATACAACTCCAGCACCCTAATTCTAACATATTAGACACTTTAGAAATGCAGATGGACAGACTGACAGAATGGTCTCTTCAGGGCAGAGTCTATCACGTCGGGTATTGATTTATCTGAACTGACAAACATATTGATCTAATTTCATCTCCTGCAATAACTTGTTAATCCCTTGTCCCCAGGGAGAAGACGGAAATGATTCGATCATATATCCAGGAAGTGGTGCAGTACATAAAGAGGGTACGTCAGTCTGTTGTATTTACATTGTTTGTAAAACTTCAGTTTTACAGATTACAATTTGACTGGAAGTTATCCTTGGAGTAATTATGAGCATATACATTCCACCATAGGTGGATATGCACTCAAGTCACATACACCTATGGTATCACTAGGGGGCGCATTCCCTCCCCATGCACCGAGCTAAGGGCTTAAAAGGGGCATAGCTGCCATTTTCCTCTCCGTTCCGTCTCACCCCACATGGCAATATTTAGAGCTCCCCAGCACTCATGAACCTTGGTTAGCCAATTTAGGGATTTTGTCACTTTGTATATAGTTATAGTACACTAAGTATAGTTATAGTTTGGTTACTTAGGCTTTGTGGAGCAAGTTTTGCCAGGCAGAAATGTGCTGCGTGCAGGGCCCTTATCCCCACCACTGACAGGCTTGTCTCTCTAACCCACAGAAGTTGGTCCAATTATCTCACCCACCTTGTCTCTCCTGTGAAGTGTGTGGTATATACACCCAACTATTGTCAGCCTCAGAAATCATGGGTGCATATCAAAAAAGGGATTAGACAGCTGCATTAAAAAGGGTTTACAGTTGTCATTACAGAATTGTAATATTTTTAACTGGAAAAAAGCAGGTTTATGTATTGGGTGAAACAGAACTTTTTGCTATTTTTTTATAGCTAGAAGATGCTCAGAGTAAAAGACAGGAGAAACTTGTAGAAAAACACAAGGAGATTCGTCAGCAAATACTGGATGAAAAGCCCAAGGTAAAGAGTTTTGAACAGTGACATAGTACTTATAATTTTTTTTTCAGCAAATGCACCTCCTGTATGCATCGATTAATTTCATACTTGAGAAGTGTGATAGAGTCCGCGCATAGTGAGAGTGTCATAGACAAGTTCCCCAATATTTGAGATTATGAAAAAAGTCAGAGAGCAACCTGCTAGTGAGTACCCTCTTCAGACCCTAACCACCTATAATTAGGTGGCTCTTTTAGTCATTGTAGAGTATTTCTAAAAGGCACCTGGTGTAAAGGATGCTTCTGGCCAGCAGAGTGTGCCCTTTGCTGTAATGTTCTTTAGCAGTACAAAAACAAAACACAGTTTGCATAAAAGGAGATATCTTTTTAGCATGCTTAGCTCAAAGTGCTCTTGCTAGTAATGACAGCCTGTAAAAATGGATGATGATAATAGATATTTTTCCATTTGTGGAGAAACAATAAAATATGTCAAAATGCTGTTGTTGAACACGGCATATTTGCTGAATTTTCTACACTGGATTTTGTGCATTGAATCTTCTGTATTCTCTTTCATGTCAGCTAAGATGATGTAGTATTCTAAAATCTCTCTGTCTCTCTCTCTCGCTCGCTTTATTTTAGAGACTGTGGGCTGGATCTTGTTCCTGCTGAAGCCAATGGGAATCCATTGACTCCAGTGGAGCGTATTCAAGCCCCAAAAATGTTGTAAGATTTGTTTCAGGAAGGCATAATTATATCAACAGGCTATTGAACATGAATGTGGTGTCATTCAACAGAGTGCTCTTCCTGGTCTAATTCTTCATGGACCATTCTGGTCATCCCTACTTTCATGTTTCCTATATTAGATCTAGTATGTTATAGACTTCAATTTTAATTTCTTATCTGTCTACAGACTAATGTTTCAATGCTTGTATTACAGTGAAATTGGCAGTAATAAGGATTTTTAATTTTGAGGGTAGTTAATCAGTGTTGGCCTCCCATTTGTGTGAAATATCAAAAGAATAAATCAGGTAATTATTTTAAGAGCTAATGGGTGATAAATGATAAGCTTAGTACATTTCTAAAGATTACATATTTTTGTTCATGTAATTTTTATTTCAATTTTAAAATTAAACTTTATAAAAACAATAATAATAATTAATATCAGTTAGTGTAATGCCATGGTATCTGGAATCAGAATATATATCTTTCGTAAACATTCAAAATGCTTCCTTTTTGTGTTTGATCACCAGCTTCTCTTTAGGAATAGCGCTAACTTTCTTTTTCATTAATACAATTTAAGCGCACAAATATAATGCAAAAATAACTCATTGTCAGTTATTCTAATGCTATCATTTGATGAGCTTGTTTATACAAACTCTTAATTAACTTCTTTCGTTCTTTTTTTAATCTCAATGCTGCTACTGTACTTTTTAGTAAAGCAGTAGCAGATCTGGACTCTGGACTCACTCCCTGCCACAAATGTATGACTTGCATACAGAGAGAAGGATCATGTGCAGACTTGGCAGAGTTAGAATCCTCCCACACACATTCACATCCACAACCTCAGGGCAGGGCAGAAGGCAACTCTGCCTTTATATGGGCTTTGGCTAGATCCTCTCTGTAGTCAGTGACCCACAATGCCTTTTACCTCCCCTTCTGAGGTCCTGCCTTGAGAGCCTGCCTAGTGTCATGCTCTGTTGTGCACCACAGGATCTGCATCCTACCCCTTACCACATAATGGAAATGATTTCAGGACTGTGCATAGCTTTTACTAGGGCCAAAAGATTTAGTGCAAAACAACAATTTGTTTTATAAACTGTTTATTTTTTGTTTCGTATTCAAAACCAAGCTCCCTTATTAGCAGGGCATTAATATGTAGTAGATCAAAAGTTTCCCCAGCTGTAGATGTTTGAAAGGTGCAGACACAAATACGGATTCTGTAATCTTTCCAGAAGTATTTCTCTGAGTACCCAGACATGCATTATTTGTGTAACCAAAGCTCCATCAAAATTAAGGCTAATGTAAGTCTGTGGGTTTATGGGCACATAAGCAATGCAGGATCAGTCCCTACACACACAGTCTAATATGTTTAGAGCATTGCATTAGCTTTGTGTGCTCCTGCCAATAATGTCACTAGGGACACCCTTTCAGCCATTCATCATTTTACTTAGCAGTGATTCACAAAACTTGTATTTTGACTTTATATGCAGAGCCCCATCCTAGACAAAAAGGTGATTGCAATCTTAGCCATTATGTTTGCAGCAGGGCTTGGTAGTTTGATAAGTGTAAGTTTGTAATTTCCTGTATTGTAAATTCTCTAGGAAACTGGAGAGAACTTTGCCCTAAATAGCTGAGGTTTTATATCTTTTTTTAAAATGCAGAAATCCTGTAGAAAGGTATGCCACAGATAAAGGCCTTTTGGGTTTTAAAAGATAATTTTTCTAGACTAAGGGACCACATTCACCACTGATTTACACCTTTAAATACCCCACTGAAATCTGTAGATTTTCTCCCCCTAACCAAGTCCTAGACCCAGAGCTACTTTGTACTTTTTAAGCTGCTTGGCTTATAGTTGAAAATAACTTTAACTTTCCATCTACTCTTGTTTGATTCCTGAACTGATGCTGTCAGCAGAAAGGGATGGGAGCAGTCCCTCTGAATACTATATTCCCCTTGAAGTCAGTGGGAGTTCTGCTTCAATGGAACCAGAATTTCACATTGTATCTGTATAATACGATACTTCCTCAGATCACAAATTCATCTTTGGTCTTGCAGAGACTAGAAATTTAATAATCTCATGGATGTTTTTGTAATACATGTGTGTCTGAGGACATACCAAACATTTCCAACAAGCTAATGTGAGAAAGCCTCCAGGCAAAGAACAATGTCACCTTCTAAATTATGTGCTCATGTGTGAAACAGTAAATATCCTGGCCTTATCCTTCCTTGATTTCCCTCTTGAGTGTTATGTGACAGAATGCATATTAGACAAAGCGCGTTCAAAGGCTACATTGCATACAAGTGCATACATTGAAAGCCACATAGCAGTTGGAATCTGTTAGGGTTTCTAATTGATGCCTTCCTGTTGAGCATCAGATATTGACCACTGAAAGCAGGTAGATAACTTGACTAGGTGGATTAGTTAAAACGGCTGAGGGTAGTTCACCTTTGTCCTATGTGATAGTTGCCTCCACTGTCTTCTCCCTGACAGCACCATTTCCCATCAGTCCAATTATTTCTTTGGGCTCTTTTTTTTCCTTCTCTGCTCCACCTGCTCTCCTGTTTGCTTTCTATTGTTCACTTCATATTCATCAACCCCTCTTCTTTTCTCCCCGATCCCATTCCTTGTCTTCTCTCCTTATTTCATTCCTGTACATTAAGCCTTTGTCAGCACTTCTCATCTTCCCCTTCAGCTGCCTCTCTTGTAAATTCTTGAGGTCTAGTTCAGGAGCACAGCTCATTACACCTCAGTATGGAATTCACTACATTCAGGGTAAAGAGTGATCTGGGATGCTTACTGCAGTGCATGTGTGGCACTGTGATATCAAAGTACAGTGGAGGGACCTGAGGATGGTGTGGTCATTTTATCTCCGTGTCTTTGCTTTGGATAATCTGTTCTTCCATTTAAACCTAAATTAAGGGCATTTCAGCCTCTCCTCCCCCATTGCATTGTAATGGCAAAACTCCATCTGTGTGAGATATAGCAAGAAATTTGTTCCGTTGCATGACAATTGATTGTTACAGTAAATGGACCCTGCACTTCCTGTCACTGTGGGTTTGTCATAGAATATCAGGGTTGGAAAGGACCTCAGGAGATCATCTAGTCCAACCGCCTGCTCAAAGTAGGGCCAATCTCCAATTTAATCATCCAACAGATTTTTGCCCTGTATACCTTAGTGGCCCTCTCAAGGATTGAGCTCACAATCCTGGGTTTAGCAGGCCAATGCTCAAACCACTGAGCTATCCCTCCCTCCATGGCTGTTGATAGGGTCAGAATCAGGCCAGTTACAGTTTGCAACTATTAGTTCAATCCAGTAGAGCATATTTTTTTAATATTTTACACTTCTATAGTGCCTTCCATTCAAAGACCTCAAAGCACTTGACAAAGTAAGTGTTGTTGTTATTCACAAATAGAAAAACCTGAAGCACAGTGACAGTAAGTGACTTGCCCAAGGTCATATGGAAGGCAAGGCCTTGCCACAGACCTTCTGTATGACCCGGGAAAGTCACTTACTGTCGATAGAACCCCAGTCTCCAGACTCCCAGTCTCAGACTGGAGCATCCTTTCTTCCCATTGCTTTTTCTTTTTAATTTATAGCACTTACCCCAAAAGCTAATGGAACAATGCAGACAGTGGGTTCTAGATCCTTTTAATTAGGAGGTATGTGGATAGCCATAGATTATGTAGAAAAAGCCTGGGGAAGCCATATAGTGGAGAAATGGCACTAAGCAGTATTTTTTCATGACATGACATAGTTCATACCTGGATGCAGGCATGACATGCATGCATGTTCATACATGGAGTCTGAAAGCAGCCATTCTGCATGGCATGATTCCCTCTGTAAGAGACAGACATTTTCTATGCAAGATAAAGCTGCCCCAAAGCACTTTAACATGGCCGATAAGCTCTATGACCAGCTGCCACACTCACCACCATTGTAGGAGTCACATATGCCATGCTGCCGTGCCAGAGGAAATCCAATGGCAGCACAACAGGAGAGACTCCTGTGCTGTTAAAGCCTGATCCAGCTCCCGCTGAAGGTGACTGGAATCTTTCCATTGACTTCAGCGGTAACCTCCGTGCCCGCAGGAAGAAAGACCCAGCACTGCAAGGAGGATGTAATCATCTGTGTTCATGGTCCCACAGCTTATGCTCAGGTTGCACAAATCAGAGGAGAGAGAGCTGGCCTTGTGTGTCTGGGTAAATTGCTTTGCATGGCTTTCACCTATGACATTTATAATTTTTTCCTCAAAAAACATCATTAAAGTAAATGTACTTTTCATTTAAAATGGCGCATAAATAGAGGCTAGTATAAGAATCTGATGTATGCTAAATAATTTAAAAACACAAGCTTATTAACTCACAGTTTGTTATGCATTATTAATTGCTCCCAGTGTGTGTATACATTGCTATACCTAATCAATAATTTAGACCTTGGCTGTGCCTAAAAAATTTATAGGGACTTAAAATGACACATTTTCAAGGAGCAAAGTAATGAGCCACTCCAGCTCTGAAATAATAATCCTCCTGTAACTCCAGCATCTTCATCCTGTTGAAACAATACCTTGCAAAAACAATGGATGACTTCTTCCCCCGGGAGGTGCAGTAGTTAAATTCAGTTATTTGAAAGCACAATTAAGGGAGAATAATCTTGAAGTCACAATCTTAAAATATCTTTTTTGTAGACTGCAACGTGGTTGTCTAATATCCATTTTGTGGTTTTTATTTCAAATTATTCATTTTACTCCTGCAAATAATGTAAGTGAATTAAATGGGGCTGTTCAAAAAAGTAAGATCAGCAGGATTCTCTCTCTAATTTCTGAAACTAGTCAATGTACAGTGCATATGATTCACAGAACTTTTGAAATTACTTTAGATATGTCTTTATCAATTCCCAGAGCCCAGAATTGCTACTTTAAATCAATTCAGTGGAAAGAAAGCAATTCCCAGGGAGTTATATGGCTCATTTTCTCCATTCAGTGCCCTGGTAAGAAGCCAAACCTCCTTTCAGGACAAGCTAGGCTAGACACACTTCCATCCAACTCCTGTCAGACCCTTTTGAATTTCTACTGCATGAAATCACTCAAAAATGGTAGATCTAGAGCTTTGCAGAAAGATGATTTCAGTTTGCATGACTTCACAAAGACCCTGGATATTCTAAACTCATATTGTCACGGAGGAAGTGGCCTTCTTAAAGTGTGACCCATCTTAATGCCCCCTCTTCCTCCACTCCCAGAGGCTTTCACAAGTGAAAAGAGTGAAAACTGGAGCTTTCTTATATGCTTTTTATTCATATAGACCCCTTCTTTTAATAACCAGCACAATATACATTACAGTTCTAAAGATGGATAACAGGTCAGAAATGATACATGTAACAATCTGAAGTGATATTCAGTATGTTAATTAAATCTCTCTTTGTGATGATACTGTACACACACGTGTCAGTTGGGAATTCTGGCTTTCAAATCAAATAGCCCAAACGCCTACATCAGATTTCCAGTGGAAATTTGCAAAATGCTTCTACTTTTATTTTAATGACTTGCAACTTCATTTATTTTTAATAAGGATGTCACAGACCCCTTGTAGAAAGAAAATGTAAATAATTATTTTAATGAAAACTAGAGAAGGAAAATGTTAAGAAATCTGTTTTTTCTTCAACAGAGGACATTTTTCCAGACATGTATTTAGTGTTAATTGGTGTTCCTTGTACGAGGTGCCGGAGGAAATCTAATTTTCTGAGATCTGTAAGGAATTGAGATTGAGAGGACTGAAAGGCCAAGCTTTGTTTTCATTTTTCACCAGTGTAAATCTTATTTCAGCTGACTCACTCTTGAATGCACTGGTGAGACGGAGAACAGCATGTGGTCCAGAGTATCTTTCATGTAGTTGAAAAGTTTGATTTGTGAAGATCGTTGTTTTGTAAGGGTCTCGGAAAGTTAGACAGTGTCCTAGCACCTCCCTCCATCTCAACTAGCTGCCTAACATATTCCCGAGCCCCTTCCGGCATGTGGCAGTCTTTCTTAAGCATTCTCAAGTCTCCTATTCGAAATTTTAAAAAATAACATTCCAAGTCAAAACCCAAAGATCATCTCTGTTATAAGGTGTAAACTGAGGTTTCTGAGTGAAAGGTGAATGGTCATTGGTTGCGTTAGGCAGCAGTCCACTGCTGGAAACATTGGAACAGGTATGATGCTGTGTCCAACAGGAGGCCAAGCACAGAAGCTGCAGCTTGGAAGAAGTTGAGGCCAAAGGTAACTAAGCCATCTCTGTACCATCTGAATTACGACTCGAGGTGACATAGCCCATGGTTTCAACTAGAGCAGTGCTGAATTACAACATTACGGAGACTCCCTCTTCTGGGCCTCCTGCACATGTTCAGCCTTGCCTCCTACACTGGGGATTTCCACTGAGACAGCATAGAGCTGCATATTCAGCCCCCGTGACTCCTGCAGTAGAGTAGTCCTTGCCAGACAATGCAGTGCTTTACTGCCCCTGTATACCACTAGGGTAACAGATAGGGGTTGGATTGGAGGACAGAATACACTCCCTTGGTTGTAAGGGATAAAGCAGCGAGCACTCTGCTATTTAGCATTATGCAGTTACTTACAAAGAGATCTCCTCTGATGATTGCTGATTCTTCCTAATGGACAGTCTTTTGAAATGACCAAGATTCATCTTTGCTTAAGTTCTCAGGATAGGTTTTCTCACAGTGGTGGGCTGAGCAAATGCCAGCAATAACGACGTGCTAATAAAAGATTTGTTAAAGGTATATAAAGTAATTATTGATTTTGACACTAGTGCATGTTTAACTGTTCCCAAGACTATTGTTTCCCTGACACAGAAAGGAAAAGATGATAAAACTCACCTTGCCCTTCTCTCAAGAGAAAACCAGACCAGGAAGGAGACATGAAGGTGGATATATAGCTTCTTCCTGCCAAAGTCCATCCCAGGAATAGATAACATCCTAGAGAGAGAAGCTGGTGATGTTGCCCAAACACAAGGCTGTTTCCGTGGGCAACATGATTAGTGGTTGTAGATTGCTAAGATGATCCCAGGACAAGAAACATTGCCTATTTAATACCCAACTGACGTAAACAGGATAATGCTATAATGATATCTCACACTCACACTGAGGAATCTCAAAGTAATCACAGTAATCATGGCAGCATTGAAATTCAGGAGCATACCCTTGGCTGTACAAAAACGTTCTGTGGAATTTTCAGTGTTTACCCAAAGCAGTCCAGATCTCTATTCTGTGTAATACACTGCATGGAAGTTAATGCATCTAGCTCTGGAGAAAGACGAGCTGAAAATGATAAAAATGAGTTGAGGTGTGTAGCAGGGTGGCTTGTCCCACAAAGGCTAGAGGCCTAGGGGGAAGCCAACCCTGATCACTGGATATGGATCAGGCGACCCCCCGCCCCCATAAAGAGCAGCAGGAGGCTGCAATGAAGGGGGTGTGCTCAGACTCCAGCAGAGAGTTCTGTTGAGGCTGAGACTTCAGGCAGGTAGAGCCTGGGAGTGGCCTGTCAGAGCAGGAAAGGGCCCAGGCAGAAAGGCCTTGGAGTAGGAAGAGAAACTTTTGCTTTGTGTGGACTTTAGTTGGACTTTAATTTGGGACTTGGCATTTTATTTGGAGTTTATTTTTATATGAATAAATGCAGGCCCTAAGGAGGAGGTATTTTTGTCCACAGAAAGCCTGTGTGAAGTTTATTTGGGGAAACTGAGGTGAAGGGCTGCCCTGAGGATATGAAAACTCGATGACAACATGATTATGAGTTTGAAGAGATTCATGTCAGAATGTTTACAAAAGCGTCCAATTACTGAATTAGACCACATTGATGTTTAAATCGCAGACGGAAAGCCTCATGAGAGAAGAACAGCTCCGATTCTCCAAAAGGGATTACTTTTGCATACCAAAGCTAAATAATTGAAAGGGTGCTAACAGGGAATGTTTGAATAGTTTTTAATATTCTCTGTTAACTTTCCATTCTTTATGACATCCCTCTTTGAAATTTGAAATAATTTTCCTCACTAGTCTTGCCTTTTGTTTCAAAACCCTCAACTTTTCCCTTCCTCCATTGTGGAGCTCAGGCCAAGAGCCAGTGTTTATTAAGATAGTGTTTATTACCCTGTAAAATAAGTACCATATATGTTCAGCACTTCGTAATGTCAAATCATGGCCCTCCACAACCCCCAAACCTTTTTGCTTCCCAGGATAGAATCTCCCATACTGTAAGTATGACCTACATTCTTTGTTCTCTGTATATTTACATTTAGCCTTATTGAAATTTATAGTGTTTGATTGTGCCCAGTCTACCAAGAGATGTAGATCACGCTGAGTCAGTGACCTGCCCTCTTGATAATTTACCACTCCTCCAATTCTTGTGTCATCCACAAACTTCATCAGAGATGATTTTGTGTTGCCTTCAAGGTCATTGACAAAGATATTAAATAACATACAGCCAATCCCTATTAGAAATAGACCCACTCGATGACAATTCTCCTTTTAGTTATATTTTGAAACCTGTGAATTAGGCAATCTTTAATCCATTTAATATGTAATTTTATATCTCATTGTTCAATCAAAATGTCATTCTTTGCAGAAGTCTAAGTATATTATGTCAACACTATTGCCTTTATCTACCAAACTTGTAATCTCATAAAAAAAATTAAGTTAGTTTGACAGGATCTTTTTTGCATAAACCCACGTTGATTTGTGTTAACTACATTACCCTCCTTTATTTCTTTATTAATCGAGTTCCATATCACACACTACATTACTTTGCCTGGGATTAATGTGATGCTGAGAGGCTGATAATTAGCTCTGTCATCCTGTTTACCCTTTTTAAAAACTGGCAAAACATTAGCTTTCTTCCAGTCTTCCGTAACTTCCACAGTGCTCCAAGACTTATTGAACAAATCTTCTTGAACGTAAAGATCCAAAGAGCTCATTGACCAGCTGAGCTGCCAAGAAGCTCCTTGGACCTTTACTTTCAGTAGGATTTGATGGAACGGCTGAGCGGCAGGGCTGCTGAAGAGCTGTGTCTGGTGGGTGCTCCAGTCCCGGAGCAGCCACGGAGTCGGAACCTGTGAGTCTTGCTTTCTCCGTTCTACGGACTGTGAGCCTTGAGCAATTGGGCTTTACCCTGACTGCAGTTTTAATCTGAGTTCATGCAATTTGGTGAACATCCTCTGCTCTGCATTATTATTACTGCTTAGATTTTGATTGGTGATGTTTTGCTGTTATAGTCAAAGTGACAAGATGAGGAAATGGGCAATTGGAGTCTTGCTTTGAGATCTGATGGTGGCTTAGCTGTGAACTGCTGAGTCCTTGTGAGAATTGCTGTCTTTTGTTCAGGGTATGTGAGATAGGGTTTATATAAGGAAAAGCACTCATGGAATGTGTATCAAATACATGTGAGAGGTGGGCATGGGCAGCGTTTGTGACAACAGGGGGCTTGGAAGCTCTGCTCAATAGCTTTGAATATCATGCTGATAAAAGAAATTGCCAATTACAGCTTAAATGTAATTTTATATTGTATTTCACGGCAGCCTAGGGCCCTACTGCCAGTCATTAGGAAATGCAGTCCTTAGTGTCCAAAAATCCCAGCTGCTGCCAGAAAGACAGTCTTGCTGTTTCCTTTTTTCTGAATTAAAATATTTGTTTTTGTTTATCCATTTTGTACAGTCTACTTTGCAGGATTTCTGCTGCTTCCTATTGCTGATCATTTGCTGGACAGATGGGGAATGGGACCTGGTAGCTAATGGCAATAATATTAGTTGTAAATGAGCTAGAGCAAGGCTGGTTAGATTCAAAGGCATGACGCTGTAATGTCACAACTCAGAGACAAAGACTATGTCTAATAACAAATTTTGTTTTGTTTCCCTCGTTCCTTCATTAAAGCAAAGGTGAGGGCAGACAGGCAATAACACCATGATGTCAGTGAAACAAATACACTTGACTTATAAATAAGGGAAACCTAGTAAACTCTGCTTAGCAACAGAAAACAATCTCAGTTAAGGTGAGGTAAAAACAGCAAATATCTATGATGCAGTATTATGACCCTTTCTCTCTTTCCTCCCATTTTAAAAAGTCATTTATTTACGTGCCTTGGATACAAGTACCAAATGAAAATGAATGACCAAAATTGATAAAGGTGTCCTGCAGTAAAATACACTAACAAAACATTAGAATGCATTTGGTGTTCATGAACAACACAACAGGCTTGGAGGCAAGGAGGCATTACCAGGATTGTGAATAGCCTAAATGCAATAGAAATCCTTGTGAATTCCCCAGTGAGTGATGCTTTAGTTTCAGCAGAGTGAGCTCCAGAGCAACTGTTACGTGAATGATTTGAATGAACTATCCATTTGTGATTTGTGGGTGTGAGTTTTAATCCACTACAATAAAACTCAGATTGCTTGCATCTTGTACCTGCTAAAGATTAATAGCTGAAGCACTGTGAGTCATTCTGCTATCTGTAACCTTGGTAACCCCTCTTTTTAATGTCTTGAAGCCTTGCTAGTAGGAAAAGTATAAAAAAATATGTACTGTATATACTCTGTGTATATTCATATACATGTGTGTGTGTGCATACATGTACATGCACATTTATAAACACATACATATGCCATGTGTGTGAAGATGCTATCAATGCTATTTATGTAGATTAATTTATTTATGTAGATTATGTAGATTTATGTAGATTAATTTTGAAAGAAATATTAGAAGGGCTCATCTCCGGCTGGGGGCACCCCTTAGAAGGCTTAAAAATTCCCAATCAGAAAATATTAGTCAAGTAAATCTATCACTATCGCTGTCCCCACAATTTCATTATCTCTTTCCAGTAAACAAGCCTGTCTACTTCTGAACCTCCCCAAATACCTGAGGGGAAAAAGATTAGCTTTTCAGCATGGCTAGGAAATAACAAATCCAAACTGTGGCAGACTCCATGGGAAAGCCACATTCTAGGGTGAATGGGCCCTCATGGATCTCTTTTTTATTGAAGGAGCTCCATGTTCACTAACCACAACTGCAGTAGAATGACATGAGGCGAGGGGGTGGTCTCTCAGGCGTTGCTGTCCCAGCAATTGTACTTTAGCTGCAGCACATACTAAATTGGTTAGGTTAAAGCTTAAAGGGAAACCTAGACTTTAATTTGTCCAGTTTGGCACAGACTAAAGGTCAATTGCTTTGTCTTGACTAGAGTTTCAGAAGGTATTAATTAGAACAAGCTGAATAATAACATTAGCCTCAGGTTACCCAGACTGAGACCCATACTACATATGGCTTTACAGATAAATAGCCTCACCTTGAATTCCACTTTGAAGACCACAGACAACTAGTACAGCTCATTGGCCACTAGTGTAGTGGGCTGCCAATGTAAAGTAGTGCTTAATAAATGTGTGCCACATTCTGCACAATCTTCAGCTTCTGAATGGTCTTAATGTGTAACCCCAAAGAAGAGCACACTGCAGCAGCCTAATCTCGAAGAGACAAAGACATGAATAAACCTAGTAAGGGACACATCTGAAATGGAAGGCCTCACTTCCTTAAAAAGTGCAGATGGAAAACCATATTCATCACAGCTGCTGTCAGAGTAGCAGCCTTGTGTATAATATCCCTAAATTGTAAACCTGTTTCACAATTAATAGTCACACACCGTCAATTAGTGGTACATGTACAATTTAGTTAATAAGGCTAGCCTAGTCCTCGTGAAATATGACTCATCTATAGTGCCAGAGGTTCTGGATTAAAATCATAGGGAAGACATGGTAGCAGAAGTGAAAAATATCTTTTGGAAGGAAGGACAGGCCAGTCATTAGGCTGTTGGGATTCAGGAAACCCACATTCAATTATCTGCTCTTCCACAGACTTCCTGTGTGACCTTGGGCAAGTTACTCAGTCTCTCTGTGCCTCAGTTCCCCATCTATAAAATGAACCCTATTTTTTCTTAAGGGGACCAGGGTCCACAGCCAACTAGCTATCAGCCAAATTCTGTTCTCTGTTATCCCAGCATAAAGCTAAAGTAACTATTGACCTCACATGAGAGATCTTTGGAATGCACGAACAATTGCCCAGCCATTTCCATGCACTTCTAAGGACCACAGCCATACCAACAATGTAAAACTTAGTCATAAGAAAATGATTTTGTGGGAGAGATGGCGGGTGAGGCATCAAAAGTACATGAGAAATCCATTTCTCATATGTCTTCACAGTTTATCACATAGATATTTTACCCCACTATGCAATGTCTGTGTATCTCTCAGACATATAAACTGTATTGCTTAACAGTAGCTTTTAATTAAAAAAAAAAACAAAACTCCTGTACTTTGTAAAGGCCATTTTAGCTGCTTTCCCTTCCAGTCCTGTCCTTTTCTATTTAGCTAATTGAAACTAATAAGGCTCTTTTGCGTGCTTCTGTGTTTATTAGATTAACCTGATATCCTAGTTCCTGGGGATTTTTTTGAGTGCTCTGGCTGAACTATATTGAAACATGGTTTTGTCCCTGCTTCGTTACCATCAGCCATAGATACATTTAGCAGTTCCTCTCCTGGCTCCCCCTTTCCACCATGGTTTCCTTATTTGTTTTCTCCCTGTCCCCTTGTGGCTCCCTGCCTCTTTTTCCTTAATGCAGAATTCTGGTCCAGATGTTTCTGGCCTGGACTTGCAGTATTGCCTGCCACTTCTCTGACGGCAGACACCTCTTCCTCAATTAATGTTTTTGTAAAGGTTATGCTCTAGCTGAAGCAGGAATTATTTCAGGGAAATTCTATGCCCTGGATTATGCAGAAGATCAGACTAATTGTCCTTTCTGGCCTTGGAATCTATTAATCCAAATTTTGGACATGTTACCACAAGGAGGTAGAGGCCATCGCAGATTGTGTCCTGTTTTCTCTTGCCCACAGAATTAAAGGAGAAGAAGAGTAAGTGATGCATTCTTTGGGAAGTGGGCTGGATCGAAGAACTCAAGGATCTGAATGTGGAGGAGGCTTGGGATTACTTCAAATCAAAGTTGCAGAATCTGTCTGAAGCTTGCATCCCAAGCCAGGGGAGAAAATCATAGGGAAGGGTTGCAAACCAAACATTTTAAACAGGTTATTAAGAGGACTGAAAAACCTACCTTACGAGAAGAGATCCAAAGAGCTTGGCTTATTTAGCCTAACCAAAAGAAGGCTGGGAGGAGATAGGATTGCTCTCTATAAATAAATCAGAGGGATAAATAGAAGGATGAAAGAGGAGTTATTTAAGTTAAGCGCCAGTGTGGACAGAGGAACAAAGGGATATAAACTGGCCATCAACAAGGTTATGTTTGAAATTAAACAAAGATTTCTAACCATCGGAGAAGTGAGGTTCTGGAACAGCCTCCCAAAGGGAGCAGTGGGGCAAAAAAACTAACTGGCTTCAGGACTGAACTTGATAAGTTTATGTAGGGGATGGCATGATGAGACTGCCTACAATGGCATGCGGCCGATCCATGACTGCTAGTAACAAATATCTCAGATGGCCTATGATGGGATATTAAGTGGGAGGATTCTGGGTTACTACAGAAAATTCTTTTCCAGGGGTCTGGCCATTGGGTCTTGCCGAAATGCTCAGGGTCCAACTGATCACCCTAACTGGGGTCAGGAAGGAAATTTTCCCTGGTCAGAGTGGCAGAAGCCCTGGGGGGTCTTTCTATGCAGCATGGGGCATGGGTCACTTGCAGGTTTAAACTAGTATAAATGGTGGATTCTCTGCAACTTGAAGTCTTTAAATCATGATTTGAGGACTTCAGTAATTCAGCCAGAGGTTAAGGGTCTATTACAGGAATGGGTGGCTAAGGTTCTGTGGTCTGCAGTGTGCAGGAGGTCAAACTAGATGATCATGATAGTCCCTTCTCGCCTTAGTCTATGACACTGTTTGGGGTCCCCTCAGTCAGTGGCATGTCCTACCAAACCCTCTTCTTCCAAGTCAGCCCCAGTCACGTGGTCCCCAAACCATCCCTCCCCTTTATCCTACTTTCAGGTCCCTAGAAGCAATCTTGTACTGAAATGTACGTAACTGGGGAGATAATCATCTTCCTACAAACCCATTTTCCACACTTCTAGAGTAACTTTAAATGGGCCCAGTTTGGATCCCAGCAGGCTGTCACTATCGCTTTGAAGAGGAATTTGTAGGGTAGTGTGTTGGCAATGGGTGAATGCAATAAAATATTCCACTATTGGCAGGTATTAGATCTTTACTGGAGGGTAAATGTGTCTCTAAAAGAATATGAACACTCAGTAAATGTCTGACAGTGCCCTGCAAGCGGCTTAGGACAGACTAATCAGGCAAAGTCTGATTTATGCATCTCACTTGCCCAGTGTTCCAGTTAAACAGATCAGCAGCAGGGAGCTTTGACGAAGAATTGCAGCAGAGAAATGGGGATCAGCTGGAGTAAGCAGAAGAGTAATTGGAGAAGCTGCCAGGAATTGCTTCCCCATACTTGCCAATGGTCTGGTTTGGCTTGGCCACCCTGGGATTATGAACAAGCATTCTGTGATGCTGCTGTCCTGGCCTATGTATTGGGACAGTAGCATGTATGATCTCCATCCTCAGCTGAAACTAGAAACTCAGGCACTGCAAGAGAGCCACTAGCCCTTCTCCTGGAAAAGAGGGGCTATTGTTACTAGGGCAGGAAAGAGGAAATCCAGCGGCAAATCCAGTGTTATTGTTAAAGCACTGCCAATCCCTCCTACCACAGTTTGGCCAGTTTTAGCCCCATCTATCCCCATCGCCCATGGTTCTTTATATACTTTTGTCAAAACACTAGATAGCACAGTTCAGACTGTTTCCAGAGTCTTGGCCAGAACCTCCTTAGCTATTACAGATGTTATTTCTGCCCTCCAGAGGACATAAATACAGGTGACCCTGATTTCTGAGAAGATAACGCTAAAGGATAACTCCTAATGCAAAGTTGGATAAAGATCTGCCCACCGAATGTTGGACCAGGGCAAAACTACTAAGAATATCTTGCCTCTATTGATCCTGTCCATGACTGTTGCCCCTTACTGTTGAGGAGAAGCTGGATAATAACCATGCCTGTCCGGTTTATTTCAAGGGTATTGACTTATAATAGTGACATGGCTCTTGACAGCAGACTTGTACGCCTAGACTGCCATGGTGAAAATCCAGGGCTTACTCCAAAGATCAGGTTATTGTAAACCAAGCCAACATATTTATGATGCGTAGACCGATTGTTGTCCTTTTCAGGATATAATTTCAGAATGACAAAGGGAAGGTCTTTCGTACATACACAATAACTCCAAAACTCAAGGGATTCTGCCATCAGCAGTACTATACCTTCTCAAAGACTTCACCTTCAAGTATTCTGCATCATTTTTTTTCCTTGCTTCTGATTCCAAGTTCTGCAGCTGCATGTGATGGTATGTTGCAATGCAAGACCATCTATTTGAATTTATATTTTGCTCATTCATCTTCTCATTTGACTCTAATCTGGTGGCAACAGAAATCCCATCTCTCTAGAGGAGCTTCCATGTCCAGATTACCCTAAACTCATGACTACAAATGCCAGGCTGTTTGGGCTCCCATAGGAAGCTGACTATGACACAAAGCAACTGGCCAAAATAGAGTTATAGGTATATCTCAATGTGCTTGAGCTCAGGGCTGTAATATAAGCTTTTCACTTTCAGGAGACACATAGTGTACTACTCTCATCTTTGAGTTGTCAAACTACCAAACTTCCTGAAATGCTGGGAGCAGTAATTTCTCTTGGGAGGAAGACAAAACATATGAATGAAGAAAAGCTGCTGTTCTCTGGCAATAACAAGTAATAGCAATTCAGAGCTATCCTTTGAGGCTTTGTAGTTGTTGTTGATTCCAGAGCTAAACAGGCTCAGTCCTCATGGCATTTGCATAGTCCCCTAACTGAGGAATTACGTACGTTAAAATTACAGGAGACATCACAGCACTTCTCCTGGTTTTTTACATCTTTGACAGAAAGGTAGGGGTGGAGGTTTTTTTTGTTTTGTTTTGTTTTGTTGTTGTTTGTTATTATTAAATATAGAGCATATTACCAGACTAACTATCATGCCACTGTCTTACCTTATTTTGTTTTTAACACGTGAGTTGTTATTGTGTGAAACACATGTCTGCTATAGTTGGTATTTTATTCTTATTCTTATAAAACGTGTAAACCACTGGTCAGACTTTTAGAAAGGACATGAGATGATCGTGCTCATTTAGTTTGAGACTTTGACATTATTTTTTAACACATCACTCTAAATTTATGATGCACAGATTATAAATTCTTCATGCGTTTTTATAGTTAAGTATATACCGAATGACAAATGGATATTTCCTTGTAATGTTTTGTTTTGGTTTTTAATAATTAAATAGATAAGAGGATAACATTTTAAACTTAAATCTTGTTTTGCAAAGCACCTATATGTCTTATACTTCTGAAAAAAATTGCCCGTAATCACTTCTAGATAATTATATGCAGTATTATTGGTGCTCAGTGTTGAATATTGCAATTATGATTTTTTGCAATACTTCTAATGTAACCAACAGAGAATTTTGGACTGCAAGTCATTTTAGTTCTGTGTTCATAAGAACTTTTTTAACTGGTTGATATCATGCCTCCTTAGCTTTTCTTCCTTTCGAATTTTTTGTCACTATACATCACAAGTATCTATAAAGAGTCTTTGGGGTTTTTTGCCTGGCTTTTGTACTAGTGATTCTTTCAGCATTATTTCTCAAGGGTAATTTCTTTAGATCCAGATTAAATATCAACAAGCAGATAATATTGCACTCTTCTGTAATTTCCAGACCTCAGTAGAGACAGTAACATGGGCGTTGCAGCACGTTCTGCAATGTGCTTGTTATAGTTTGGTGCCAGTTGCTAAAGGGCAGTACAAAGGAGCATTGTTATCCTGGTATATTTTAGTCTGTTTCATACTTTTTGTGCTGCCCTTACTCCACATCTGCTGTTGTTTTTCTGATGGATTTTTGTAAATCAGATGAATTCTAATTCAAAGTCGGAGTCAGATGATTCAGAGATAAGGCGAATTAATTTGTTGAGTAACATATTTCCTTAGTCTTTCAAGCATGCTTTTCAGCTGTTTGAGAAGGAAATTTATATCAAGCTACAAGTCTAAAATGTTAAACGCTCTTATGAATTAAAAGGGGCAATATTTGCTACACAGTAACCAGAGAATACATTAAGGAAAAAGTAAATAAGGAAGTGTTATTTACTGCTTCTCGTAACACAAGAACTAGGGGTCACCAAATGAAAGTACAGGCATGTCACGTCTTAGGCGTATTTAACATGCACGATTTCCGCTTTATGCGGTCAATCAAAAAAAAAAAAGAAAGGGAAAACTAAAAATATAAAATCTTCCTTTAGGGCGGGCAATTTCGCCCGCCATTGAAGTCAATGGGGATTCGGCTATACGCGGCTTCCGCATAAAGTGGAAGCCGCGGAACAGAACCCTCGCGCAAGACGCAACATGCCTGTAATACACAGCAGGTTTAAAACAAACAAAAGGAAGTATTTTTTCAGACAATGCACAGTCAACCAGAGGATGTTGTAAAGGCCAGGACTATAACAGGGTTAAAAAAAAAAGAACTTGTTAAGTGCATGGAGGATAGGTCCATCAATGGCTATTAGCAGGATAGGCAGGGATGGTGTCACTAACCTCTGTTTGCCAGAAGCTGGGAAAGGGCAACAGGGGATGTATCACTTGGTGATTACCTGTTCTGTTCATTCCCTCTGGGGCACCTAGCATTGGCCACTGGAGGAAGACAAGAGACTGGGCTAGATGGACCTTTCATCTCACCCAGTATGGCCATTCTTATGTTTTTAAGGTCAAAATATTCAAAACTGAGTGTCTTACTGCCTAAAGCCCAGATTTTTAAAGATATTTAGACATTGCTGCACTCAGTTTGTTTCTTTCACCAGCAGAGGTTGGTCCAATAAAAGACACCTCACCACCTTTGTTTCTCTAATATCCTGCAACCAACACATCTACAACACTACAGTTAACCAAATATGTTAGTTTCAAATCATGTGATGCTGTATAAAAAAAATTATAGCAAACTTCACTAACTACAGAGGCACTTGTCATTCCATAGTTGAGGGCGAGTTTAGTTTTGTATTTAAAACAGAGATTCATCCTCTGTTATACGTGAAACAACAAAATATATCTTCCCCAAAATGACAGCATTTACTTTGAGTACAGAATAACTTTTCTGAGAATTTGTTAATAATCTTACTAGTTAAAATTAATTTTAAAATGTGTCCTTTAAGAAAGTTAGCACACGGCATCAGATGTTCTTTTTGTCCAAAATGACCTTAGTAACAAAATAATGCAGAGCCTTTAAACTTCCCCATAGTTAAAACTCGCTCAAATCTCGTGCATAGACTACATTGTACAGGCTGCTCTACTCAGAATGGTCCCCATTGCCCATAGTTCTCCATGAGACAGGGTCACAAGTTGCCCTTAGTTAAGATGCAGCATAGAGCTTGAGTTGCTGTGTCCACACTGACACTGCATTCACTTTTATGTGTGGTGCTAAAGCTTCTAAGGGCACATCTCCTCCTCCTTTGCATTGTAGTGAGCGTATACGGTCTATGAATTCTCTTCCTCTGTGGGAGAAATAGTCTGTCTTTTCTGGGAACACCAGGGGAATTATGGGATAACATCGGAGGACTAGATATGTTAGCAGCTGACAAGTTGCGCTCACTTGAGTTGTAACCTGTACCTGGTCTTCAGCCAGTCACTCTGAGTTACAACTCAAGTTAACTTTGCAGTGAAGACCATCCCGTAGCTGGTTGCTAGCAGGAGGGTGAGGGGCGGAGTCCTTCCATCGCCGCAGCCTCCCCACCTCTCTCCTCATTGAACATGGGGGAAGTCAAGGGGATCTGAGTAGGAGTCATAAAATCCAGCGTGACCTGCCGTTAACCCCGCGCAGTCATGTACTGATCACCCCACAAAGCTGAGCACATCACCCAGGGGTGTACACCCAGTCCTGCTCACCTCCACGTACCGAGCAGAACTGCACAAGTTGTGCTGCTGGGCAACCCAGTGCACTTGTTGCAGTGGGACAGGATTTAACCATCTCTTGAATCACACAGTACTTTCTGGCTCAGTTTTCTGCCTTTCCCAAGTAGAGGGGAAGAGATGAATTTTACTTTAGCAATTGAATCCATTTCCCTCGGTAGGATTTAATCTGAGAAGAGTCATTCCATTTTGCATAAAGCGCCTCAGGCTAATCAATCTTTGTAGATTAATGAAACGGACTCACAATATAGATTTGGAAAACCATTGCTTTATGCCAGCCTGTTCTTCATTTCCCTTGCATATCATCTACTGGGAGCGTATAAATGTTCTGATCATATGAGACATCTCCTCACCTTTCAAAGATCTAGAAGACTCTGCATCTAGGAAGTGTGACAAAGCTCCAAGTCTGTCCTTGTGGGTCCTGCGCTTCCTGGC